>JARTUT010000461.1:0-552588 GCA_030674115.1 Micraspis discolor | reverse complement strand
ACAAAATATTATAAGTAATGGAAATGTTGGTTAGATTTCTCGGACTTCTTTCATTGCGATTATATGAAACGCATGGATTATGGAAACGAACCAGAGATTTAATTAAAGTCAGTTTCTAGATAATCAACTGTAATATCGATAGTATCCATTTTTTATAATGAATAAGAAATATTAAAACAACGTCAAAGTTGCATATTTAAGATGTCTACGACAGCAATGCCAAGGTTAACTAGTAATAAAAAGATTCATTAGACTGTCGATGCCCATAAGCTTCATACGCTCGACTCCGATCCAATTACAAAAAGGACTGCTTGGCGCAAGAGAAAGTGGGTGCTCTTTCAATGTTGAAAGTAATGTGTCCGCCGCTGGCCGCTTTCCGTATAGTCCAGTAAAGGAAAGGCTGAAATCACTTTTTCTCGGAAAGAGCTGCATTTTTGATATGTTGATTTTTATAACGAGAGAAACATATGGTCAAAAATGCAGGTGTTAAAATTTTCAGGAACATGCGGCGATAACAGTGAATTCGAAATTTGGCGCCTAGTGCAAACCCGAGTGAGCGGTCCTAGACATCTGAAGTTCTAGAACAGGGTAGGATTCAGCACAAGTTGTCTGGAGAGTGTGATTTGAAATTCTTGGTCTATTAGAATGAATAACAGCTCGCTTGGGATATCAATAACATGTAATCATTGGGTTTAAACTCATTAGTTTGAAATCGATATTTAGGTGACGCATTGAAATGAATAATTGCCCCACCAAAACTTCATTTTCTCAAATAACTCGTTGACGGGATTTTGAATACTTACAAGAACAGATTATTATATAGTTAGTTATGGGGGGAAAACTTTCTCAACAATAATACTTTCATAAAAAAATTTAAAGAGAAATATAGTCACGTCATTATCATCGAACAACATAGTGGGTAGCAACCGGTTTTCTTTTACAAATCTCCCAATATAATGGAGCTTAGTAAATATTGGCTTTTAATCCCGATTCTCTCAGTAATTATCAAAAAAATTTAATTTTACGGATAGCTGGTCAAATCGTTGGAGCTGATATAAAAAAAACAAGATTATAACTATGAAATTTATCCCCTCTCAAGTAAATTCTTGGATAGCACTATATCTGAAATTCCGGAAAGTTTGAAAACTCCCCTATTCCATTTACTAGATTCAAAATGTAGTGCAAGTAAAGATGTGATACAATAGCACATTCCATAATTTCCATTGTTCGTTCAAGAATATTCATTTCCAAATTTCAGTTAGCTGTAGGAACTTATGTCTACAGAAAAACAGGTTCTCGTTTGATAATTGACAAGACGAGTAAATTAGGAGTATCGGCTTCATACCACAATATTCAATTATATGAAGCTTCCGTTATTAGGCAACCTGCAAAATTAACGCATCCAAACTCTTTCGTTCAATTCGTTTTTGATAACATATATCACAATGTAAATACGTCGGATGGTCATGAAACATTTCACTGTTTGGGGGGTATTAAAGTCATTACACCAGAATAGGATGTTGAATATGAAGGAGGTTCCAAAAGGCTGATGGAAATGCCACCTGCTTCTATTTTTGCTTCACATAAGAAGATATAATTGATACCATTCAGTTACACGAATCCTGATGAATTGAAGAGTGTAGAGTTCGTTGATAAATCAAAACTTCATATAAAAGTTCCAAAATCATATGTTGCGTATTTATGTGCGAAATCTCTCGAAATAGAAAATATTCCAACATGGCAGGGTTTTCATGAAATTTTATCACGAGACGTTACATATATGATGTCGCATGTTAATTGTCTCCCATTCATTAATGCACCACCATCCAGTTTAACCACATTACACACAGATTTGCTCTATGCAGTTGAGGAAACGAAGAGAAATAAAAGTAGAACAACTTTTGTAACATTCGATCAGCATCCTTATTTCAAAGCTAACTCTATCATTGTGCAGTCGTGCAATCCTGAATTTAGGAATATTGCTGTGAGGTTAGGAGGGTTCCATTTATTGATGTCATATATGGGCGCCATTGGCTTTATCATGGATGGGAGTGGTTTGAAAGATCTTTGGGCTACTTCATATGCTGCATAATCAGTGAAGAAAATGTCTGAAAGGCTTTCAGCAGAGCTTTACGTGCTCACATATTAACTTTCACTGCTATAGGAATTCATATTTTGAAAACAAGCAATACAACTCCGACTGATGAGAAATTGAGAAACAAGTGAAAATGATGTTCGAAAAATGGAAGGAAAATTCTCCTACTTTGGGCGATTGTAATATTGGCCCAATGATAGTATGTTCAACTTGGAAATTCGAGGAAACACTTCAATATTTGAAGATTGTGATTATTTTACTCCAGTTTGTCGAAGCAGAACGTATTGGAGATTGAGATTTGCATTTAAGCAGTTAGATGAAAATGTTAGCAGTTAGTCAATGGTACTTACAGGATATGGTGCATTTGGAAACAACGATGGATACATTAGAATTCGACAGGTTCACAAAAGAAGGATATTTCACTATTCTTAGGACATACAAAGCTTGGAGTGGTGTCTGGAGTGATATGTGTATAGAACAAACACTAAATAGATTTTTCGGTACCGATTTAAGGCATGGTAGAGGAGTCACACCCAGTGTTGTTGCGCGTTATCTTCTGGGGATGCCATCGGCATTTGACGTCATGGAATGTTTGGAGGAATAGGCTGATTTGAGAACAGCGAATAGTGAACAGCACGTGAATTTATCTGAAAGTCGTATGAAGAGAGATAAAGAAGACATAGAAAAAATTGTATTCTGGCTAAAATGCCATAATCCTTTTGAGAAAAGAGATTGCCTGATGTCTCTTTCTACAGGTGTTATTGGTAGCGACTATATTAACTGTCATATGGCATTTCAAGGACGCAAAGGAATGGAAGCAATCGTTGGAAAAAATTTGTGAAATATGACTTTATCATCAAAATTTAAAGTTGAGAATTTATGCGATAGCCAGAATAAAATTCGTATTCCTGGAGGTACATCTTCTATAGACTCATCTGCATTGTTGCAGAGAATGGATCAAAGAAAAAAAAGAGGCAATTTCTTACGAATTGTCGCCATATCCACTATCTCCCTTCGACGAATATGGATTAATAAGAAAAACTGTTAACTCTGACCTCTATAAATTATTCTCAACGCATCTTCAATTACAATCCTTGCTTACTGGTATGATATATGTTAAAGATGGTGAATGGTTATTACACCAAGTTGTTTGGCCTCACAGTAAGAGATTCGTAGATGTGTTAGAAATATATAAATAGTCCATATTGAAAAAATTGGGACAGAATTGTAAAATTGTATTTAGCGGTTATTGGGATGAAATCGTCGGAATAATATCGTATGAACGATTCCGTCGAAAAGAAAAAGTTGTTCCCTCTGATGTACAAATTGATGAAGACAAAATAGTAACAATGACACAAAAAAATTGTCAAATATTGGGAATAAATATACATTTATCAAAATACTGTCCAATTTTCTACGAAAACATATTGTAGAAGTAAATGTAGCAGAAAAAGATGCCGACGTAGATATAGTAATGGCAGCCATCTCTCCAGAATCGGTTGCTGTGATTGGCAGTGACGTAGATCTCTAACATCAGATCACAGCAATAGATCACGGAAAAAATAGTGAGATATCTGTACAACACAAGTGGGGAAAATTTTAGCATCGGTGAACTGAGATATAAAATATTCACAACCCCAGTTTTAGGAACCAGGAAAACATCACCCCTAGTAATGCTTCCTCCAACAGAGTTAGCATTGATTGAACACACCAGACGAGTTTATTATCAAATTCAGGTTTGGCTAGGACGACCGTCGTTGAAACCCGAACATTGGGGTTGGCATAGATCATATTGTATGCTACTTCCTAAAATGATGACAAAAGTAGTAGCTCCACAGGAATTATTGAATAATGTGATCAAATTCATTCACACCCTAGTTTTATTAGTTTCAAAAATTTCAGAAATTCACGTTTTTATTTATTCACATTTGTTTAAGGTATTCTGCAGCTGTAATGGAAAATGTGATACTTCTCGCTACAGTTGCAAAAAAGCAGGACTGAAATGTACAAGGTTCTGCAAAATGTGTAACGGCATAACTTGTGAAAATGTCTCTGACCTGATAAACAGAATATAAATGAACTCTGATGTCGATGAAGACGAATGGGATCTAGATGACGGTGAGGAAGATGATATTGATGCATTTAATTGAAGAATTATTAGTAAAAATGAAAAAACAGTTTTTCCTGATATTATTCAATGCAGAAACTTTAATTATTATTCATTAATGCCATGGTTCTTCAAATAATTACTACAGTTTTTTAATTAAACTCTTTTATCCCATTACTATGAATAAATTTCTTTCTTTCGAAGAATTACTATTACTATCACAAACATACCTACCTCCGTCTGAATTATTATTCGTATATCGTATGCATCTTAAGGAAATTCAGCTAGGAATTTGTTCATAATTGCGGCTGAAAACTATTTTAGTTTTTGAATTAATAAAATTTCAATTTCAATTTCGTCAAATTACAAAATTTCCTTTTTATAATTCATCCAATTATTGACTTTCCTATTTTTCATATTACTTCTAGCCTCCATTGAAGAATCTATATAGCCTTCGCTAGCACATCAGATTAGAAAACCGAACATCATTTTACCCAAACTGTCCGTTTCCAAACAACTCAACATTATATGATAGGGTTCCTTGTAATAAAAGCAATACAATAACAAAACGAGTAGAGTCCAACTCTGGCGAATATCTTCCAGATGTTTGGTTCGGCCATAACAGGTAGTCATTTCATCGAGCGCCAAATTTAAAATTCGTTGGTATTGCGCTACTAAAGAAATACGCTGTTTATCAGTATACAAATTCACTTTCGAGAACGCTAATTATATAATTTGGACTAGAATTTTCCGCTCTACAACTTTTGTTTAAAACATTTTCTTACTAAACCTTTTAATTCGCGAAAATATCAGAAAAACCGCATTTTTCTCTATATTTTAACATATCAAAAATGCAGCTCTTTCGAAAAAGTATTTCAGGGACTAGTAAGCGTTTCAAATATGGCCTCACGATAAATTCAGTGCATATACTATATACGATCGCGCGATCGTTTGTTTTCCCATGTTGTCGCAATAAAGGTGATCATATAATCGGTATAATGTTGTAGTGTAGAGACACGATAATGTGTAAGACAGTTTTGGAAGATATATAATAAAAATTTATACAATAATTTTTTCTTCTGGGGGTACACGTGCTAGTGTGCTCCTAGTGATTAGCCGCCCTGCTCTGGATACCTTAACGAGCCGTCAATGTCATGTAGGTATGCCCTTCCAGTAGTTAAACAAAGACCTGCTCCCTCGCCATAGATAATATATTAATTACTAGAAGAGAAAAGAAGAACAAGAAAAAGAAGAAGAAGAAAACGAAGAAGAAGAAAAAGAATAAAATAAAAGTACATATTCTATGCGCAGATATTATGTAGGTACAGTATATATCGATGAGAACAGTCAGAGTTACAATAATTCAGTAGCCTGTTTGAAGTGATTTGGTGATCACCATTTGAACAAAATGCCATTTACTTTTAATATACCTTCTGGTACATTGCTCTATTCTCTCATTAAGTTTACGTTACGTGAAATGGAGGCAAGGGGAATTGATCACTTGGATCTTAGACACGTTGTACTCTTTATATTGCGCCAAATGAGAACACCGGATCTGACATTTCGAATTCAGGAACAAGAAAGGTAAGACATCAGAGTAATGTTTTTGATTATTAAATGTGTTGGATTAAACTTTCATGATTCATTTTATCTCATTGAATTACAGAAGGAAATGGGATTTTTGCATCAGTTGACTATGACAAATATCTAATTGCATGATATAATATACGATTCGTCGAATTATCATGAATTTGATTCAATATCTGAATATAACAAACTAATTTTGCTACTTTTTCAGCGACGAGAAATGTGGTATCTGCTTAGATACTCTGCAGGGAATAATTTGTACCACCTCATGTAGACATGAATTCCACATGCATTGCCTAAAATTGTGGTTGGACGAGAAAGAATGCTGTCCCTACTGCCGAAAGGAAATTCATAAGATGAGGTAACAACGACCTCCAGACATATGTAATAAAAATGAATTGTATTTTTATTTAATGTGCAAAATAAACTGATAGTCTATGATTTCATGTTTTTATAAATATATTATCGTACTAATTCCTCCTATTACAGAAGATATTCAGTGATAATTCATTACCCGGGAATATGGCTTGAAATATTTTTGTGAATAAATTATCTACAAAATAGCTTATATTTTTGAATGCAATGAATTTGTTGATGAGCACTTGATGTAAAAGAAGATGATGAAAATAAATTGAAGGAATGGGTATGATTGTCACGTTTTTATATTTTGAGGTTGCCGATAATTTTGGCGTTCAACAAAAGTTTTCGTGTCATGAATGAATTCCAATAGAGAGGGACTGAAGCTGATTGGTTCGGGTAAGTACCAAAACGTCTTGTAAAATTGGCAGAAAACAAAACCCATGTCCAAAATGTGTTCCAAAAAATCCATAAAACTCTATTAGAGGACGCGCTTCTGAGCTTGGTTTTCAAAGAACAACTTCAGCAATGAACATTGATTTGTTTTCCATTTAAGATTCAGTTGACACAAAACGGAGCAACATTGCATACACCAGGATTAAAATGATATTACTGCGAGATCTCTTCCCTCAACAAAATATTATAAGTAATGGAAATGTTGGTTAGATTTCTCGGACTTCTTTCATTGCGATTATATGAAACGCATGGATTATGGAAACGAACCAGAGATTTAATTAAAGTCAGTTTCTAGATAATCAACTGTAATATCGATAGTATCCATTTTTTATAATGAATAAGAAATATTAAAACAACGTCAAAGTTACATATTTAAGATGTCTACGACAGCAATGCCAAGGTTAACTAGTAATAAAAAGATTCATTAGACTGTCGATGCCCATAAGCTTCATACGCTCGACTCCGATCCAATTACAAAAAGGACTGCTTGGCGCAAGAGAAAGTGGGTGCTCTTTCAATGTTGAAAGTAATGTGTCCGCCGCTGGCCGCTTTCCGTAAGCGTTTCGGAAATATGGCCTCATTACGATAAATTCAGTGCATATACTATATACGATCGCGCGATCGTTTGTTTTCCCATGTTGTCGCAATAAAGGTGATCATATAATCGGTATAATGTTGTAGTGTAGAGACACGATAATGTGTAAGACAGTTTTGGAAGATATATAATAAAAATTTATACAATAATTTTTTCTTCTGGGGTACACGTGCTAGTGTGCTCCTAGTGATTAGCCGCCCCTGCTCTGGATACCTTAACGAGCCGTCAATGTCATGTAGGTATGCCCTTCCAGTAGTTAAACAAAGACCTGCTCCCTCGCCATAGATAATATATTAATTACTAGAAGAGAAAAGAAGAACAAGAAAAAGAAGAAGAAGAAAACGAAGAAGAAGAAAAAGAATAAAATAAAAGTACATATTCTATGCGCAGATATTATGTAGGTACAGTATATATCGATGAGAACAGTCAGAGTTACAATAATTCAGTAGCCTGTTTGAAGTGATTTGGTGATCACCATTTGAACAAAATGCCATTTACTTTTAATATACCTTCTGGTACATTGCTCTATTCTCTCATTAAGTTTACGTTACGTGAAATGGAGGCAAGGGGAATTGATCACTTGGATCTTAGACACGTTGTACTCTTTATATTGCGCCAAATGAGAACACCGGATCTGACATTTCGAATTCAGGAACAAGAAAGGTAAGACATCAGAGTAATGTTTTTGATTATTAAATGTGTTGGTTTAAACTTTCATGATTCATTTTATCTCATTGAATTACAGAAGGAAATGGGATTTTTGCATCAGTTGACTATGACAAATATCTAATTGCATGATATAATATACGATTCGTCGAATTATCATGAATTTGATTCAATATCTGAATATAACAAACTAATTTTGCTACTTTTTTCAGCGACGAGAAATGTGGTATCTGCTTAGATACTCTGCAGGGAATAATTTGTACCACCTCATGTAGACATGAATTCCACATGCATTGCCTAAAATTGTGGTTGGACGAGAAAGAATGCTGTCCCTACTGCCGAAAGGAAATTCATAGGATGAGGTAACAACGACCTCCAGACATATGCAGCAAATGTATTGTTTTTTATTCAATGTGCAAAATAAACTGATAGTCTATGATTTCATGTCTTTATAAATATATTATCGTACTAATTCCTCCTATTACAGAAGATATTCAGTGATAATTCATTACCCGGGAATATGGCTTGAAATATTTTTGTGAATAAATTATCTACAAAATAGCTTATATTTTTGAATGCAATGAATTGTTGATGAGCACTTGATGTAAATGAAGATAATGAATAATAAATTGAAAAAACGGGTATGATTGTCACGTTTTTATATTTTGAGGTTGCCGATAATTTTGGCGTTCAACAAAAGTTTTTCGTGTCGTGAATGAATTCCAATAGAGAGGGACTGAAGCTGATGTCCAAAATGTGTTCCAAAAAATCCATAAAACTCTATTAGAGGACGTGCTTCTGAGCTTGGTTTTCAAAGAACAACTTTAGCAATGAACATTGCCTTGTTTTCCATTTAAGATTCAGTTGACACAAAACGGAGCAACATTGCATACACCAGGATTAAAATGATATTACTGCGAGATCTCTTCCCTCAACAAAATATTATAAGTAATGGAAATGTTGGTTAGATTTCTCGGACTTCTTTCATTGCGATTATATGAAACGCATGGATTATGGAAACGAACCAGAGATTTAATTAAAGTCAGTTTCTAGATATTCAACTGTAATATCGATAGTATCCATTTTTTATAATGAATAAGAAATATTAAAACAACGTCAAAGTTACATATTTAAGATGTCTACGACAGCAATGCCAAGGTTAACTAGCAATAAAAAGATTCATTAGACTGTCGATGCCCATAAGCTTCATACGCTCGACTCCGATCCAATTACAAAAAGGACTGCTTGGCGCAAGAGAAAGTGGGTGCTCTTTCAATGTTGAAAGTAATGTGTCCGCCGCTGGCCGCTTTCCGTAAACGTATCGGAAATATGGCCTCATTACGATAAATTCAATGCATATACTATATACGATCGCGCGATCGTTTGTTTTCCCATGTTGTCGCAATAAAGGTGATCATAGAATCGGTATAATGTTGTAGTGTAGAGACACGATAATGTGTAAGACAGTTTTGGGAGATATATAATAAAAATTTATACAATAATTTTTTCTTCTGGGGGTACACGTGCTAGTGTGCTCCTAGTGATTAGCCGCCCCTGCTCTGGATACCTTAACGAGCCGTCAATGTCATGTAGGTATGCCCCTTCCAGTAGTTAAACAAAGACCTGCTCCCCTCGCCATAGATAATATATTACTAGAAAAGAAAAGAAGAACAAGAAAAAGAAGAAGAAGAAAAAGAATTAAATAAAAGTACATATTCTATGCGCAGATATTATGTAGGTACAGTATATATCGATGAGAACAGTCAGAGTTACAATAATTCAGTAGCCTGTTTGAACTGAGTTGGTGATCACCATTTGAACAAAATGCCATTTACTTTTAATATACCTTCTGGTACATTACTCTATTCCCTCATTAAGTTTACGTTACGTGAAATGGAGGCAAGGGGAATTGATCACTTGGATCTTAGACACGTTGTACTCTTTATATTGCGCCAAATGAGAACACCGGATCTGACATTTCGAATTCAGGAACAAGAAAGGTAAGACATCAGAGTAATGTTTTTGATTATTAAATGTGTTGGTTTAAACTTTCATGATTCATTTTATCTCATTGAATTACAGAAGGAAATGGGATTTTTGCATCAGTTGACTATGACAAATATCTAATTGCATGATATAATATACGATTCGTCGAATTATCATGAATTTGATTCAATATCTGAATATAACAAACTAATTTTGCTACTTTTTTCAGCGACGAGAAATGTGGTATCTGCTTAGATACTCTGCAGGGAATAATTTGTACCACCTCATGTAGACATGAATTCCACATGCATTGCCTAAAATTGTGGTTGGACGAGAAAGAATGCTGTCCCTACTGCCGAAAGGAAATTCATAAGATGAGGTAACAACGACCTCCAGACATATGTAATAAAAATGAATTGTATTTTTATTTAATGTGCAAAATAAACTGATAGTCTATGATTTCATGTTTTTATAAATATATTATCGTACTAATTCCTCCTATTACAGAAGATATTCAGTGATAATCATTACCCGGGAATAAGGCTTGAAATATTTTGGTGAATAAATTATCTACAAGATAGCTAATCTGTTTTTGAATGCAATGAATTTGTTGATTAGCACTTGATGTAAATGAAGATGATGAATAATAAATTGAAGGAATGGGTATGATTGTCACGTTTTTATATTTTGAGGTTACCGATAATTTTGGCGTTCAACAAAAATTTTTCGTGTCGTGAATGAATTTCTATAGAGAGGGACTGAAGCTGATTGGTTCAAGTAAGTACCAAAACGTCTTGTAAAATTGGCAGAAAACAAAACCCATGTCCAAAATGTGTTCCAAAAAATCCATAAAACTCTATTAGAGGACGCGCTTCTGAGCTTGGTTTTCAAAGAACAACTTCAGCAATGAACATTGATTTGTTTTCCATTTAAGATTCAGTTGACACAAAACGGAGCAACATTGCATACACCAGGATTAAAATGATATTACTGCGAGATCTCTTCCCTCAACAAAATATTATAAGTAATGGAAATGTTGGTTAGATTTCTCGGACTTCTTTCATTGCGATTATATGAAACGCATGGATTATGGAAACGAACCAGAGATTTAATTAAAGTCAGTTTCTAGATAATCAACTGTAATATCGATAGTATCCATTTTTATAATGAATAAGAAATATTAAAACAACGTCAAAGTTACATATTTAAGATGTCTACGACAGCAATGCCAAGGTTAACTAGTAATAAAAAGATTCATTAGACTGTCGATGCCCATAAGCTTCATACGCTCGACTCCGATCCAATTACAAAAAGGACTGCTTGGCGCAAGAGAAAGTGGGTGCTCTTTCAATGTTGAAAGTAATGTGTCCGCCGCTGGCCGCTTTCCGTAAGCGTTTCGGAAATATGGCCTCATTACGATAAATTCAGTGCATATACTATATACGATCGCGCGATCGTTTGTTTTCCCATGTTGTCGCAATAAAGGTGATCATATAATCGGTATAATGTTGTAGTGTAGAGACACGATAATGTGTAAGACAGTTTTGGAAGATATATAATAAAAATTTATACAATAATTTTTTCTTCTGGGGGTACACGTGCTAGTGTGCTCCTAGTGATTAGCCGCCCCTGCTCTGGATACCTTAACGAGCCGTCAATGTCATGTAGGTATGCCCCTTCCAGTAGTTAAACAAAGACCTGCTCCCTCGCCATAGATAATATATTAATTACTAGAAGAGAAAAGAAGAACAAGAAAAAGAAGAAGAAGAAAACGAAGAAGAAGAAAAAGAATAAAATAAAAGTACATATTCTATGCGCAGATATTATGTAGGTACAGTATATATCGATGAGAACAGTCAGAGTTACAATAATTCAGTAGCCTGTTTGAAGTGATTTGGTGATCACCATTTGAACAAAATGCCATTTACTTTTAATATACCTTCTGGTACATTGCTCTATTCTCTCATTAAGTTTACGTTACGTGAAAAGGAGGCAAGGGGAATTGATCACTTGGATCTTAGACACGTTGTACTCTTTATATTGCGCCAAATGAGAACACCGGATCTGACATTTCGAATTCAGGAACAAGAAAGGTAAGACATCAGAGTAATGTTTTTGATTATTAAATGTGTTGGTTTAAACTTTCATGATTCATTTTATCTCATTGAATTACTGAAGGAAATAATATTTTTGCATCAGTTGACTATGACAAATATCTAATTGCCTGATATAATATACGATTTGTCGAATTATCATGAATTTGATTCAATATCTGAATATAACAAACTAATTTTGCTACTTTTTTCAGCGACGAGAAATGTGGTATCTGCTTAGATACTCTGCAGGGAATAATTTGTACCACCTCATGTAGACATGAATTCCACATGCATTGCCTAAAATTGTGGTTGGACGAGAAAGAATGCTGCCCTTACTGCCGAAAAGAAATTCATAGGATGAGGTAACAATGGCCTTCCAGACATATGTAATAAAAGAATTGTATTTTTATTTAATGTGCAAAATAAACTGATAGTCTATGATTTCATGTTTTTATAAATATATTATCGTACTAATTCCTCCTATTACAGAAGATATTCAGTGATAATTCATTACCCGGGAATATGGCTTGAAATATTTTTGTGAATAAATTATCTACATATCGTTTTTGGCTCAATTTTGGAGCGAAGATATACAGGAAAAATTGCATAAGTTCGAATACGACAATTCCGTTTCATTCGTGGATCATTTTTTGAAAGGTATGTCTATAATTAAACATCTTTCACCGCCATATTCCGAACAACAAATTATTAAAAAGATATCTCGATCATTTCCACCTATCACTAGTGCATTATTGGTAATGACTAATAACTTTTCGGATGCCCGCGAACGCTTAAGACAAGCAGATTCTTATTATAATAAAACGGAGTCCATAAATATGCACGAAAAGAAGTATGTTTCTCAGAATCATCTCAACACGCCACATATGAAACCTAATGATAACGAGCGTAAAAACAGGGTTTGGTTTCAAAATAAACATCGCGGAAATAATCATAATATATCGGGAATTAAATTTATTGAAGGTAGTGAAAATGAAATTAATGAAGATTTAGGGACGGAAAACTGCAACGAACTTCAGGATTAGGTCCGATTCGGAAGTTTGTTCATAGTAGGACCATTAAAAAAATTTTAAATAATCCTTTTGACGATTTAATTGAAGAGAGTGACATTGACGAAGAAATAAAACATATAAGATCCCCACTTATAGAAATAAAAATATTTAATTTCCATTTCGTTGCCTTAGTCGATACGGGAAGCGAGGTTTGTTGTTTGAATGATTACGTCTGGGCGATGTTACAGCCATTTCATGGGGAAATACCAACTTTTCCATGTACAGGGGTCAAAATTTCAGGAGCCTGGAAAGCCAAACATAAGATAGTCAAACAAAAGGCCTCTTTAATATTTGAAATAGGTGATCTCTCTTTTCAATACGAGTTTCTTATTATATCCGATTTACATTATCCAATAATTATCGGAATAGACTTTTGCGCTACAATTCGGCTAGAATTGACTTGGAGAACGAAAGATTTTTTTTTCAAGGTCGGTGATGTTTGGAAGGAAATTTATGAAGTGAAAAACCCTCCGGAGGAAATAAAAAGATTTGAATCTTGTAAAATAAGATCAATTTCAATTCGAGACAGTGGTCTTAACAGACATGTAGGTTTTTCAGAAATGGAAAACGACTTCAAGGAAAAAATTGCAAAAGACAATAGAAAAGAGTCCATTAACTGAGGACCAATCAAAAACTTTCTGGCTTCTTTTGAATAGATTTCGTGGTGTTTTCTCGGATATTCCGGGACGTACATCGGTCTACCACCATGACATTGAACTCACTAATTATGAGGGCTTTTGCCGTAAACAATATCCCATACCAGTGGCGCACCGGAAGGCAGTGCAGTCCCAACTTGATTTAATGGAGAAATGGGGTGTCATAAAAAATGTCCCACCCAATACCTCTCACCATTAATGGCAACAGTAAAGAGGATCGAACAGTAAGAATTTGTTTAGATGCTCGTTTTCTGAATTCTAGAATGGTTAAAGAGCATGATACTCCTAAACCTATTGAGGAAATTATGCACACGATACAGGGGAACAAATAAAATTTATGGCGTCCTTAGATTTCAGCGCTGCTTATTGGCAAATACCTTTAACTGAGCGGTCTCAGAAATATACAGGTTTTATGTTCGAAGGTAAAAGTTATTGTTTCTGTACTCTACCTTTTGGATTGCAGAGCAGTGTGAGTGCGTTCGTTCGTTGTTTGAATGGGGTTTTTGACAGTTCCTTTTCCAAGTACTTGATCACTTATGTAGATAATTTACTTATATTCGCCCCCACGTTCGAAAGCTTTATAATTCGTTTGGAATCCGTCTTGGCTAAATTAGAAGAACATGGTTTCACCCTAAAATTGTCCAAGTGTGACTTTTTTCTTGAGGAAATGCCCTTTTTGGGATATATTTTGAATACAAACGGTATAAGACCAGATCCGCGAAGAATTCAGGCTATTAATGATTTCAAATCACCAAGCAATAAAAAAGAGCTTCAGCGTTTTTTGGGACTAGCTAATTTTGATCGTTCTTTTTGCCGAAATTTCTGGGAGGCGGTGGAACCACTTAATCACCTGTTGAAAAAGGGGTCATCTTGGAGATGGTCTAATGGTGACGAGGCCGCGTTCACTAAAATAAAGAATTTGATATCGGAAAATACGCTTCTGTACCACCCCAGCGAGAAAGTACCATTTTGTTTGGAGGTAGATGCTAGTGATACCGCTTTGGGGTGTCATTTATTCCAAATTGTTAATAACCAGCGCAGACCCGTCGCTTGGGCTTCCCGTCTACTTCTTCCTAGAGAAACGCGTTATTCGAGCAACGAAAAAGAAGCTTTAGCCGTCGTTTGGGCTTTGAAACGATTTCGTATATATCTCCTAGGAAGAGAATTCAAAATTTTCACAGACAATAATGCGATTACCTACTTGAAAACATGTAGGTTACTTTCGGCCAGAATTTCTCGATACGCTCTGGCGCTTCAGGAGTACGATTTCGAAATTTGTCATCTCCCAGGTAGTAAAAATTTGATTGCTGACGCGTTATCACGTTTCACGCTGCCTCGTCCTACAACTCCTACCGATAAACAATTTAAAATATTGTCGATATTCAGACTTCCCAAGGAGATTCTTGATTTACTGCAAAATATGCCGAAGTATCAAAGTCAGGACAGTAAACTCCAGGACATCATAAGTCGGTTACCTCACGACGAAAAATTAAGAAATCGGTTTTGTTTGAATAAAAATCTGCTATACATTCGAGAAAACAACGAAAACAAATATTTGCTTGCTATTCCCAAACAGTTGATCCCTGACTTCGTGAAAGCATATCACGAAATATATGGCCATTTTGGCACTTATAAGACTTGGAGGGCTTTACGATCAGAATTATGGTGGGGAAATATTATCAAGGATATCAAGCGGTTACTTAAGTCTTGTGAAATATGCCAAAGGGCTAAAATCACAATGTTGCCTAACCCAAATGTTGAGCCTATTGTGCCGGAGAATAGGAATGATTTGGTTGCGTTAGATATATACGGACCTTTACCAGTTAGTAGAGGTGGGGTTGCGTATGTTTTGGTGGTTTTGAACGTCTTTACGAAGTATGTGAAGCTTTTTCCTTTGAAAAAGGCCACTACTCGAGCCATTGCGAATCGAATTATCGGTCAGTATATTCGAGACTTTGGACCAATGAAAAGGTTATTGAGCGATCAAGGCAGTCAGTTTACGTCTTCTGGGTGGAAGAATTCATTCGAAGGACTTGGAATAAAAGTTATTCATTGTTCGGAAAGACGACCACAAGCAAATCCCTCAGAGCGTGTGATGAGGGAGCTAGAACGATTGTTGAGAACGTTTTGTCATGAACATCATAGTAGATGGGCCATAGAGCTACCTCATATTGAGGATTTTCTCAACTCGGTAGTACACGAGTCAACTGGTTTTACCCCAGAGGAATTGCAGTTCCACATTCCTAGACCTGGTCTACTGCCAGAGAACTTTCAGGGTGAATCACTGGCGGAATGCCGTTTAGAAACTAAGTTGTTTCTAGCTAAGGAAAGCCTAATGAGTTCGGCCGCCAGGCGTAAAGCTCGTTACCATCATAGGCCTTCCGTTGAGTTCAAGGTGGGCGATTTGGTGTTAGTACGCTCTAATCCAACATCTTCTGCTATAAAATCGGAAACGAAGAAAATGTTACTCCTTTTTGAGGGACCCTATAGAGTGAAAAAATGTGTCTCTCCTGTAACTTATGTGTTGGAATACCTGAACATGAAAAAAGAACGTGGCGTGTTCCATATCTGTCATTTGAAGCCTTATCATGGCGAAGCAGGAAAAAGTATGAAATAGGTCAAATGTTTCGGAAAAACTGGGGGTCAAGTTGTACCGATACTCGGGATAGTATTCGGAAATAAAATCCTAATCGGCAACGCCTATGAATGTGATGTTTATTTGGTTGCCTACCCACTATTGAAAATTCCCGTCTGAACTAATCTTGGTAAACAACATATGTAGTCGCGAATTTTTCATTCTTTTAACAACTCTGTTGGTGAAAGGTAATTTAAACGATTAGCGAGCCCTTTTGGGACTAAGGTTTCAGATTTTACTAAGTGAAGTACGAAGGCTATCCCTGGTTGCAGGTAAACGTTTCTTAGAATAATTAACTTGATTTTTTTTGTGATTGTTAATTTATTTGCAGATTCGTTTCACGAATTACCTTAATCATTGTCACCTTTTCCAAAACATTTTCTTGGAAATAAAGCTATTAAACAGTAATCCTTTTCATCTTCATCACCCTGGTGTTAGAACCTACCGTTACAGTGCCTTGTTTTCCATTTAAGATTCAGTTGACACAAAACGGAGCAACATTGCATACACCAGGATTAAAATGATATTACTGCGAGATCTCTTCCCTCAACAAAATATTATAAGTAATGGAAATGTTGGTTAGATTGCTCGGACATCTTTCATTGTGATGGTTTATGGAAACGAACCAAAGATTTAATTAAAGTCAGTTTCTAGATAGTTAACTGTAATATCGATAGTATCCATTTTTTATAATCAATAAACAATAAGAAATATTAAAACAACGTCAAAGTTAAATATTTAAGATGTCTACGACAGCAATGCCAAGGTTAACTAGTAATAAAAAGATTCATTAGACTGTCGATGCCCATAAGCTTCATACGCTCGACTCCGATCCAATTACAAAAAGGACTGCTTGGCGCAAGAGAAAGTGGGTGCTCTTTCAATGTTGAAAGTAATGTGTCCGCCGCTGGCCGCTTTCCGTAAACGTATCGGAAATATGGCCTCATTACGATAAATTCAGTGCATATACTATATACGATCGCGCGATCGTTTGTTTTCCCATGTTGTCGCAATAAAGGTGATCATAGAATCGGTATAATGTTGTAGTGTAGAGACACGATAATGTGTAAGACAGTTTTGGGAGATATATAATAAAAATTTATGCAATAATTTTTTCTTCTGGGGGTACACGTGCTAGTGTGCTCCTAGTGATTAGCCGCCCCTGCTCTGGATACCTTAACGAGCCGTCAATGTCATGTAGGTATGCCCCTTCCAGTAGTTAAACAAAGACCTGCTCCCCTCGCCATAGATAATATATTACTAGAAGAGAAAAGAAGAACAAGAAAAAGAAGAAGAAGAAAACGAAGAAAAGAATAAGAATTAAATAAAAGTACATATTCTATGCGCAGATATTATGTAGGTACAGTATATATCGATGAGAACAGTCAGAGTTACAATAATTCAGTAGCCTGTTTGAAGTGATTTGGTGATCACCATTTGAACAAAATGCCATTTACTTTTAATATACCTTCTGGTACATTGCTCTATTCTCTCATTAAGTTTACGTTACGTGAAATGGAGGCAAGGGGAATTGATCACTTGGATCTTAGACACGTTGTTCTCTTTATATTGCGCCAAATGAGAACACCGGATCTGAAATTTCGAATTCAGGAACAAGAAAGGTAAGACATCAGAGTAATGTTTTTGATTATTAAATGTGTTGGTTTAAACTTTCATGATTCATTTTATCTCATTGAATTACAGAAGGAAATGGGATTTTTGCATCAGTTGACTATGACAAATATCTAATTGCATGATATAATATACGATTCGTCGAATTATCATGAATTTGATTCAATATCTGAATATAACAAACTAATTTTGCTACTTTTTTCAGCGACGAGAAATGTGGTATCTGCTTAGATACTCTGCAGGGAATAATTTGTACCACCTCGTGTAGACATGAATTCCACATGCATTGCCTAAAATTGTGGTTGGACGAGAAAGAATGCTGCCCTTACTGCCGAAAAGAAATTCATAGGATGAGGTAACAATGGCCTTCCAGACATATGTAATAAAAGAATTGTATTTTTATTTAATGTGCAAAATAAACTGATAGTCTATGATTTCATGTCTTTATAAATATATTATCGTACTAATTCCTCCTATTACAGAAGATATTCAGTGATAATTCATTACCCGGGAATATGGCTTGAAATATTTTTGTGAATAAATTATCTACAAAATAGCTTATATTTTTGAATGCAATGAATTTGTTGATGAGCACTTGATGTAAAAGAAGATGATGAAAAATAAATTGAAGAAACGGGTATGATTGTCACGTTTTTATATTTTGAGGTTGCCGATAATTTTGGCGTTCAACAAAAGTTTTTCGTGTCGTGAATGAATTCCAATAGAGAGGGACTGAAGCTGATTGGTTCGGGTAAGTACCAAAACGTCTTGTAAAATTGGCAGAAAACAAAACCCATGTCCAAAATGTGTTCCAAAAAATCCATAAAACTCTATTAGAGGACGCGCTTCTGAGCTTGGTTTTCAAAGAACAACTTTAGCAATGAACATTGCCTTGTTTTCCATTTAAGATTCAGTTGACACAAAACGGAGCAACATTGCATACACCAGGATTAAAATGATATTACTGCGAGATCTCTTCCCTCAACAAAATATTATAAGTAATGGAAATGTTGGTTAGATTTCTCGGACTTCTTTCATTGCGATTATATGAAACGCATGGATTATGGAAACGAACCAGAGATTTAATTAAAGTCAGTTTCTAGATAGTCAACTGTAATATCGATAGTATCCATTTTTTATAATCAATAAACAATGAGAAATATTAAAACAACGTCAAAGTTACATATTTAAGATGTCTACGACAGCAATGCCAAGGTTAACTAGTAATAAAACCGACTGGTTGTCGGTCCAGATTCATTAGACTGTCGATGCCCATAAGCTTCATACGCTCGACTCCGATCCAATTACAAAAATGGACTGCTTGGCGCAAGAGAAAGTGGGTGCTCTTTCAATGTTGAAAGTAATGTGTCCGCCGCTGGCCGCTTTCCGTAAACGTATCGGAAATATGGCCTCATTACGATAAATTCAGTGCATATACTATATACGATCGCGCGATCGTTTGTTTTCCCATGTTGTCGCAATAAAGGTGATCATAGAATCGGTATAATGTTGTAGTGTAGAGACACGATAATGTGTAAGACAGATTTGGGAGATATATAATAAAAATTTATACAATAATTTTTTCTTCTGGGGGTACACGTGCTAGTGTGCTCCTAGTGATTAGCCGCCCCTGCTCTGGATACCTTAACGAGCCGTCAATGTCATGTAGGTATGCCCCTTCCAGTAGTTAAACAAAGACCTGCTCCCTCGCCATAGATAATATATTACTAGAAGAGAAAAGAAGAACAAGAAAAAGAAGAAAAAGAAAACGAAGAAAAAGAAAAAGAATTAAATAAAAGTACATATTCTATGCGCAGATATTATGTAGGTACAGTATATATCGATGAGAACAGTCAGAGTTACAATAATTCAGTAGCCTGTTTGAAGTGATTTGGTGATCACCATTTGAACAAAATGCCATTTACTTTTAATATACCTTCTGGTACATTGCTCTATTCTCTCATTAAGTTTACGTTACGTGAAATGGAGGCAAGGGGAATTGATCACTTGGATCTAAGACACGTTGTTCTCTTTATATTGCGCCAAATGAGAACACCGGATCTGAAATTTCGAATTCAGGAACAAGAAAGGTAAGACATCAGAGTAATGTTTTTGATTATTAAATGTGTTGGTTTAAAGTTTCATGATTTTTTTTATCTCATTGAATTACTGAAGGAAATAGGATTTTTGCATCAGTTGACTATGACAAATATCTAATTGCCTGATATAATATACGATTTGTCGAATTATCATGAATTTGATTCAATATCTGAATATAACAAACTAATTTTGCTACTTTTTTCAGCGACGAGAAATGTGGTATCTGCTTAGATACTCTGCAGGGAATAATTTGTACCACCTCATGTAGACATGAATTCCACATGCATTGCCTAAAATTGTGGTTGGACGAGAAAGAATGCTGTCCTTACTGCCGAAAAGAAATTCATAGGATGAGGTAACAATGGCCTTCCAGACATATGTAATAAAAGTATTGTATTTTTATTTAATGTGCAAAATAAACTGATAGTCTATGATTTCATGTTTTTATAAATATATTATCGTACTAATTCCTCCTATTACAGAAGATATTCAGTGATAATTCATTACCCGGGAATATGGCTTGAAATATTTTTGTGAATAAATTATCTACAAAATAGCTTATATTTTTGAATGCAATGAATTTGTTGATGAGCACTTGATGTAAAAAAAAGATGATGAAAAATAAATTGAAGAAACGGGTATGATTGTCACGTTTTTATATTTTGAGGTTGCCGATAATTTTGGCGTTCAACTAAAGTTTTTCGTGTCGTGAATGAATTCCAATAGAGAGGGACTGAAGCTGATTGATTCGGGTAAGTACCAAAACGTCTTGTAAAATTGGCAGAAAACAAAACCCATGTCCAAAATGTGTTCCAAAAAATCCATAAAACTCTATTAGAGGACGCGCTTCTGAGCTTGGTTTTCAAAGAACAACTTTAGCAATGAACATTGCCTTGTTTTCCATTTAAGATTCAGTTGACACAAAACGGAGCAACATTGCATACACGAGGATTAAAATGATATTACTGCGAGATCTCTTCCCTCAACAAAATATTATAAGTAATGGAAATGTTGGTTAGATTTCTCGGACTTCTTTCATTGCGATTATATGAAACCACGGTCGTCTTAACACATGGCACGGCTATTAGTAACTACGGCAACACTGTACTGGGGTATCTTACCCACACGAAACGCAGTCTACTTCCCGCGTTTTTGTAATGTCATCTTAGTTTAGTTTGTTTTTTCGGGTAATCTATGTGAAAAATCAGCTAATTTTCGCGATTATTCGAGTGCCGTGAATAGTGAAAGTGTGATATCAGTGTCAGTAAATCTACATTGGAATAACTTTTTTAAATTGGTCTTTTGGTAAATATCTAACCTAAATATTCAATTGGACTTGAGATCATTCGCGTCCAGAATGGTCAAAACGTGTTGTATTTCATCCTGTAAAAGTAATAATCCGTCTACAAAAAATTTAGAAAGCACTGACGTTGAGGTCAGTTGGCTTAGGCGCTCTTGTAAACCACTTACTTAAAAAATCATATCTCCAGAACAATTAGCTTGTCGAAGTCGAGAATGGTATTTTTGTATACGTTTGATAAAACTGCACCATAAAAATTTTTTTATTTGAACAGTGTCATTAGAAAAAAAATTTTTTTTTTGTTACTCCGAACCTATTCGGCCGATTTGACCGAATAACGAACTTAGCCGAGATATTTATACCTCAAACCTATTCTGAAAGTTTCAACTCTCTAACTTCATCCGTTCGAGAGTTATCGTGTTCACGGAACGGACGGACGGACGGACAGAATCGATTTTGACCACGGATTATTCATCAGTAGGTCCAAACAAAACGATTGATACCACTTTTGCCCAAAAATTCGAAACTCACAGACATTTGGGCAAATTGATAATCACTCTGTTCAGGTGAACAAGAGCGCCAAAAAGAAGGATATTTTAGTTGTTTTAGTTTCTCGAAAGACGAAAAACTTAAGCATTTATGGAGAACATTTTGATTCCGACGATATAATTAAATTTGATAAACATTTGCAAGCCGATAGAACCATTAAATTACTTTCTTTAAGATTCCCAAAATTGAAAGAAGGCGCTATCCCAAAAATTTTTCCAAATTTACCGTCATACCTTTCGAAACAAAATCAAATAAAAAGGACCGATCCTCAATGTAGAAGGAACGCAATTTTAACTAGGAATAATAATAAAGTAGAAGCTTTTTTGAGTTCTGATTTGATCAAAGATTTTAAAGACTTTCCTGAGAATTATTCGGCTAAAATTGATATATCTGGTTGGGAAATTGAAAATGCGATAACGCAGTCTATTTCTATATTTTAAATTATGAAAAAATCATTATCGGTTGAAATTTCTATACAGATTAGTGAAGCTCTCGAGATTAAAATATTTCATAAAAATTGTCTAATTTCCGAAAATGACCTAAAATGGATACTTCCTCCTGATCTAATTCTCAGCAGATGGTCTCAAATTACAAATTTGCCTATAAAATTTGCTTATAATTATAAAAAATGTGTCTAATGAGAAAACAAGTAAATTCACATCAGATTTATTGAGAGATTCCTTGACCTCATTAGAATCATTTATATCAGATGAGAATAATGAAAATTTTGACCAACTACGGCAGCTAGAAATTGTTACTGATCAATTGAAGCAAATAAGTCGAAATATTTGTTATATATATATGTATAGAGAGTTTTATTTGAGTTGATTTTATTTTGAAAGTTATACTTGAATTCACATTTTATGGCGAGAGATGGTCCTACACCTCGCCGTGGTTCTTGCTGGACAATAAATTGAATAAAACATCATCCAATTTGCTTTAATCTCAATTTTGATTTGTATTTGTATTCAATTTATTGACTGAGTAGGGCATACTTCCATCCTATTTTCAGATATTCATCGAAAACACATTTAATGACATAAGAAAATGAAATGGTACGTTCGAAACATCGTATCTCTCAGCTAAGCGTATACCTCCCTGACGTCGTCTTTTGCGGCGTTGCCGCTTCAGGCGCCAGGCCATGTGTTAAGACGGCCGTGATGAAACGCATGGATTATGGAAACGAACCAGAGATTTAATTAAAGTCAGTTTCTAGATAATCAACTGTAATATCGATAGTATCCATTTTTTATAATGAATAAGAAATATTAAAACAACGTCAAAGTTACATATTTAAGATGTCTACGACAGCAATGCCAAGGTTAACTAGTAATAAAAAAAATCATTAGACTGTCGATGCCCATAAGCTTCATACGCTCGACTCCGATCCAATTACAAAAAGGACTGCTTGGCGCAAGAGAAAGTGGGTGCTCTTTCAATGTTGAAAGTAATGTGTAAGCCGCTGGCCGCTTTCCGTAAACGTATCGGAAATATGGCCTCATTACGATAAATTCAATGCATATACTATATACGATCGCGCGATCGTTTGTTTTCCCATGTTGTCGCAATAAAGGTGATCATAGAATCGGTATAATGTTGTAGTGTAGAGACACGATAATGTGTAAGACAGTTTTGGGAGATATATAATAAAAATTTATACAATAATTTTTTCTTCTGGGGGTACAGGTGCTAGTGTGCTCCTAGTGATTAGCCGCCCCTGCTCTGGATACCTTAACGAGCCGTCAATGTCATGTAGGTATGCCCCTTCCAGTAGTTAAACAAAGACCTGCTCCCCTCGCCATAGATAGTATATTACTAGAAAAGAAAAGAAGAACAAGAAAAAGAAGAAGAAGAAAACGAAGAAGAAGAAAAAGAATAAAATAAAAGTACATATTCTATGCGCAGATATTATGTAGGTACAGTATATATCGATGAGAACAGTCAGAGTTACAATAATTCAGTAGCCTGTTTGAAGTGATTTGGTGATCACCATTTGAACAAAATGCCATTTACTTTTAATATACCTTCTGGTACATTGCTCTATTCTCTCATTAAGTTTACGTTACGTGAAATGGAGGCAAGGGGAATTGATCACTTGGATCTTAGACACGTTGTTCTCTTTATATTGCGCCAAATGAGAACACCGGATCTGAAATTTCGAATTCAGGAACAAGAAAGGTAAGACATCAGAGTAATGTTTTTGATTATTAAATTTGTTGGTTTAAAGTTTCATGATTTTTTTTATCTCATTGAATTACTGAAGGAAATAGGATTTTTGCATCAGTTGACTATGACAAATATCTAATTGCCTGATATAAAATACGATTTGTCGAATAATCATGAATTTGATTCAATATCTGAATATAACAAACTAATTTTGCTACTTTTTCAGCGACGAGAAATGTGGTATCTGCTTAGATACTCTGCAGGAATAATTTGTACCACCTCATGTAGACATGCATTCCACATGCATTGCCTAAAATTGTGGTTGGACGAGAAAGAATGCTGTCCTTACTGCCGAAAAGAAATTCATAGGATGAGGTAACAATGGCCTTCCAGACATATGTAATAAAAGAATTGTATTTTTATTTAATGTGCAAAA
The DNA here is from genome assembly GCA_030674115.1 of Micraspis discolor. Lineage (NCBI taxonomy): Eukaryota > Metazoa > Arthropoda > Insecta > Coleoptera > Coccinellidae > Micraspis > Micraspis discolor. The sequence continues at coordinate 528,099 of JARTUT010000461.1, read as the reverse complement.
TAAACTGATAGTCTATGATTTCATGTTTTTATAAATATATTATCGTACTAATTCCTCCTATTACAGAAGATATTCAGTGATAATTCATTACCCGGGAATATGGCTTGAAATATATTTGTGAATAAATTATCTACAAAATAGTTTATATTTTTGAATGCAATGAATTTGTTGATGAGCACTTGATGTAAAAGAAGACGATGAAAAATAAATTGAAGGAACGGGTATGATTGTCACGTTTTTATATTTTGAGGTTGCCGATAATTTTGGCGTTCAACAAAAGTTTTTCGTGTCGTAAATGAATTCCAATAGAGAGAGACTGAAGCTGATTGGTTCGGGTGAGCACCAAAACGTCTTGTAAAATTGGCATAAAACAAAACCCATGTCCAAAATGTGTTCCAAAAAATCCATAAAACTCTATTAGAGGACGTGCTTCTGAGCTTGGTTTTCAAAGAACAACTTTAGCAATGAACAGTGCCTTGTTTTCCATTTAAGATTCAGTTGACACAAAACGGAGCAACATTGCATACACCAGGATTAAAATGATATTACTGCGAGATCTCTTCCCTCAACAAAATATTATAAGTAATGGAAATGTTGGTTAGATTGCTCGGACATCTTTCATTGCGATGGTTTATGGAAACGAACCAAAGATTTAATTAAAGTCAGTTTCTAGATATTCAACTGTTATATCGATAGTATCCATTTTTTATAATGAATAAGAAATATTAAAACAACGTCAAAGTTACATATTTAAGATGTCTACGACAGCAATGCCAAGGTTAACTAGTAATAAAAAGATTCATTAGACTGTCGATGCCCATAAGCTTCATACGCTCGACTCCGATCCAATTACAAAAAGGACTGCTTGGCGCAAGAGAAAGTGGGTGCTCTTTCAATGTTGAAAGTAATGTGTCCGCCGCTGGCCGCTTTCCGTAAACGTATCGGAAATATGGCCTCATTACGATAAATTCAGTGCATATACTATATACGATCGCGCGATCGTTTGTTTTCCCATGTTGTCGCAATAAAGGTGATCATAGAATCGGTATAATGTTGTAGTGTAGAGACACGATAATGTGTAAGACAGTTTTGGAAGATATATAATAAAAATTTATACAATAATTTTTTCTTCTGGGGGTACACGTGCTAGTGTGCTCCTAGTGATTAGCCGCCCCTGCTCTGGATACCTTAACGAGCCGTCAATGTCATGTAGGTATGCCCCTTCCAGTAGTTAAACAAAGACCTGCTCCCCTCGCCATAGATAATATATTACTAGAAAAGAAAAAAGGAACAAGAAGAAGAAGAAAAAGAATAAAATAAAAGTACATATTCTATGCGCAGATATTATGTAGGTACAGTATATATCGATGAGAACAGTCAGAGTTACAATAATTCAGTAGCCTGTTTGAAGTGATTTGGTGATCACCATTTGAACAAAATGCCATTTACTTTTTTAATATACCTTCTGGTACATTGCTCTATTCTCTGATTAAGTTTACGTTACGTGAAATGGAGGCAAGGGGAATTGATCACTTGATCTTAGACACGTTGTTCTCTTTATATTGCGCCAAATGAGAACACCGGATCTGAAATTTCGAATTCAGGAACAAGAAAGGTAAGACATCAGAGTAATGTTTTGATTATTAAATGTGTTGGTTTAAACTTTCATGATTTTTTTTATCTCTTTGAATTACTGAAGGAAATAGATTTTTGCATCAGTTGACTATGACAAATATCTAATTGCCTGATATAATATACGATTCGTCGAATTATCATGAATTTGATTCAATATCTGAATATAACAAACTAATTTTGCTACTTTTTTCAGCGACGAAAATGTGGTATCTGCTTAGATACTCTGCAGGGAATAATTTGTACCACCTCGTGTAGACATGAATTCCACATGCATTGCCTAAAATTGTGGTTGGACGAGAAGGAATGCTGCCCTTACTGCCGAAAAGAAATTCATAGGATGAGGTAACAATGGCCTTCCAGACATATGTAATAAAAGAATTGTATTTTTATTTAATGTACAAAATAAACTGATAGTCTATGATTTCATGTTTTTATAAATATATTATCGTACTAATTCCTCCTATTACAGAAGATATTCAGTGATAATTCATTACCCGGGAATATGGCTTAAAATATTTTTGTGAATAAATTATCTACAAAACAGCTTATATTTTTGAATGCAATGAATTTGTTGATGAGCACTTAATGTAAAAGAAGATGATGAAAAATATATTGAAGAAACGGGTATGATTGTCACGTTTTTATATTTTGAGGTTGCCGATAATTTTGGCGTTCAACAAAAGTTTTTCGTGTCGTGAATGAATTCCAATAGAGAGGGACTGAAGCTGATGTCCAAAATGTGTTCCAAAAAATCCATAAAACTCTATTAGAGGACGTGCTTCTGAGCTTGGTTTTCAAAGAACAACCTTAGCAATGAACATTGCCTTGTTTTCCATTTAAGATTCAGTTGACACAAAACGGAGCAACATTGCATACACCAGGATTAAAACGATATAACTGCGAGATCTCTTCCCTCAACAAAATATTATAAGTAATGGAAATGTTGGTTAGATTTCTCGGACTTCTTTCATTGCGATTATATGAAACGCATGGATTATGGAAACGAACCAGAGATTTAATTAAAGTCAGTTTCTATATATTCAACTGTAATATCGATAGTATCCATTTTTTATAATGAATAAGAAATATTAAAACAACGTCAAAGTTACATATTTAAGATGTCTACGACAGCAATGCCAAGGTTAACTAGCAATAAAAAGATTCATTAGACTGTCGATGCCCATAAGCTTCATACGCTCGACTCCGATCCAATTACAAAAAGGACTGCTTGGCGCAAGAGAAAGTGGGTGCTCTTTCAATGTTGAAAGTAATGTGTCCGCCGCTGGCCGCTTTCCGTAAACGTTTCGGAAATATGGCCTCATTACGATAAATTCAGTGCATATACTATATACGATCGCGCGATCGTTTGTTTTCCCATGTTGTCGCAATAAAGGTGATCATAGAATCGGTATAATGTTGTAGTGTAGAGACACGATAATGTGTAAGACAGTTTTGGGAGATATATAATAAAAATTTATACAATAATTTTTTCTTCTGGGGGTACACGTGCTAGTGTGCTCCTAGTGATTAGCCGCCCCTGCTCTGGATACCTTAACGAGCCGTCAATGTCATGTAGGTATGCCCCTTCCAGTAGTTAAACAAAGACCTGCTCCCCTCGCCATAGATAATATATTACTAGAAAAGAAAAGAAGAACAAGAAAAGAAGAAGAAGAAAGAAGAAAAGAATTAAATAAAAGTACATATTCTATGCGCAGATATTATGTAGGTACAGTATATATCGATGAGAACAGTCAGAGTTACAATAATTCAGTAGCCTGTTTGAACTGAGTTGGTGATCACCATTTGAACAAAATGCCATTTACTTTTAATATACCTTCTGGTACATTACTCTATTCCCTCATTAAGTTTACGTTACGTGAAATGGAGGCAAGGGGAATTGATCACTTGGATCTTAGACACGTTGTACTCTTTATATTGCAGCCAAATGAGAACACCGGATCTGACATTTCGAATTCAGGAACAAGAAAGGTAAGACATCAGAGTAATGTTTTTGATTATTAAATGTGTTGGATTGAACTTTCATGATTCATTTTATCTCATTGAATTACAGAAGGAAATGGGATTTTTGCATCAGTTGACTATGACAAATATCTAATTGCATGATATAATATACGATTCGTCGAATTATCATGAATTTGATTCAATATCTGAATATAACAAACTAATTTTGCAACTTTTTTTCAGCGTAGAGAAATGTGGTATCTGCTTAGATACGCTGCAGGGAATAATTTGTACCACCTCATGTAGACATTAATTCCACATGCATTGCCTAAAATTGTGGTTGGACGAGAAAGAATGCTGTCCCTACTGCCGAAAGGAAATTCATAAGATGAGGTAACAACGACCTCCAGACATATGTAATAAAAGAATTGTATTTTTATTTAATGTGCAAAATAAACTGATAGTCTATGATTTCATGTCTTTATAAATATATTATCGTACTAATTCCTCCTATTACAGAAGATATTCAGTGATAATTCATTACCCGGGAATATGGCTTGAAATATTTTTGTGAATAAATTATCTACAAAATAGCTTATATTTTTGAATGCAATGAATTTGTTGATGAGCACTTTGATGTAAAAAGAAGATGATGAAAATAAATTGAAGGAACGGGTATGATTGTCACGTTTTTATATTTTAAGGTGGTCGATAATTCTGGCGTTCAACAAAAGTTTTTCGTGTCGTGAATGAATTCCAATAGAGAGGGACTGAAGCTGATTGGTTCGGGTAAGTACCAAAACGTCATGTAAAATTGGCATAAAACAAAACCCATGTCCAAAATGTGTTCCAAAAAATCCATAAAACTCTATTAGAGGACGCGCTTCTAAGCTTGGTTTTCAAAGAACAACTTCAGCAATGAACAGTGCCTTGTTTTCCATTTAAGATTCAGTTGACACAAAACGGAGCAACATTGCATACACCAGGATTAAAATGATATTACTGCGAGATCTCTTCCCTCAACAAAATATTATAAGTAATGGAAATGTTGGTTAGATTGCTCGGACATCTTTCATTGCGATGGTTTATGGAAACAACCAAAGATTTAATTAAAGTCAGTTTCTAGATAGTTAACTGTAATATCGATAGTATCCATTTTTTATAATCAATAAACAATAAGAAATATTAAAACAACGTCAAAGTTACATATTTAAGATGTCTACGACAGCAATGCCAAGGTTAACTAGTAATAAAAAGATTCATTAGACTGTCGATGCCCATAAGCTTCATACGCTCGACTCCGATCCTACAAAAAGGACTGCTTAGCGCAAGACAAAGTGGGTGCTCTTTCAATGTTGAAAGTAATGTGGTCCGCCGCTGGCCGCTTTCCGTAAACGTACCGGAAATATGGCCTCATTACGATAAATTCAGTGCATATACTCGTACTATATAGAATCGCCCGATCGTTTATTTTCGCGTGTTGTCGCAATAAAGGTGATTATAGAATTTGTATAATGTTTTAGTGTAGCGACACGATAATGTGTAAGACAGTTTCGAAGATATATAATATAATAAAATTTATACAATAATTTTTTTCTTCTGGGGGTACACGTGCTAGTGTGCTCCTAGTGATTAGCCGCCCCCTGCTCTGGATACCTTAACGAGCCGTCAATAACATGAGCATACATTAATTTTACCCTGATGCCGAAGATCTCGACCAATCAGGAAACGAAGCGCGCTTGTTGTCAATGACAGAGAGAGGACTATAGGCCCTCTTTGTTATATTTTCAACTGTTCGTTTTGACAATCAGTCATTTAATTCGAATTTATACTTTTGCTAGAATTAATGATTGATATTTTTGTTAGCGTTAGCAACGTGTTGATATTTGAAAATTGCAGTATTATCTTTCATCATGGACGGAGAAAAGTAAGTATTTATCTATTATTTTGTAGAAAATGCACTCAACCAATTAATTTGGAAACTTTAAATTTCAGGATAAATTGAGTTCTCAAATGTGTTCAAAACCATTATCTTCTGCTTCGACGAAATATCGTCATATGCGGAATATTCATCATCAAGATCTTATTCCAAAGCAATTAAAGCATTTAAAATGTCCAATTTGCTCCAGAAGAAAAGAAAATTGCTCTTGAGTCCCATAATGCTTTGATATTCATATAGAGCAAATTCATTCCATTAACATCATAACATCACAGTTGACTTTAAAAACGAAGAAGAATTTGAGGCTTAGCGAGCATTGGAGAATAGAAGTGTCGATTACATAAAACGAAGATATCGGAAAAGCAGTGATGGATTAGTAATTTATTTTGAATGTATAATCGCAGTAATTATTCAGGTTTTATTTCTTTTATGTTTTCCACCAGTTTGATATAATGAGTTCGTTTAAAATCATGGTGATATTAGGAAATCATTTAACTTCCAGGATATGTAAGTCAATGTAGCAAACGCAGCATGAAAACTGGAGGAAGTATCAGAATATCTGGGTTCTGCCTTTCTAGAATTCGTGGGTGAAGATAAGTAGTACAGGTAAGTTTTTAGTTATTCAAAACTGCAAAGAATTAATGTACTGCAAGGGCAGATCTTTCTTATATTATGCGAAAATTCAATATTGAAGAAAGGAAAACATGATGATGACATGCTACGGCTTTAAAAGTTTAATTAGATTAATCTAATAAAATTTCTAATTTTTCCATAGATTCTGACAGTAAATTTCAAGTAAGTCTTTGTGATAAGTCAGACATGTGTTTTTCATAGTAGTTGATTGTAGATGGAGTTAGACCAAAGCATTATGAAACTTAAATCAAGTTGCATGAGTGATATTTGACGTATAAGAAATTGATTGATGAAGCACATGATTTGACACATGGTACTGGTGCAACTAGAAGAAAAAGAAAAATGGAGAATCAATTATATTTCCCAAAACATAGTAGTTGAATTTAATAATTTGTAATTTCTTCATCTTCCAAGATAGTTTATTCATTAAATTTGATTCAAAGGTGTTGAGATAGCAGTTCTGTGCTTTATTCAGTGAAGCCTGTTTTTCAAGAACAAGAAAATTCTAATAAGATGCATGGTGAAGATCAGTTTAAAAAAAGGGAAATTGATCTCATATGTGGGTCTTGCTGCCGCTTGATAGATGGAGGTGCTAGATTTTGATGAAGCAGGTTTAACTTAAAATTATCATTCACCATTTAACTAAGTAAAAATTGAATTTTCTCCAATCTAAGAATTATACTCCATTTTTATTTGAACAGAATGTAGATATCAATAAAAGCCATGAAATATATCAGCACCTTCGAAATAATGCATTTTCCAACAAACCTGATCCTGTAAAGAAAACAATGAGTATAATATATTGATACTGACTTTTTAGTGTTGCTTCAAGTGCCTTATGGTCAATAAGATATTTCGATAAATTTAAAACAGAAAATAGAATATGTGGTCATACTATTTGCATGTTCACATATGCACCATTTATCCTTGTTTGTAACTCACAACGTATCATTTTATTTGAAATGCAGCAATGAGTAATGAAAGTTTGAGTGTTTTTAATATAATATAATATAATATAATATAATAATAAGTTTATTTACCTAATAAACTGAATACATTGCTGAGGTATATAAATATTATAACCTGTGTGCAATATTAAATTAATAATCATTCTAAAATCGCCCTAAGAGAGTAACAATCAACTATCTGAGTACAAAGAAAAACAAATGTAAATAAGGGAAGTACCCAAGCAGTTAATCACCCCAAAACCCAGTCCAGGTATCATACACGCCAAATTTACAGAACAGGTAGGTGAATATCTAATCTGTTATTTGCCTTTAATGGCAAGTTTCTCAAAATTCAGTAAATGTAAGTCTTATGCTATATAATATCTGACATAGGTGTCAATAAGTCACGAATACAATGTTTATGTTCGTATAAAAACAATTTATACACATAAATATATCTTAAAATGACATACAAAATATACACACATATAATAGATTTCTCTCTTTTTTTAAAACTTAGGTTGAATTTATTACATTTTCGATTACAAGCCTTGTTCCACTATTCATCCATACTTTAAGTTTTCTGAAAATTCACATATTTTCCATATCTTATATTTTTGAATGCAATGAATTTGTTGATGAGCACTTGATGTAAAAAAGATGATGAAAAATAAATTGAAGAAACGGGTATGATTGTCACGTTTTTATATTTTGAGGTTGCCGATAATTTTGGCGTTCAACTAAAGTTTTCGTGTCGTGAATGAATTCCAATAGAGAGGGACTCAAGCTGATTGATTCGGGTAAGTACCAAAACGTCTTGTAAATTGGCAGAAAACAAAACCCATGTCCAAAATGTGTTCCAAAAAATCCATAAAACTCTATTAGAGGACGCTACAGAGCTTGGTTTTCAAAAAGAACAACTTTAGCAATGAACATTGCCTTGTTTTCCATTTAAGATTCAGTTGACACAAAACGGAGCAACATTGCATACACGAGGATTAAAATGATATTACTGCGAGATCTCTTCCCTCAACAAAATATTATAAGTAATGGAAATGTTGGTTAGATTTCTCCGGACTTCTTTCATTGCGATTATATGAAACCACGGTCGTCTTAACACATGGCACGGCTATTAGTAACTACGGCAACACTGTACTGGGGTATCTTACCCACACGAAACGCAGTCTACTTCCGCGTTTTTGTAATGTCATCTTAGTTTAGTTTGTTTTTCGGGTAATCTATGAAAAAATCAGCTGAATTTTCGCGATTATTCGAGTGCCGTGAATAGTGAAAGTGTGATATCAGTGTCAGTAAATCTACATTGGAATAACTTTTTAAATTGGTCTTTTGGTAAATATCTAACCTAAATATTCAATTGGACTTGAGATCATTCGCGTCCAGAATGGTCAAAACGTGTTGTATTTCATCCTGTAAAAGTAATAATCCGTCTACAAAAATTTGAAACGCTGACGTTGAGGTCCAGTTGGCTTAGAAACGCTCTTGTAAACCACTTACTTAAAAATCATATCTCAGAACAATTGGCTTGTCGAAGTCGAGAATGGTATTTTTGTATACGTTTGATAAAACTGCACCATAAAAATTTTTTATTTGAACAGTGTCATTAGAAAAAAAATTTTTTTTGTTACTCCGAACCTATTCGGCCGGTTGACCGAATAACGAACTTAGCCGAGATATTTATACCTCAAACCTATTCTGAAGTTTCAACTCTCTAACTTCATCCGTTCGAGTTATCGTGTTCCTGGAACGGACGGACGGACGGACAGAATCGATTTTGACCACGGATTATTCATCAGTAGGTCCAAACAAAACGATTGATACCACTTTTTGCCCAAAAATTGAAACTCACAGACATTTGGGCAAATTGATAATCACTCTGTTCAGGTGAACAAGAGCGCCAAAAAGAAGGATATTTTAGTTGTTTTAGTTTCTCGAAAGACGAAAAAACTTAAGCATTTATGGAGAACATTTTGATTCCGACGATATAATTAAATTTGATAAACATTTGCAAGCCGATAGAACCATTAAATTACTTTCTTTAAGATTCCCAAAATTGAAAGAGCGCTATCCCAAAAATTTTCCAAATTTACCGTCATACCTTTCGAAAACAAAATCAAATAAAAAGGACCGATCCTCAATGTAGAAGGAACGCAATTTTAACTAGGAATAATAATAAAGTAGAAGCTTTTTTGAGTTCTGATTTGATCAAAGATTTTAAAGACTTTCCTGAGAATTATTCGGCTAAAATTGATATATCTGGTTGGGAAATTGAAAAATGCGATAACGCAGTCTATTTCTATATTTTAAATTATGAAAAATCATTATCGGTTGAAATTTCTATACAGATTAGTGAAGCTCTCGAGATTAAAATATTTCATAAAAATTGTCTAATTTCCGAAAATGACCTAAAATGGATACTTCCTCCTGATCTAATTCTCAGCAGATGGTCTCAAATTACAAATTTGCCTATAAAATTTGCTTATAATTATAAAAAATGTGTCTAATGAGAAAACAAGTAAATTCACATCAGATTTATTGAGAGATTCCTTGACCTCATTAGAATCATTTATATCAGATGAGAATAATGAAAATTTTGACCAACTACGGCAGCTAGAAATTGTTACTGATCAATTGAAGCAAATAAGTCGAAATATTTGTTATATATATATGTATAGAGTTTTATTTGAGTTGATTTTATTTTTGAAAGTTATACTTGAATTCACATTTTATGGCGAGAGATGGTCCTACACCTCGCCGTGGTTCTTAACTGGACAATAAATTGAATAAAACATCATCCAATTTGCTTTAATCTCAATTTTGATTTGTATTTGTATTCAATTTATTGACTGAGTAGGGCATACTTCCATCCTATTTTCAGATATTCATCGAAAAACACATTTAATGACATAAGAAAATGAAATGGTACGTTCGGAAACATCGTATCTCTCAGCTAAGCGTATACCTCCCTGACGTCGTCTTTTGCGGCGTTGCCGCTTCAGGCGCCAGGCCATGTGTTAAGACGGCCGTGATGAAACGCATGGATTATGGAAACGAACCAGAGATTTAATTAAAGTCAGTTTCTAGATAATCAACTGTAATATCGATAGTATCCATTTTTTATAATGAATAAGAAATATTAAAACAACGTCAAAGTTACATATTTAAGATGTCTACGACAGCAATGCCAAGGTTAACTAGTAATAAAAAAATCATTAGACTGTCGATGCCCATAAGCTTCATACGCTCGACTCGATCCAATTACAAAAAGGACTGCTTGGCGCAAGAGAAAGTGGGTGCTCTTTCAATGTTGAAAGTAATGTGTAAGCCGCTGGCCGCTTTCCGTAAACGTATCGGAAATATGGCCTTATTACGATAAATTCAGTGCATATACTATATACGATCGCGCGATCGTTTGTTTTCCCATGTTGTCGCAATAAAGGTGATCATAGAATCGGTATAATGTTGTAGTGTAGAGACACGATAATGTGTAAGACAGTTTTGGGAGATATATAATAAAAATTTATACAATAATTTTATCTTCTGGGGGTACACGTGCTAGTGTGCTCCTAGTGATTAGCCGCCCCTGCTCTGGATACTTTAACGAGCCGTCAATGTCATGTAGGTATGCCCCTTCCAGTAGTTAAACAAAGACCTGCTCCCCTCGCCATAGATAATATATTACTAGAAGAGAAAAGAAGAACAAGAAAAAGAAGAAGAAGAAAACGAAGAAGAAGAAAAAGAATAAAATAAAAGTACATATTCTATGCGCAGATATTATGTAGGTACAGTATATATCGATGAGAACAGTCAGAGTTACAATAATTCAGTAGCCTGTTTGAAGTGATTTGGTGATCACCATTTGAACAAAATGCCATTTACTTTTAATATACCTTCTGGTACATTGCTCTATTCTCTCATTAAGTTTACGTTACGTGAAATGGAGGCAAGGGGAATTGATCACTTGGATCTAAGACACGTTGTTCTCTTTATATTGCGCCAAATGAGAACACCGGATCTGAAATTTCGAATTCAGGAACAAGAAAGGTAAGACATCAGAGTAATGTTTTGATTATTAAATTTGTTGGTTTAAAGTTTCATGATTTTTTATCTCATTGAATTACTGAAGGAAATAGGATTTTTGCATCAGTTGACTATGACAAATATCTAATTGCCTGATATAAAATACGATTTGTCGAATAATCATGAATTTGATTCAATATCTGAATATAACAAACTAATTTTGCTACTTTTTTCAGCGACGAGAAATGTGGTATCTGCTTAGATACTCTGCAGGGAATAATTTGTACCACCTCATGTAGACATGCATTCCACATGCATTGCCTAAAATTGTGGTTGGACGAGAAAGAATGCTGTCCTTACTGCCGAAAAGAAATTCATAGGATGAGGTAACAATGGCCTTCCAGACATATGTAATAAAAGAATTGTATTTTTATTTAATGTGCAAAATAAACTGATAGTCTATGATTTCATGTTTTTATAAATATATTATCGTACTAATTCCTCCTATTACAGAAGATATTCAGTGATAATTCATTACCCGGGAATATGGCTTGAAATATTTTTGTGAATAAATTATCTACAAAATAGCTTATATTTTTGAATGCAATGAATTTGTTGATGAGCACTTGATGTAAAAGAAGATGATGAAAAATAAATTGAAGGAACGGGTATGATTGTCACGTTTTTATATTTTGAGGTTGCCGATAATTTTGGCGTTCAACAAAAGTTTTTCGTGTCGTAAATGAATTCCAATAGAGAGAGACTGAAGCTGATTGGTTCGGGTGAGCACCAAAACGTCTTGTAAAATTGGCATAAAACAAAACCCATGTCCAAAATGTGTTCCAAAAAATCCATAAAACTCTATTAGAGGACGTGCTTCTGAGCTTGGTTTTCAAAGAACAACTTTAGCAATGAACAGTGCCTTGTTTTCCATTTAAGATTCAGTTGACACAAAACGGAGCAACATTGCATACACCAGGATTAAAATGATATTACTGCGAGATCTCTTCCCTCAACAAAATATTATAAGTAATGGAAATGTTGGTTAGATTGCTCGGACATCTTTCATTGCGATGGTTTATGGAAACGAACCAAAGATTTAATTAAAGTCAGTTTCTAGATAGTTAACTGTAATATCGATAGTATCCATTTTTTATAATGAATAAGAAATATTAAAACAACGTCAAAGTTACATATTTAAGATGTCTACGACAGCAATGCCAAGGTTAACTAGTAATAAAAAGATTCATTAGACTGTCGATGCCCATAAGCTTCATACGCTCGACTCCGATCCAATTACAAAAAGGACTGCTTAGCGCAAGACAAAGTGGGTGCTCTTTCAATGTTGAAAGTAATGTGTCCGCCGCTGGCCGCTTTCCGTAAACGTATCGGAAATATGGCCTCATTACGATAAATTCAGTGCATATACTATATACGATCGCGCGATCGTTTGTTTTCCCATGTTGTCGCAATAAAGGTGATCATAGAATCGGTATAATGTTGTAGTGTAGAGACACGATAATGTGTAAGACAGTTTTGGAAGATATATAATAAAAATTTATACAATAATTTTTTCTTCTGGGGGTACACGTGCTAGTGTGCTCCTAGTGATTAGCCGCCCCTGCTCTGGATACCTTAACGAGCCGTCAATGTCATGTAGGTATGCCCCTTCCAGTAGTTAAACAAAGACCTGCTCCCCTCGCCATAGATAATATATTACTAGAAAAGAAAAGAAGAAGAAGAAAACGAAGAAGAAGAAAAAGAATTAAATAAAAGTACATATTCTATGCGCAGATATTATGTAGGTACAGTATATATCGATGAGAACAGTCAGAGTTACAATAATTCAGTAGCCTGTTTGAAGTGATTTGGTGATCACCATTTGAACAAAATGCCATTTACTTTTAATATACCTTCTGGTACATTGCTCTATTCTCTGATTAAGTTTACGTTACGTGAAATGGAGGCAAGGGGAATTGATCACTTGGATCTTAGACACGTTGTTCTCTTTATATTGCGCCAAATGAGAACACCGGATCTGAAATTTCGAATTCAGGAACAAGAAAGGTAAGACATCAGAGTAATGTTTTTGATTATTAAATGTGTTGGTTTAAACTTTCATGATTTTTTTTATCTCTTTGAATTACTGAAGGAAATAGGATTTTTGCATCAGTTGACTATGACAAATATCTAATTGCCTGATATAATATACGATTCGTCGAATTATCATGAATTTGATTCAATATCTGAATATAACAAACTAATTTTGCTACTTTTTTCAGCGACGAAAAATGTGGTATCTGCTTAGATACTCTGCAGGGAATAATTTGTACCACCTCGTGTAGACATGAATTCCACATGCATTGCCTAAAATTGTGGTTGGACGAGAAGGAATGCTGCCCTTACTGCCGAAAAGAAATTCATAGGATGAGGTAACAATGGCCTTCCAGACATATGTAATAAAAGAATTGTATTTTTATTTAATGTACAAAATAAACTGATAGTCTATGATTTCATGTTTTTATAAATATATTATCGTACTAATTCCTCCTATTACAGAAGATATTCAGTGATAATTCATTACCCGGGAATATGGCTTGAAATATTTTTGTGAATAAATTATCTACAAAATAGCTTATATTTTTGAATGCAATGAATTTGTTGATGAGCATTTGATGTAGAAGAAGATGATGAAAAATAAATTGAAGGAACGGGTATGATTGTCACGTTTTTATATTTTGAGGTGGCCGATAATTTTGGCGTTCAACAAAAGTTTTTCGTGTCGTGAATGAATTCCAATAGAGAGGGACTGAAGCTGATGTCCAAAATGTGTTCCAAAAAAATCCATAAAACTCTATTAGAGGACGTGCTTCTGAGCTTGGTTTTCAAAGAACAACCTTAGCAATGAACATTGCCTTGTTTTCCATTTAAGATTCAGTTGACACAAAACGGAGCAACATTGCATACACCAGGATTAAAACGATATAACTGCGAGATCTCTTCCCTCAACAAAATATTATAAGTAATGGAAATGTTGGTTAGATTTCTCGGACTTCTTTCATTGCGATTATATGAAACGCATGGATTATGGAAACGAACCAGAGATTTAATTAAAGTCAGTTTCTATATATTCAACTGTAATATCGATAGTATCCATTTTTATAATGAATAAGAAATATTAAAACAACGTCAAAGTTACATATTTAAGATGTCTACGACAGCAATGCCAAGGTTAACTAGCAATAAAAAGATTCATTAGACTGTCGATGCCCATAAGCTTCATACGCTCGACTCGATCCAATTACAAAAAGGACTGCTTGGCGCAAGAGAAAGTGGGTGCTCTTTCAATGTTGAAAGTAATGTGTCCGCCGCTGGCCGCTTTCCGTAAACGTTTCGGAAATATGGCCTCATTACGATAAATTCAGTGCATATACTATATACGATCGCGCGATCGTTTGTTTTCCCATGTTGTCGCAATAAAGGTGATCATAGAATCGGTATAATGTTGTAGTGTAGAGACACGATAATGTGTAAGACAGTTTTGGGAGATATATAATAAAAATTTATACAATAATTTTTTCTTCTGGGGGTACACGTGCTAGTGTGCTCCTAGTGATTAGCCGCCCCTGCTCTGGATACCTTAACGAGCCGTCAATGTCATGTAGGTATGCCCCTTCCAGTAGTTAAACAAAGACCTGCTCCCCTCGCCATAGATAATATATTACTAGAAAAGAAAAGAAGAACAAGAAAAAGAAGAAGAAGAAGAAAAAGAATTAAATAAAAGTACATATTCTATGCGCAGATATTATGTAGGTACAGTATATATCGATGAGAACAGTCAGAGTTACAATAATTCAGTAGCCTGTTTGAACTGAGTTGGTGATCACCATTTGAACAAAATGCCATTTACTTTTAATATACCTTCTGGTACATTACTCTATTCCCTCATTAAGTTTACGTTACGTGAAATGGAGGCAAGGGGAATTGATCACTTGGATCTTAGACACGTTGTACTCTTTATATTGCGCCAAATGAGAACACCGGATCTGACATTTCGAATTCAGGAACAAGAAAGGTAAGACATCAGAGTAATGTTTTTGATTATTAAATGTGTTGGATTGAACTTTCATGATTCATTTTATCTCATTGAATTACAGAAGGAAATGGGATTTTTGCATCAGTTGACTATGACAAATATCTAATTGCATGATATAATATACGATTCGTCGAATTATCATGAATTTGATTCAATATCTGAATATAACAAACTAATTTTGCAACTTTTTTCAGCGTAGAGAAATGTGGTATCTGCTTAGATACGCTGCAGGGAATAATTTGTACCACCTCATGTAGACATGAATTCCACATGCATTGCCTAAAATTGTGGTTGGACGAGAAAGAATGCTGTCCCTACTGCCGAAAGGAAATTCATAAGATGAGGTAACAACGACCTCCAGACATATGTAATAAAAGAATTGTATTTTTATTTAATGTGCAAAATAAACTGATAGTCTATGATTTCATGTCTTTATAAATATATTATCGTACTAATTCCTCCTATTACAGAAGATATTCAGTGATAATTCATTACCCGGGAATATGGCTTGAAATATTTTTGTGAATAAATTATCTACAAAATAGCTTATATTTTTGAATGCAATGAATTTGTTGATGAGCACTTGATGTAAAAGAAGATGATGAAAAATAAATTGAAGGAACGGGTATGATTGTCACGTTTTTATATTTTAAGGTGGTCGATAATTCTGGCGTTCAACAAAAGTTTTTCGTGTCGTGAATGAATTCCAATAGAGAGGGACTGAAGCTGATTGGTTCGGGTAAGTACCAAAACGTCATGTAAAATTGGCATAAAACAAAACCCATGTCCAAAATGTGTTCCAAAAAATCCATAAAACTCTATTAGAGGACGCGCTTCTGAGCTTGGTTTTCAAAGAACAACTTTAGCAATGAACAGTGCCTTGTTTTCCATTTAAGATTCAGTTGACACAAAACGGAGCAACATTGCATACACCAGGATTAAAATGATATTACTGCGAGATCTCTTCCCTCAACAAAATATTATAAGTAATGGAAATGTTGGTTAGATTGCTCGGACATCTTTCATTGCGATGGTTTATGGAAACGAACCAAAGATTTAATTAAAGTCAGTTTCTAGATAGTTAACTGTAATATCGATAGTATCCATTTTTTATAATCAATAAACAATAAGAAATATTAAAACAACGTCAAAGTTACATATTTAAGATGTCTACGACAGCAATGTCAAGGTTAACTAGTAATAAAAAGATTCATTAGACTGTCGATGCCCATAAGCTTCATACGCTCGACTCCGATCCAATTACAAAAAGGACTGCTTGGCGCAAGAGAAAGTGGGTGCTCTTTCAATGTTGAAAGTAATGTGTCCGCCGCTGGCCGCTTTCCGTAAACGTACCGGAAATATGGCCTCATTACGATAAATTCAGTGCATATACTCGTACTATATAGAATCGCCCGATCGTTTATTTTCGCGTGTTGTCGCAATAAAGGTGATTATAGAATTTGTATAATGTTTTAGTGTAGCGACACGATAATGTGTAAGACAGTTTCGGAAGATATATAATATAATAAAAATTTATACAATAATTTTTTCTTCTGGGGGTACACATGCTAGTGTGCTCCTAGTGATTAGCCGCCCCTGCTCTGGATACCTTAACGAGCCGTCAATAACATGAGCATACATTAATTTTACCCCGATGCCGAAGATCTCGACCAATCAGGAAACGAAGCGCGCTTGCTGTCAATGACAGAGAGGACTATAGGCCCTCTTTGTTATATTTTCAACTGTTCGTTTTGACAATCAGTCATTTAATTCGAATTTATACTTTTGCTAGAATTAATGATTGGATATTTTTGTTAGCGTTAGCAACGTGTTGATATTTGAAAATTGCAGTATTATCTTTCATCATGGACGGAGAAAAGTAAGTATTTATCTATTATTTTGTAGAAAATGCACTCAACCAATTAATTTGGAAACTTTAAATTTCAGGGATAAATTGAGTTCTCAAATGTGTTCAAAACCATTATCTTCTGCTTCGACGAAATATCGTCATATGCGGAATATTCATCATCAAGATCTTATTCCAAAGCAATTAAAGCATTTAAAATGTCCAATTTGCCCAGAAGAAAAGAAAATTGCTCTTGAGTCCCATAATGCTTTGGATATTCATATAGAGCAAATTCATTCCATTAACATCATAACATCACAGTTGACTTTTAAAAACGAAGAAGAATTTGAGGCTTAGCGAGCATTGGAGAATAGAAGTGTCGATTACATAAAACGAAGATATCGGAAAAGCAGTGATGGATTAGTAATTTATTTTGAATGTATAATCGCAGTAATTATTCAGGTTTTATTTCTTTATGTTTTCCACCAGTTTGATATAATGAGTTCGTTTAAAATCATGGTGATATTAGGAAATCATTTAACTTCCAGGATATGTAAGTCAATGTAGCAAACGCAGCATGAAAACTGGAGGAAGTATCAGAATATCTGGGTTCTGCCTTTCTAGAATTCGTGTGAAGATAAGTAGTACAGGTAAGTTTTTTAGTTATTCAAAACTGCAAAGAATTAATGTACTCGCAAGGGCAGATCTTTCTTATATTATGCGAAAATTCAATATTGAAGAAAGGAAAACATGATGATGACATGCTACGGCTTTAAAAGTTTAATTAGATTAATCTAATAAAATTTCTAATTTTTCCATAGATTCTGACAGTATATTTCAAGTAAGTCTTTGTGATAAGTCAGACATGTGTTTTTCATAGTAGTTGATTGTAGATGGAGTTAGACCAAAGCATTATGAAACTTAAATCGTTGCATGAGAGTGATATTTGACGTATAAGAAATTGATTGATGAAGCACATGATTTGACACATGGTACTGGTGCAACTAGAAGAAAAAGAAAAATGGAGAATCAATTATATTTCCCAAAACATAGTAGTTGAATTTAATAATTTGTAATTTCTTCATCTTCCAAGATAGTTTATTCATTAAATTTGATTCAAAGGTGTTGAGATAGCAGTTCTGTAAGCTTATTCAGTGAAGCCTGTTTTTCAAGAACAAGAAAATTCTAATAAGATGCATGGTGAAGATCAGTTTAAAAAAAGGGAAATTGATCTCATATGTGGGTTTTGCCGCTGCTTGATAGATGGAGGTGCTAGGATTTTGATGAAGCAGGTTTAACTTAAAATTATCATTCACCATTTAACTAAGTAAAAATTGAATTTTCTCTCCAATCTAAGAATTATACTCCATTTTTATTTGAACAGAATGTAGATATCAATAAAAGCCATGAAATATATCAGCACCTTCGAAATAATGCATTTTCCAACAAACCTGATCCTGTAAAGAAAACAATGAGTATAATATATTGATACTGACTTTTTAGTGTTGCTTCAAGTGCCTTATGGTCAATAAGATATTTCGATAAATTTAAAACAGAAAATAGAATATGTGGTCATACTATTTGGTACGTTCACATATGCACCATTTATCCTTGTTTGTAACTCACAACGTATCATTTTATTTGAAATGCAGCAATGAGTAATGAAAGTTTGAGTGTTTTTAATATAATATAATATAATATAATATAATAATAAGTTTATTTACCTAATAAACTGAATACATTGCTGAGGTATATAAATATTATAACCTGTGTGCAATATTAAATTAATAATCATTCTAAAATCGCCCTATGAGAGTAACAATCAACTATCCGAGTACAAAGAAAAACAAATGTAAATAAGGGAAGTACCCAAGCAGTTAATCACCCCAAAACCCAGTCCAGGTATCATACACGCCAAATTTACAGAACAGGTAGGTGAATATCTAATCTGTTATTTGCCTTTAATGGCAAGTTTCTCAAAATTCAGTAAATGTAAGTCTTATGCTATATAATATCTGACATAGGTGTCAATAAGTCACGAATACAATGTTTATGTTCGTATAAAAAACAATTTATACACATAAATATATCTTAAAATGACATACAAAATATACACACATATAATAGATTTCTTCTCTTCTTTTAAAACTTAGGTTGAATTTATTACATTTTCGATTACAAGCCTTGTTCCACTATTCATCCATACTTTAAGTTTTCTCTTGAAAATTCACATATTTTCCATATCTTTCAGATTTTCTGGAATAATGTTGAGAATCTTTGGTGCAAGATAACTATAGCATCGCTGCCCCATAGTCTTCATGCATCTAGGTGTTTGGTATGTAAGATCTCTGTTTCTTGTTGCATAATCATGCTGCAGGAGGTTCACTGATATTTTTTTTTGGTCTTAACGCTGGATATGACCTTGATAGCGTATAACTGTCCTACATCATGAACTTCAGCCAGCTCAAATAATTTGTCACTTGAAAAGGTTCGTGGTTTTCTGTGAATTAGTTTCAAGACCCACTTTTGAATAACGTCCAATGGCCTCAAGTGGCTTCAGGTAAGTACCACCCCATCCAATAATGCCATAGCTGATTTGTGTCTGTACCAAAGCTTTGTAGAATATTTTCAAATATTTAATATTAGTCAGATGGGAACGTAGGTATTTGAACTTGAATAACAGACCTCTTATTCTATTTGTAAGATCTTTTATATGTTCATTCCATTTTAACTGCTGATCAATCGTTACTCCAAGGTACTTGATATTTTTAGTTTCAACCACAGATGTTTCTGCAGTCAATCACAAGTTTTCCCATACTTGGTAAATTAGAGGTATAAGAGCTGAAGACCATATACTTTGTTTTTTTCGGTATTCAAAGTGAGTTTATTGCTTTTGAACCATTTGTAAATTTCCTGAAACTTTTCTTGTGCTTTTTCTTCAACTCTTCCCAAGAAGATCCCTGAGATGAACAACAAAATCGTCTGCGAAGCAAATTGCATCTTCAGCTTCCTTCAACTCTAGCAGACTATTGATGTATATAAGAAACAGTATGGGCCCCAAGACAGTACCTTGTGGTACTCCATACGTTACTTTCTCCTCAAGCTCCTTGAACCAGCGATCTCTACAACTTGTCGTCTATCTGATAAATAGTTCCTGAGTAAATCATATATGGGACCTCTGAATCCATATCTTTGTAATTTTTCCAGCAGTCTCTCATGGCAAACAGTGTCGAATGCTTTGCATAAATCTACAAATATGCATAATGACGGAATTTTCCTATCAAGACATTCGTACAATTTTCCAGCTAACTCCCTTATTGCGTCCTCCGTGGAGAGGAACCTTCGACGAATCCATACTGCTTTTTATCTATAATATTATATTTTTAAGATAACTCATCATGCGTCCTTTTAAGCATTTTTCAAAAATCTTTGCCAAGTTTGATACCAACGTTATAGGACGATAGTTAATAATCTCAGAACGATTGCCGTTCTTAAAAAGTGGTTTGATAACGCCCATCTTCAATGCGTCAGGAAAGCATCCCGTCTCAAAACATTTGTTAACTAAATAAGCCAAAGGTGTAGATATCTCATGCTTTATCTCCTTCAATGTTTCAGACCTGAGCGAATCAATTTCGGCTTTCCCTGACTTCAACTCCCCAATGATATCTTCTATCTCTAATGGGTCTACAGGAGTCAAATAAAAAGTGTTACATAGACTTTTACAGGGTTCAGTATAATCTGGTGGACAAGTGATTTTATCTGCATAAATTTTTCCGATGTTGCTATAATGCTTATTGAATAAATTTGCTATTTTCTGTCTATCACGAATGAGTTCTCCCTCGAAATTAATGCTTGCAATATCTGTTTTAGAATTTTTCACGCTACCACATAAGTTTTTCATGCATCCCCATACTGCCTTCGATTCGCATTTACAGGCATCGACTATTTTATTCAAATATTCCCTCTTGGAATGCTTAATTGATATTTGTACTCTATTCCGATATTTAGAATATTGTGATTTTAAGATTTCGTCGTCTGGATTGTTTTTTGACTGTAAATAGAGTTCATTTTTTTTTGTAATTGCTTTCAAAATCGTCGGGGTAATCCACTTTTTACGAGTTCTTTCCTCTTTTTTCATTTTAACGAAATTGGTATTGTTAAATATATGTTTTTCCAGTGTGTCAATGTATGAACCTACCATTAAATTAACATTTCTTTCTGAATAAATTCTTAACCAGGACTCCTTATGTAAATCTTTTCTTAAATTATTATAATTTATAAATTTCTTTATGTTTGATTTCCTAACTTTGCATGTGTTCATTTTATTGCGAAAATTCATTGTCAATATGATAGGAAAATGATCAGTTATTAAATAACCCAGAATATATCCACCCACACTTTCCAATTGATCTTCTAGGTGTTCCATTTTAAGAAATATATGGTCTAGACAACTTTTCCCTGCCGGTCTTGTGCATTTATTTATTATCGAAATGAATCCAAAGGTATATAAAACATTTTTATATTCATCAACAAAGTCACAATCGTCGAGAAGGTTGATATTTATATCTCCTATCAACACGTGTCTTTTAACATGCTGCATATTTCCCAGATACGAATGAAGATCCGAGTTAAAGGTATTCACACACGTACTGGGCGACCTATAAATTGCCGTCAATGTGAGGTCATCATCTCCGCTTATACATATTTCCAAGGATTTAGTTTCTCCCAAGTTGATTATTCTATAGGTATAGTGGGGTACTTTAAGATATACTAAAACGCCATCATTTCTATTAAATGACCCACCACTGTATATTGTTTGGTAACCTTCAATGTTAAAAATTTCGGTACAACTCATTTGGAATGTTTCTGTTAAAACTATAATATCAAATTTTAATGAAAGTTTTTCCAAAAGAGCCAATAGTTCGTCAAAGTTTTTCACGGTGCTTCTCACATTCATATGGAAAATGTTTAGCTCTCCTATGTTGCCATTGTGTTCTAAAGTGCTGATGTCTTCTATTATTCTTGTATCGTATTTCACCTCCTGATACTCCCTTATAAACGAATTCATAGTTACATATAATTAATTGAACAACAAAATAAACTATAATTCAAACAACAATAATAAATGATGAAAGAAAAAAAAAAAAAAAAAAATGAGTTGTTACATACAGTTACATTCTGTTCAACACAGTTCTGAGTCTCGTAGCTACTCTGGAATCTTTTTCTTCGGTGTTTTCTTCCTAGGTGGCTTCTCAGTTTTTCGGATTTCAGATGTTTCACCAGTACAGTCAGGTATCAAATTCGTGACGTTTCCAGATGAGTCACCCCCTTCCACAAATCCCTCTGTAGATTCCCAATCTGCATCAATATCCTCACTATCTTCGGCCCTTTCTCTTCCCTCTGGTTTACCAGAGGTTAAAGGAGTAGGTGACCCACTTTGGGGATTCCTGCCTTGACTATCGTTCAGCAGGTCTTCAGTTGTATATTCCTTGTTACCTACTATTAGACGATTTCCTCTGATAAATGATTTGACAGATGTGTCCTTTCTTGCTCGGAGGAGATTCGACTTCAACACCCGGTATTCGCCCCGTTGAGACTCAGTCAGGTCGTTGGCAATACTAACATTTGTTCCTTTCAATTGTTTCACCTTGGAGAAAATATCCTTTTTGCTTAGATGTGACACAAACTCTACTTTTATAGGGGAGGTTTCCGTCCTTCCTAGCTTATAACAATCGTTTATATCCCTCTTACACAGGTCCACTCCTAATAATCTACGTAGTTCATCACAGATCCAATCCGGTGTAGTTGTACTCAACGGTTTTTTCAATCCGAAAATTATTATATTATTTCGTCTATTCCTTTTCTCTAAACTCTCGAAGCTCGCCTTAAGGATGTGATTTTCTTTTTCTAATTGATCAAGCCTTTTCTTTAAAGAGTGAATTTCAAGGACGAGTCTTGTCTCAGAGGCCGCGATAGAACTTTTCACCTCTTCTCTATTCCTAACTATTTCCTCGTATAGGCGTTTCGGGCTGAAATCCTGTGTGGTCTCAATCTCAATTTTCTCCATCGACATCACAGTTAAGTTTGCTAGTGTGTACTCCTCTTTATCAAAATAGCCGACGTAGTCTATGGAGGTTATGTTTACTCAATCACGGTGTTGAACAAAAATTAATTGTCTCTGATGTCAGGTGTCGCAATTTTACTAAATTTTTAGATCAGGTATCAACTTGAGATCAGTTCTTGCATAATATTATCAAAATTTTACACTTTTCTGTCACAAATTCGAAATACCCCGCGGAGCAGAATTAGACAATACTCACTCTCACAGATCTCACTCTATATTTATATATATTTTGTTTAAATATACTGTGAAACATTTCAATTTGTTTCATTGTCATGAATTGGAAATGTGCATTAAATTAATTATACTACCGATATTGGCCCCTGTTGAGCATCATGCGATATCTTAGGAGTAATTAAATTATTTTTATAAGATACAAAAATTTTGACCAATTGTAAAGGATACTTGGAACTTATTGCATAAATGATCAAAAAAATACCTACAATAACATTAATGTCTGCTTTCGCACCATACAAAATATTAACTTAGTATAATTCGAAATGAAATAAGAATTTATTGATGCTACAGGTATTAGATTTTATTCATCAATCAAATATTTTGTGTTTACTTGTTTCAAAAAATTTTGAGGATATAGGTAATTTATTGCTGGTTTATTTTTATTAACATCCCCTACAAATATTTATCATCACTATAGAAACTGATATGGCACTCCGTATTTACACTGTTTTTTACTTGAACCTGTAGTTTTCATCAACAGATTCATGCTTATGCTGGAAATAGGGAGCACTGAAAAATTCAGTATAATCCAAGAGGAATTGTTATCCATTTCTTCATTAGAATGAATGTATAAATGTCTATTTAAAAATAAATGCTATTAAACTGAAAACAAAAGCAGCCTATAAGATAGAAAGGCAAAACCGTAAAAACGTTTTCGGAATCCTCTCCTGCATGGCGCTATAGCGTATTGCGGCAAAATCTGGAACCTCAATCATATTTTTGATTAATCTTGCCTCACGTCGACGTAGGACGTGAAGCTAAACTTTATGGAACACAGTGCATCTACGTCATTGGTCGGCATCGGGGTAAAATTAATGTATGCTAATAACATGTAGGTATGCCCCTTCTGGTAGTTAACCAAAGACCTGCTCCCCTCGCCATAGATAATAATTAGTAGAAGAGAGAAGAAGAAGAAAAAGAATAAAATTAAAGTACATACTCTATGCGCAGATATTATGTAGGTACATTATATATCGATGAGAGCAGTCGGAGTTACAATAATTCAGTAGCCTGTTTGATGTGATTTGGTGATCACAAATTGAACAAAATGCCCTTCACTTTTAATATACCTTCTGGTACATTGCTCTATTCCCTCATTAAGTGTACGTTACGTGAAATGGAGGCAAGGGGAATTGATCACTTGGATCTTAGACACGTTGTTCTCTTTATATTGCGCCAAATGGGAACACCGGATCTGAAATTTCGAATTCAGGAACAAGAAAGGTAAGACATCAGAGTAATGTTTTTGATTATTAAATGTGTTGGTTTAAACTTTCATGATTCTTTTTATCAAATTGAATTACTGAAGGAAATGGGATTTTTGCATCAGTTGACTATGACAAATATCTAATTGCATGATATAATATACGATTTGTCGAATTATCATGAATTTGATTCGATATCTGAATATAACAAACTGATTTTTCTATTTTTTTCAGCGACGAGAAATGTGGTATCTGCTTAGATACTCTGCAGGGAATACTTTGTACCACCTCATGTAGACATAAATTCCACATGCATTGCCTCAAATTTTGGTTGGACGAGAAAGAATGCTGTCCTTACTGCCGAAAAGAAATTCATAGGATGAGGTAACAATGGCCTTCCAGACAAATGCAATAAATATATTGTTTTTTCAATGTTCATGTATGTTCAAAATAAACTGTTAGTCTATGATTTCATGTCTTTATAAATTTATTATCCTACTAATTTCTCCTATACAGATGATATTCAGTGATAATCATTACTCGGGAATAAGGGTTGAAATATTTTAGTGAATAAATTATCTACAAAAAAGCTAATCCATTTTTGAATGCAATGAATTTGTTGATAAGCACTTAATGTAAATGAAGATGATGAATAATAAATTAAGAAAAGGGTATGGAATGGAAGTGAGTTTCTAGTTAGTCAAGTGTAATATCGATAGTATCCATTTTTTTACAATCAATAAACAATATGAAATATTATGTTTATGGTGTTGATTTTTTTCACCAGAAAATTAGTATTTTGTATCTTCCCTCTGGATATGGACCTCATCTGATGAAACATGAGTGTGTGAATCATTTTTTAGAGGGAAAATAATGTTTTTAAACAATTCAGTTTCAATAGTGGTTACTGTGAAAAGTCTTTTTTATTCAAACTAAACTGGACTACAGAGGGGTATTTGCCCAAAGTGAAAACTTAGAACGCTTATAACCTTTTAACGCAGCTGAATATAGAAAAACCGTAATGAAAAACGTGTTTCTTTTGATTTCAAGAACCTTCGGTGAAAATTAACGCAGTGGTCAAAGACTCACCTTATATAATCATAAGAGATCTTGTTATATTTTTGGACCTCTACCGCAATGCATGGTAATTTTTTCCTTGACACCCTCTATGTGGTGATGGCCTCTGCTTAGGCATATCTGAATGAAATTAAGGAATGATGGCAATTAAATCTGGTAAAATTGAATATTGGAAACACTAACTCGAATTTGCTCTCAAAGCTCATTTGAACAGAGAGTCATTAACATCCTGCAGAATCATCCTCTAGTATTAGTAGAGAATTTCTGAAGTTTCATTGTTGAATTGAACATTTACCGATGGTGTCACTAGCTTTACTTTAGTCGAATACATTAACGAACTCATAGTTTTTTACCATTTCGTATTTTCTGTATTTTTTGCATTTTAAACTTAATTTTTAAAAACTATAATACTCAATCCATCAAACCTTACTCGAGACGGTCTAAGATTCTCACGCTCACAAATCCTTGTATGTTTTTAATTACAAACGCCATATTTTGGTATTCAGTGTAAGATCCCTGAAGCGAATCAGAAAATTCCTCGTGCATAGTGTGCGCATTCCAATATGAATAAACAGCTCCTCAATTCTAAGATTTCAATGTACCCTGTTGCTTCCTTGAGCAACAGCTGAAAGACAAATTCTGAATGTGAATAGAATTATGGAAATGATGGTAGTGTGTCATAACCTCGTTTGAATATTTGAACAAGTCCTGGAAAGTTAGAACGTTACGTCATGAAAAATTTATACAGCTATTTTCTCGTTATTCTACCATTATTCATATATTTATTGCCAGGATTTCATCTGGAACCTTCCTTCGAATTATGCAATGCTCCGAAGGAGGGAAGGGTACTTATATGGCGATAAATATGTATAGCACTTGGGGATATTTCTAATGGAGATGTGATTCGAAATAAACTGAATAATTTGTTCGCTTGAATTCGCCTTTGGCGGTTTTGTGAAGGGATGTTTATACAAAATGATATGAGAACGAATATACTCGAATTATTGCATCATTAAATAGTTACTGTACATTGTTTACTGCTAAAATATTTAGACACTTCAATGTTCTCAACCATTTTTGAACAGAATTATTTATTGGGGAATAACCTACATCTATTATTGTTCTTATTCCCAACGTTTCAACAGACATCTTCTGTCGTTTTTAAGGAGAAAACTACTTACTATCTTTTAAAAATGGGAGAAAAGAAAATTCTTCAATTTTCAAGGGTAATACCACCAGAGGTGGGAATTGTTTGAGAACACTCTTGTTTTTTGGGAATAATGCGTTTAAATTTCACGAAACAAAGTTATCCTTAAAATACCTCGAGCCGAAGGCGAGTGGTACTTCGGGATCACTTTTTTGAGTGAAATTTGTATAATTTTCAAAAAACGACAGAGTGTTCTCAAAAAAAACTCGAATCTCGTTTGGTATTTGGAAAGATCATTCAACAATATAAATCAAACGAAATAAAAAATAGTTTTTTATTCAAAAATAACCAGATAGAAGCATAACAACAAATTATTCATCGTTATTCTCAAAATAATAATTATTATACACATTACATGCATTATTTTCGAATGATGAAGTAGATACTGATGTTGTTTCTTGAAGGACATTTTTTTCATTCCTTATGGCTGTGATTATTTTTTTGTGATGTTGTTGGTCCAGTTGGAGATACGGTTTCACTGACGCTGCAGAAGAATGGCCTGTTATCTTTATCAGCTGTTCCTAGCCAATCCCTGCTTTGGCTAATTGGCTGACAGCAGGAGCTCGATGCGAGTGGTTGGTTATCTTCGACTTGGTTGTGTTGATGCCAATGAGTTCTGCCGATTCTTTTGTCCATTTAGCTATAGTATTGGGAGTTTTTGAACCATGAACCATATTTCCAATTCTTATGTGGTGTATGGAATAGTCTTTCAGTGGTTATGTTTGCAGTTCTTCTGGATACAAGTAGCTTATATAACCTCACCGGGCAAATATCTTCTTCAATATTGGGAGTCAGCCATTTCGTTTCCGCACATTTTTGGGCACCACCTTGTCTTGTTTTAGAAAATATCGGATTGTAGGCAATTCGGCCCGTGGGATTACCATCGTTTTCAATTTCGAATTGGAAATGCGAAATTAGGCATGATGAACCCTCTTCTCCGCTCCAAGCAAGAAGCTCCAATGCAGCAATAAAATAAAATTTTCTGTTCAAATCATCTGGATTTTCTTTACATAAGTTGACCATATTTTTGTGTTGCTCCAATGACAGCGCCTTGGCACTAACTTTTCTTTTCTCAGTGTCCACTTGCAAAATACGCCTCTTGGCATTTCGTGCATCCCGCGCCGTTTTAAAAGCCACGTCTGTGAATGGATCGAACCTAACGCCCCATTCGGAATAGTATTTTTCCTGCAGCTGTTTGGCAGTATTATTCCACAAGGTTTTAACGACACTTTCCTTGTAGTCTGATCCATATCTTTTTTCATATTGAAAGCCCAGTCTAGCATAATGTTATTGAGCTCTGACAAACATGTTTTTTCATTTACAAGCTATTCCCGGGTAGCACAGAATTCTTCAAATTGTTTCCAAATGTAGGATCTTTTATTCACTGTATTAAGCGTCACACTTTTCTTCACACTTTCCTCAATTGAAGTAATATTGCAATTCCCAAAACGTTTCATTTTTATCTACTTTATGGTAAAATACGAAAATAAACTGACAGAACTGCCAAATGTGCTGTTGAAGTATCGCTAACAACTGCATGTTTATCGTAACCATGACGACCGCTACTTTCACCAACGGCCAAAGCTATCCGGACGTATTAATATTCCTATGCAAATTAGGCATTTGATAAAAACAAATTTCTAAAAGTGAAAACACTGTGAGGTTGAGTGTTTTGAGATACAGTTTGTTTCTATTGGTCCGTTTTCAAAAATTGAGCGATTTTATTGGACGATGTAGTATATGTTGAATGATCACTGTCAAATAGACACACAACAATAAATAGATAAAATTAGAAATCATCTGTGGTTTGAAGTTTTTTTAGTTACTTCGAACAATTGACTTCCAAACTTCCGGTGGCTCTATTGTTGGTGCACTTATGGGTTTGCGAGCGATATTTATGAATGCTGCTACTTGGGTCTTCCTTGGATATGATTGATGTTTCATTCCATTTTAGGTATCAGGTGATTTTCATGCTGGACCAACTTAGATCTATCAGGTTTCCAATACGTAAGAAAGCTTCTGATGTTCGTTTATTCTTTGTTTCACAAAAAATTTTTCGTCAACTGCAGTTATTGAACTCTATTAATGGTACAAGACTTCTACCAGGTATACCGGTATGAAGTGAGCGTCAAGATACAAATGTCTCGATAAGGAATATTTGTTGTGAACGAGCCTTTATTTTTTTTCTTGGTTTTTTGGCTATGACATCTGTGAAACATATTTAGTGTACATTAAGTCATTGAATAGAAAACATCATATTTTTTTCATCGCGTTATATATGTCGAATTTTGTACCAGAAAGTGATGATTTGCGGAAAGCATTAATTTTTTGTTTTCATTTGAGGAAAAGTGCTGCAGATTCGCATCGAATGCTTGTCGAGGCATATGGTGATCACGCTCTATCAAAAGCAATATGCAAAAGATGGTTCCAACGGTTCAGGAATAATGACCACCAAAAAAGTTGTCGAATTTCAAACAATATTGGATGGAGATGACACTTTGAATCGAAAGCAAAGGGCAGAAATGTTAAATGTTACACAACAAACAATTTCTGACCGTATAGAAGCTATGGGAAAGATCTAAAAGAGATCTAAAACACTTGAGAAATTTTGCTTCAAAGACACGAAAGAAAATCGGTTTGCATCGGATTGTTTCTGGCGATGAAAAATAGATTTATTTAAAGAATCCTAAACGGAAAAAATCATGGTTTAATTTTATTGGCACAAATTGTAAAAAAGGTGATCAAAATGTGTAGAAACAATGGCCATTACTTTGTATGAAATGTTTTTCACTTCCCATTAATAATTAGTGTTTAATTTTCACAAAAAAAACGCTCATTTCATACCGGTTTACCTGATATATCGTTTCAATAATACGAGTATAAGTTAGTCAAGTGTGAAGCGTATGTAAACTGTGTCCCTGTATGTAGTGTTGGGTAGTACACGTCTTGAAATTGAGTTTGTAAGAGGTGCCACATTTTTGTACTGAAGCGGTCCATTGTACCACTCCAAATGAGGCGAGGGGGTCTGGCCGTTCATGACGCGATACGATGTCTGCATAAAATTTGTACTAGAATAGAAGACGGGTTGTTGGAGCGGTGCAGCATTGCGAGGGCGAGGTAGGTAAGAACTAGGAACGTTGATGGTCTGTCCCATTTCAAATATGTTGATGCAAAAGGAGGGCAACATTAACAGTCGATAGACTTGAAGTAATAAAAAAGGCAAAATTCAGAATGCAAATTAATTGTTGGATTTTGAAACTTTAGCTTTTTATTCTTTCTCTGAAGAATCAATATTTTCATATAATCATCGAAAATAAAATTGGTTTTCTGATGAGTTCAAAGAAACTCATATAAAATCCCATCATATTTGGTAAGAGGTGCCAAAGTGACAAAGACGCAACCACGCAATAAAACCATCCGAAATTCCATAATTTACGGCATTTGTGTACTGTCTACCTTGAATCAGTACATCCCCTCAGCCCTCATTTACCTTCGTCTCTGTCGTTTTTGTACCGATGACCAGTACCAGGACTTATCCCCTCTCTTTCTTTGTATTTGTCGCGTGGCTCCATCGCTTTCTGGTCGAGGCGAAATGGAACATTTGAAGTGAGGTGGTACATTATATAGAAATGTTCGTGTACGGGACAAATGAGCCGCCTCTTGTAAGAGGTACCCAACACTACTCTTCACAAAGATCAACCATAAAAAAAGTATTTTTCTGCGGTGAAAGTTTATTGCTTGGACAATGTCATTTTACGATCGCGGGAAATTTGGTAGCGTTTTGAACATCTCCATGTGGACCAGCAACGTCTTTGAAGTATAAACCACACTATCACAAATAAAACGAACTACACGTAGGCTAAAATCAATCCCTACAACGTTTCTAACTTTTAATTCCTCTCAATTACCGAAACGAAGCGAAAGTTTGACACGATTTCCACCCTTACACTCCTCTTGTTTTTCAGATTTGATAAATTCGGCGTATTTTTACTGTGGAAATACGAAATCAGTTATCCAGACGCGAAATTTATCTTGTCTATATACTTTGTCACTTATACATTCCACACAATTTCTCCGCCGCAACAATAACAACGATATCTGTTCTAACAAAAAAGCCTATTTCCTCTTCCGCCAAAGTTAGATGACGAAAACAGGAATCTTGAAAGTTGTTTATATCCGACAATAAAATTTATCGCTACTATTAAACCTGATAAAACATCAATCTAACTGTATAGAGCGCAGCAAGAGAATGCTTTAATCTGCTCCAGGATCAATCTGCTCGTAGATCCTTCGTTACCGGGTAACCCATAAAATAGATAATGAATTTGAATGCCATTTTCATTGGTAGTGTTGTTTGATATATCATCGGAGGATCATGATGCTCATAGGAACTTTGCTGTCGATACGAAGCTTCAAATACTTATGAAATTTCATATTCAACATGATTACTGATTTTATTTGTTTCTCATTTGTAAACGTCAGTTTCCAAAAACACAATGTTAATCAAGAAAGTTCATTTTATCAAGTCACTAACTTGTAAAATTGACAGTTAACTTGCAAAATTTTTACAAGTTAGTAGTAATATTTATATTAGAAAATTTTGTTACATCGTCATATATGATGAAAATCATGGTACAATGGTTATTTCCAGTAACACAAGTTTTTGATGATGAAAGAGTTGGTACTGATGATGATGAACCATCTGTTGACTCAGAAACTGCTGAACTCGAGGACTGCAGAACATTTGTACTCTCCTTACTACCAAATAATTTGCTATACATTTCGATTTTTTTGTTGACCGAATCATTGACATAACTCATCGCAATTTCAGTGCTCTTCCAACCTACTGCACGTTTTTTTGCTAAAATATCTCCTCCCGAATCCGCAACCACAGTGGCTCCAGTTCTGCGACAAGAGTGGCCGGTGTATAACTCTGGGTCTTTTAAACCTAAATATTTCGCTATTTGCTTTGGACACCACCAATAGTGTGCTGGCCAGCATTAAGGGAAATCACTTTCCATGTCGGTATGTTAAAAAAATCTTAGACTTTCTGTTTCAGGAGGCCGAAGATTTACATATTTTCTGTATAACATGCAGGGCTTGAAGCTGCAGCCATCATCGGTTAAGGTGAATCTTCCTGTTGTTAAATTTTTGTTTGCAGCAATGTCAGAATAACGTATTTTCCCATATCTTCTACATCATTCATGTTTAAGGAGAGAATTTCGTCACATCGACAACATCCAAAAATCCTAAATATTGTTACAATTTTCGCCTGCAACCACTAGTCATCAGGAGCATGTAAAAAAAATTGTTCAGCCTCTTCTTTACTTAATACCTTGGCCTTTTTTGGCGTATAATGCTCATTTTTTCATTTCAGAAACGCTATTACCTTTTTAAATCTGCAAATGACAACTAAACGTCATATTTTTTAATAAATTTTTTAAAGAAAACAAACCTGCGACCAGGGCATTTTCTTTCATTTCCAAGCAGCTTTTCAGCATAGACCATTTTGCCCATAAAGCATTAGGGCTGAATCTAGCTGATAGTTGATTCGAGTAGACCAACAAAACATCTTCAGTTACCCCAATCACATTTTTATTTTGCCACTTTTTGACGTCGTCGTATAGATTTAAATGACAAACTCTTTGAGTAATAGATGCGTATGCGCATACAGTTATAAGTGTAGTGTTGTGTATATTGAAAATAATAGAGACACCCACTTTCTTGTATAAAATAATATCTTTTTTATTGAATGTGTGCTCTCTTCACTATATGAAAAGTGGCATGTGTCGAAGCATTTTGAAATCTAGACTAAATTGACTATCTTTTGAAAAAAATTGCTAAGCGTAGTGTGAAACATTTGTTTCCAATATGGAGTGTCAAAGTTAACTGATATGAGTAATAATTTTTCGAACCAAAACTCGTCAAAACTTATTTTATTTCACATGGTGTCCAATTATATTAGGTACCTTGACTTGTAGTCGCGATTGATAGTAATATCAATAGCATACTATTTAAAAATGTGACTAAGGATGTCATCTTCATCGGAAATTGTTTATTATCGCTTCATTTAATAGGATGGATTTTTTCTTACTTTATTTAAACTGATTTGTCTTGGTCTCTCACCCATTACCAGGTTATTATTGAGTTTTAGGGCACCCTGAATTTTTCGACATCCTTATTCCAGCTGCATTCCCTGAAATATTACCTATTGTTAAAACGCTTCCTTACGAAAACTTCAATTAACTGTTCCTAGACAAATTTTTTCATCATTTGTAACCCCTCTTATAACATAAAATATAACTCGACGTCCACTGTCGAATTCAATTTTGCCGAACTCAGCAATGGAGGTTCGGCAGTTACAAAATCCATTTTATCACACTCTAAATAAGTTACATAGTTGAGTGTCGATAGCTGGAAGCTCC
The DNA here is from genome assembly GCA_030674115.1 of Micraspis discolor. Lineage (NCBI taxonomy): Eukaryota > Metazoa > Arthropoda > Insecta > Coleoptera > Coccinellidae > Micraspis > Micraspis discolor. The sequence goes on along the minus strand of JARTUT010000461.1, from coordinate 494,731 downwards.
GATTCCCTGAAATATATCGAAAACGAACAAACATCACAGTTTCTTGTTACATATGGTCAATTTCACCGAAGAAAATGTAGGTCACAAAGCTCCCAAAGGTGTATGTTCGATACAAGAAAATTGCTCTAGTGAGCGACACAAATTTGAAATGTTATCACAAGAAAATGAACATCGTTTGAACTTTTATACAGGCTCTTTATCTATCGGGTTTTCCAACTTGTCAACTTTGAATTTGTGTACGCACCCTTAGACTAATCATCGAACTGTCAACGTCAATTTATTCAGTAAAGTTAATATTAAAGTTAACAGATACTAATATTAATTGTAAACTGCTTGCCGACTTCCTTCGTAAAATGAGTTCACTTATGTCATTCAATTATTTATAACATTGCAATTCTCACATACGTATCGAATCGAAATAATCTAATTGAATTAAATGAAATAAATTGCGATTTATTACGAATTATCATCAGGGAATTTGATCCAATAATATTTAAATATAACAACCTGTGCTTCTTATTTTTTCAAAACTCAAAATTGTGTTATTTGTCTGCAAAGTTTGATTCTACTTCGTGTAAACATAAGTACCACTTACATTGTTTGAAAAATTGGACAGACTTGAACAAAACTGGCCCCTTATGCCGTGAACCAATTTCAGCGAATAAAATATGATAATAACGACCTGAAAGGTACATCAAATTCCTTTACTTCAATATATATAATTATAATGGATAATAATTTAAATATACTGTCATCAATCTGAGAAATGTCGGGTACTGTCGCTTACAAAAGAGGAAATATACTAATTGGAGACTATATCTCATACAGGGAGGGGGATCAACTAAATTTGATACCAGATAAGAAGGAAACTGTAGAATTTGTCCAGTGTAATTGTAGACTATATATCATACAGGGGAGATCAACTAAATTTGATACCAGGTGAGGAGGAAACTGGAGAATCTGTGAGACGGCGGTAACACTTGCAATAAAAAATCAAAAAATGGATTCGAGGGAAACCTTTCGAGGTCTGATGGAAGTCAAATGATCAACTCCGAGATTAGCTGGAATAAAAATTCGTAAAAATTTTCATTTTTATTTATATGTCGCCTACAGACATTTCCTGATGTCTCTGTGAATTATAGTCTATCCTGAAATTGACCGTAGTTTGATATGAATCATTGTATTTATGATGTTTCGTATTAAGAATAAACTATGTTATTAATATTATATATTTTCATTCTTTCTTTGATGTCATGATTGCAATAAGCGGATAGAATCTCAGAATATGTTTTTATAGTCCTTATAATCCAACTTATTCATATTATTATAATGACATTCATAGAAATATCACTCAGGTATGAAGCATTATGTTTCATAATGAATGAAATCGTTTAAAAATAATCTCCACGATATCTATGTCTTATTGCAATTAATTTTATTGTAATTATTCGATGTGAGATAATGAATCTTTAACTTATTTAAAACTTGTTTGGATATTACTTACTTATATTAGTAGTTGACAACTATTTCGGGGTTCAAATCATTCACAAAACGGAGTTTTAAAAATTCGAAGTCTTCATTCAACAAATGAATATAATAATAATAATAAAGTGAAAACCATCATTTCATCTCGCTTGTTTTTTTAATTCATTGAACGATTGAGTATAACACCGTGCAATTGCTGTTATTTGGGCAATAATCACTACTTATTATTCTTCCTGCTAGCAACGTTGGTAATAAAAATAATGAGAGATTTTGGATATTGCCCAAATATTAATTCTAAACGATATCACGCTATTGTACTAGTTACCATAAATTACCTAACCATTTCATTTCGAGGATCCAGTCCATAGATAAATATATACAGATTGGCACTCCTTTGTTAAGAGCTGGAACCGAGTTTCAGCGCTCTCTTGCTACGTGGTGAGAATTCATGAGTTTATTTGAAGATTTAGTCAACAGATGACGTTAGTGTAAACCGCTTAATGCCGCCCTATTTTTGGTAATGTTGTTTAGATAAATTTTATTTCGAGTCAATTCAAATTTGAATATTCCTCGAAGTGTTAAAGTTTATAAATTACATCGTTCCGAATAAATATTAATTGACAAAATCAGAATATTTGCGATATTATACTTTAAGCAACATTTGACTAACTTGCAGTCAAAATTCAGTTATTTTGATTTTCCCGCGCTCGGTCTTATTTTACTTTATACCAGACCGATAGAGGTCGTGGTGAACTCTATTCCAAAATATCGCGTGAGTTTTCTATCTATTTATCTTTGATCTATAATCCAGTTTCCGTAGGTTGAACTAGTCACATCGGAGAATCCAGACTCATTTAGGACTTAAGCATAGACAACCTATAGATCGGAAACTCCCCCTTCAATGTTTGGTTTGAAGGCCCACCCATACGGTTATTGAAGAAGTTAGTTTCGAAAGATCATCGCCTCCTGGTGGCATTATTTTGAAGTAATAGGAGTTAAAATTTGTCAAAATCAGAGTTGAGTCATATAAAATATCGCAGAATAATAGATTCATCTACCAGTATTTGATTGATTTTCAAATCAAATGTAAACTGTTGTCGTATAATGATATAACCATAATATATTCAAAAGATTGAATTCATATTAATACCATTAAGGCATTCAGAAAAACAAAATTTATAAGATAAAAAGCATTATATTTGCATCTTCAACATTATAAGAAAGCTGATAAAATGGACAAAACAATATGCATACAAAATTGAAAATATTTACATTCAAAAAAGTTTTTAAGAATCCTAAGGGAGTTATAAAAAAATGTGAAATTGAAATGTGATAAAAAAGGAAAGGAAAAAGGTAACAAATTTAACAATACAATGCATATACAATAAGTTGAAAATATTTACTCACAAAAAAAATTTTTTATGAATCCCAAGGGGTTATGAAATAAATGATAAACTAAAATCTGAAACTAAAACGGAAAAGCTGACAATAATAGATAACAATATCGGTAACAATACAATACATAAATATATTACAAAACAGAAAATATTTATATAAATAAAAAAATTTTCTAGAAAATCCAAGGTGGTTTTTCACGTGATTTTAGGTTTTTTTTTTCGCTTTTGCCTTCATAGGACCCCCTTAAACATCGGTAGAAATGTTGTATTTAGTGTCGGTATCCCTCCTTATAGTTTTCACAACAGAACTGGTTTATTTACTTTATCCAACTACACATTGAACACACTCGGATATTATTCTGGATTAGGAAATCTGTGTCGCTTACAGCTCCTATTCTCACAATTTGGAACACAGCATTTAGGTTTTAAAGTAGGCATTATTTCATTTTATTAAACATAATTATGTATAAAATTTTTATTGAAATAAAATAAACTAGGCACTTGTCACTTTCTTATCCTCGTTGCTTATGAAATGCGAATGACAACTGTAATGGTGTGGCAAGGAACGTAAACAAATAGAGGTGCGAGCGCCTCATGCGTCTATTGAAGCAATTTAACACTAAAATAGAGTTGTCTATGGACTTGAGCTGCAAGTTGCGTGGATCCAGTCCTGAAAACTGAATCTTCTGGGTGGACCAGTCGCGAAGATCGATTCGTCTGTTTGCTACTGAAACTCGCATTTTATACCCCTGTTTGGGTCTCCCACCTTTCGTCACCGACATGCGTGACCAAGAGTAGGGCATCGAAGTTTATTTTTTAGCTTTTTTCAGCGAATTTTGAGTGCTTTGGATAAAAGCTTCTTTAGTGAATTTCCGGTGATGATGAATATTTCACAGAATGATTAGTTGAATCTTGCAAAGAAAGTCGCTGATGGGACACAAGTTATTATTAAAAGTTACAAACTTCCGTTTCTTTTTTATAAAACCGAATACAACATAATTTATCCATTCCTCAACATCCGTTGTCCTCCATCAACTGAGCAGCGAGTTTTCCGAATGGAAGTAATCCATTAAAACTACGGTAACCCATCAGACTAAAAAAAATTACATCACACTCGAACAGTAAGTTTCCCACAATAAATCTGCCGCACTTTCTGTCTCCAAACTCAACAATGAGAAACAAATTCACCCAACTCCTATCTTAAATCAAGTCGTTCTATTGTACCTATCTATCAGCAACCATAGAATTGGGAAGAAGTCTGCCTCTTTGTGAGCTACCGAGATTAGTTAGAAGTGTCACTCAATTAATAACGATTGATCTTTCTTTGAGTCAGAGACCGAAGTATTTCTTGTCGTCCGACTTTTTTTCTTCCCTCTGCTGTAGGTTTTCTGTCCCAGAATTGCAAGGGTAGGGATACCAGAGCAATTAGGATAATAATTCATTCTGACGCTAACAGCAAAAAACTTCGGCTCTTGTTTTTGAAATAAATCTCCAATTTCAATGAAGTCGAAAGGAAGGGTAAATAATTGAACTCGCAAGAGGGTGTTTGTTAGAGTCAGGATTCATGTTATATCATTTTTTCTTCCTCAATTACTTAAGTGGAAAAAATTGTTTCATGAGTTGCTACGAGTGCTTGATCCGCTAATTGGATAATGAGATTTAGAAGCTAATTTACTCAAAATTTTAATGTAAGAGTCAACATGCTTTCATTAGGATCCTTAACGGAAGTGGAGAAATCCAATCTATTATTAGTGTTGCTGTAGTTTTATTCTCAGTATTCCATAGTTCAATAATTTTTATAATTAATCATACGATATGACATTGAATATATATTACGTAATATACGATAGCAGAGCTGAGATGATGTATCAAATTTTCTGAGAGCCTCATAGAGTTATAACCTAGTCGATGAATCTACTGGTCTTAAAGGATAGCCTTTTTAACATAACAGGCCTTTGAGCACCTTTAGTCTGGCAACGCTGTGCAGGTAGATGGATTGAATCGCGTGACACTGTATCATCCTTCAAAGGTTTGTTTTCACTTCAGCGAGTATGCTGGACTCGTTTGATATATCTTAAATCATTTTAGATATTGTATAAAGGTGAACGCTCATTAGGATTCCAAAGTGAAAAAAAAAATCCGGGTGAAATGAAATGAATATAGATAATTGGCGAAGGAACAAATCTTCACCAACCTCTTGTAGGACAGATCGATTTCTTATCGTGGCTGATAAATGACTATTGGATGGGTAGGACTCTACGTTATGTATATGTTAGGCCCGAAGACCGAAAACGCTCAGTGGCCGGAAAAAACGGCCACATCGCGTTCTGGCTGCCTTCGAAAGCACAGAACGCGTTTTGGCTGTTTTTAAACGCTCGCAACGCGTCCTGGTAATTGTTAAACAGCCGGAACGCGTTTTGTCAATTGTTCAACGCTCACAACGCGTTCTTAATGTTCGACTTGTATTATTTACCGCTTTCTACCTGCGTAGGATAAAATTTATATTGTTCCTCATAAAACAAAGTTGAAAATTGAAATACAATTCAATTATTGACAACTACAATTGGATACCAAAGATGGGTTCGGTTTTTCTTGCCGAATCATTTCAACAATATTAAATTTCTTATAATTGTTTTTCAGTTCTAGGAAGAAAGTTACACTAATAAACTTATATTGTCGGGCATATGATATATAAATGCATGAATTAAAAAGCGAAAAGTTCTTTATTGAACAAATGAATTTCAATTTATTTTCTACAAATCCAACTTATTGTGGAGAACAAAAAAAACTTGAATTTATAACTCTTTTAATTACTTTATTAGAAACTATTCAATTATTGAAAACTACAATTAAATACAAACGACGGGTTTTCTCGAACTTTTGTGTACTTTACGTAGGTACTTTACTTATTTTTACAAGAACTGTTTGAATGACATTTCGAATTACATAGTACATTTAAATTGTATCCGTAAAGTATGGAACAAATTCATTTTTAGCTAATCAGAGCATTTTAAGAAATAATCCTGAAACACATAGATTTTTATTTTAATTTACCTTATTTTAAAATAATAATCTAATATACAGCGTGAATTATTTTCGAGTAATGAAATCACCGTCATTTTTTTTAAATTGAACTATTTTGTCTCCATTTCCGGATTACTCTAGCTGAGCTGATTCCAAAAATGTATCACATGTTGATTGCAATAGGTACAGGGTCGACAAATATACAATAGTTTTGTATGTGCTCAGTGCTCATAAAGAAATGCTAGACCACAAGTACCAAACATGTTCGGACACAACTTATTTTTATTATTCTAAAAATGTAAAAAACTACAGGGTCTTACATTTGAACCAATTGCCGTTAGACAAACGCGTTCCGGCTGTTTAACAATTAACAGAACGCGTTGCGAAAGTTTAAAAACAACCAAAACGCGTTCTGTGCGTTCGAAGACAGCCAGAACGCGATGTGACCGTTTTTTCCGGCCACTGAGCGTTTTCGGTCTTCGGGCCTAACATATATGTAATAATTCAAGTTCGTGATAATTGAGACTAGTGTAAGTATTTGGGAAACAATTAAACACAACGATTTAACCCAAACAATCAGTTCTTTATTCAGGGTCTAAAAAAATGTAAGGAAAAGCCTCTGGCATAAAACACCTTATGTTAGGTGACGTTGCACTTGTTTAAAAAACTAAATGGTTAATCACTAACAGCTGGCAAAGGCGAGTATAACAACTCTGAGAAAACAATAAAAATGTAGAACAGACAGTAATCATGACAATCAAAATTCCAACATTCAATTCCAACAAATGCAACAAGATAATAATCATGGCAAATATGTAAACTGCAATAATGCAACAAGAATAATAATCAAGGTTGATATACAGGGTGGCCTGTAACTCATTTTTTTGTGATTTTTTTTTAAACGTAATCCTAAACAACCATGCTATTGATTACAGTCACAAATCCATTGTTAGGTACAATTGTTTTACTATTTTTTTATTTCTTATATACGAGTATTTAAAATTTCAAATAACCATGCTATTGATTACAGTCACAAATCCATTGTTAGGTAAAATTGCTTTATTTTTATTTATTTTTGCTAGAACTGGTATTACCTAGCGTATCACCAAGTAACCGCTTGACGTTGAGTTACGGAACACCCTGTATAGATGAAATACATTTTCTGTGTTATCTTTATCAGTTCGATTATATAAATAATTAAATTGTGTTCAGATTTTTGATTCAAGAAAAACAAAAGAATTTGAAATCATTCTAATTTAATACCTCATAACTAACAAACGATTGAATTATACTGCTTGATTAACAGTGGCGGATTTACCAATAGGCCATGTAGGCCAGTGCCTAGGGCGGCAGATTTGGAGGGGCGGCAAATTAAGCAAATTTTTTTTTTTACAGATTTTTTTTTATAATTATACGTGTACACAATCTATACTATAATAAAATCGTAAACCTAAAATAGTCTGTACATTAAAGATATTCGGAAAAAATTCGCTAGGATGGCTTAAGATGAGTAACTGAGTAGATTTAGATTTTTTTAAACTTCTTGTTTGTCTGTCTGTCTGTCTGTCTGTCCGTTTGTTTGAAGGAACATCACGAAAAACTACTGTGCACTTTTACATGAATCTCCTTGAATTGTGTAGTCTGAAGTCCTGTTTAACTTTTAGCATAAAATATTTATCAAAATTGTACCCTTAAGGAGGTCAAAGAGGGGGTCTACGTTTGTATGGACCTAGGTGATTCTGTGGTCTAATCTCGTTGAAATTTTTCATGGATATTCTTCAAAGTAATTGGTGGAGGACCACAGATAATAATCAATTCGGCGGTTGTGGGGCGGCAATAGCGTGAGGTGCGCAGCGGGGGCAGATACCCGAGTGAGCAACCGGAACGCGGCAGACGCGTGAAGGCATACGTTGTTGATGGTCGTGTCAAATATTGAATTTTGCGGGCGAACTTTTCACTATTCTTGGATGGTTCAAATCATTATGATCTTACTAATATTTTATAAATGTGGAAGTGAGTTTGGAATTTTAGTTGTTTGGATTGTTGCTCAATCACACCAAAACTACTAGACCGATTTTGATCAAACTTTGTATTAATAGTAAAGTCTATCTTTGTTTCTGCGAAAACAGAATTTGGTGCATATTTATCCAAACTTCGCATGGCTCTGTGCACAGCGGTGACAAACTGTTCAAGTGAGATAAGATTTTCTCGCTTAAAACGGGTTAAAACTATCTACGATCTACTTTAAGTCAAGAAAAGCTTAACGCTTTATCTCTTTTGTACATAGAGTCAGAACTTATGAAAACGATTTCATACGGCGATATAATTGATGATTTTGCAAATTTAAAATCTCGCAAGAAAATAATGTAAAACTTATTTGATCTCATTGTCTGTCACCATCAACTGATTGTTAACATTTAATATTTTAATAGAAATTGTTTGTATTGTTTTTAAATTGTTAAGTGCAATAAAAAATATGTAACAAACACAAACATATTTTCTGACCACTCATTATTTTGTTCATATAGTGTAGGTATTTTTAAGTCATGCGTTTTCCCACCTTATGATTAGTACATGCTGCTATTTTTAACCCCCGACGCAAAAAGAGAGGTGTTATAAGTTTGACGTGTCTGTTTGTCTGTGGCATCATAGCACCCGAACGAATGAACCGATTTCAATTTAGTTTTATTTGTATTACAGGTGTTTTACGGGCGAGTGTTCCTAGACATGTTTGATGAAAATCGATTGACCCGTCTAAAAGTTACAGAGGTTTTACGCTTTGAAGTCGGGGTTTTTTTGTTTTGCCTGTCAAATAAACTTGTTAGGTCAACATTAAACTCTTCAGAACATAGCGGGTTGCAAAAATAATCTAGTAACTGACAGAAATATCATTAAGTTCACAATCATACTAATAACGGGATTAAACTAACGTATTGAATTTTAAAAGTCAGTAGGGGCTGCAAAAATTGAATGGCCTACTAGCGGCAAATTTGTAAATCCGCCACTGTTGATTAATATGAAACTTGAACTGAATATAGAATTTAACGTCAAAGCAGATATTGGAAGTAGCCACCTCTAGCTAAAATGCATGGGTCAATTCTTTGTCTCGTTGACCCTGACGAAATTAGGATATGATTACATAGTGCCACAATTCGATTTCTCAAATCAATAATTATATTATTCCATATTTTATTTTAGTCCAGGAAAAATATCGATTATATCAAAATTTTGTATGAGATATTTTTTTTCCAAAATTGAAAGACAATTCGAGAAAATCAAAATCTAGTGATACAGATATAACAAAAATTAATAGGTGGCTATTTTCAACCCTTAACAATAATGTAAGGGGGTTTAAAAATACCAAAAAACTAACTTTGCAGTTAATCGAATAAGTGCAATTACTGTTCGATCCTCAGAACCTGTAAAATAATAGAAACCCCTTCTGAGGGGTGCAACTTGGAAAGGAAGGAGATTTAAAAAAAAACTTAGTCCTGCCAATCTCAACCTAACTGAAAATCAACCACATCAGTCCACCTTCAGTGACCTCGTTTACGAATCATCTGCTGGCCTTCCATCGAAAAATAGCGAAAAAATCATCAAACGGGTGTCAAAGCGTAAATTTTGGACGCCTGCGCCAAATGCTCCCTCGAGAGCCGTTCCGGCACTTGGCACTTGGTCCAGCGCCTCAAAGCCAGCGGCGGTCGGCATCCCTTGCAGCCTCCGACGTCGGTACAAGGAGCGTCGCGACGGTTTTCCCCGCACGGGACGACGTAAACTAGACGCCCGGTGCGCAGTGTTGAAAGTCCGAAAGACGTGTGTTCGTTTAATGTGCGAAACGTCCCCTGTATTGGTTGGATAGGAGGAAAACTTTTGAACTTGACGTAGAAATGTTGTGAATATTGGAATATGGAGGTTTTGATTCGATTTGTCGCTGTTTTGGCGTTGATAAGGGGTGAGTTATCAGTTTTGTGCTGAAATTGTCTTGAAGATTGCAATTTTTTGTATTTAAAATTGGACTAAAATAAAACATTACAAATATTTTAAACGAATCTGTTAGATAATCCTTCTTGGTATAAATTATTAATGAAAGAGGGTTGAATCATGTCCAAAAGAGCAGATTTTTGAAAAATTTTCATTTCGCATTACTTATGAAATCAAACAAACATTTCTACTTATATTTTGCAAGAAAAATTGCAAAATAGATAGATTACTCATGAGGTGATTTTCATAAATAGTGAAAAATTTGGATCTATTGGTATTCAACACTTGAAGAATGCTTCTGATCTTTCTTTATTTCTACTTACAAAGAGATTTTTGTCTCTTCTATAAAAGATCTCTGCTATTAGCAATTCTGATAAGACCTCTAGTATTTTGTGTCTTAATTGCAATTGTTATTGCATGTTTATTTCTAATTCTTTTATTTATCCAAAAAACCTGTTACATAAGAAATAACGTTTTACATTCTTCGTCTTTTATTTGTTTGTGTTGTATCAGTATGTTTATTTTAAACTATTTTTTCGCTCCTTCCAAGAAATTTCTGGAATACTGTTACTGTTTAATGGTCTCGACCATTAATCGCTGTCATTAATGAAGTAGTTGATTAAATAACTATAATGGTGCGAATTTTATTGTCATGTAATGTAAAATTTTTCAATAAGATAAACCTAAATTCATTATGCCTACAAGGCATAAAATTGAGTATTTCCCCAAGAAAGGTGTTTCTTCGATATCTCAAAAACTATAAACTCTCGTCTATACATTGTGGGGTCTAAATATGTTGCATTTGTGCTGCCCATCTCATCCTGCCCGGAATACATCAAATTCCCAAGACCCTGTATAATAATATAGTATTCCACGAAATCCCCAGAGGAATACGAATGAAAAATCCATTCTGTAATGAAAATAGCTGAGACATCACAAGATAATGGCTTCCAAATTGAATATCTCCAAACTGAATCGAGGAAGGAAAGGAATCGAAAGTAAATTATATTTTTTCCTTGTTTGCCTACTTGCCATGAAAAGGGGGAACGTAGCCGATCTCTGAGAATTAGATTGGCCGAGCTTCCCCCGAGATGAGCGATTCCACATAATTTAACGCGGTTATCTCGAGCGGTTTAACCCGGTAAGTAGTTATGTAATTAGGCAAATTTGGGGATCCTGTCAGATGCCCTCGGGCAATGCAATAACCCACTTTTCCTGCTTTGAAACGATTGACGGTCTGGCGAACCCGATGGATCTTTGATGAAGTATCTGATCAAAATTTGGTTAATCGGAGGTCGCGTTCTATTATGGATTCCTATTATGACAACATGGCCTTTGATCGATAATAAAGAGGCCATTTGGACGATCTAACTTACTTCAATAATAATTGAGCAAATGATGATGATGTAAACAATGGAAGTAGTTGTTTGAATATGTATAGCAGTTCGTTGTGTCAAACCTTGTAAAATAATTGGAATGTGTTCAGAATTACTGCTGAGCAAAATTTTCTTGTCGAGATGGTGTTCATGATGCATCGTCGAATGGTTCTCTCGGGAGCCTAGTATTTGCTCTGGTACTAGTCGGTGCATATCAAGTAATATTTTATCTTTGTAGTTCCTTATATGTTCAGGTATTCTAGTCCCCAGAGCTCTAAACGTCTTTCCTATATAAAATTTGTCACAGGTTTTACAGTTTAATTTGTATACGCCATTCTTCTCCAGTATGGGTGTTTTATCCTTGCAATTAAGTAGATGGCTATGGAGACAATTATTAGCTTTAAAGACTATTTCAATATTGTGTTTTTCAAAAATTTTTTTAATTGGGTAGCACATATTTCCGTAAAATGGCAATGAGAATCTTCCAATTACTTGTTTTTAGCATCTGGGGACTGATCATTTCAGGTGTGACTCATTGTGCAATTTCAAAAACTTCCTCATCAGCAGTCTGTCCACCACATCTGAGGTGTAACCATTTTTTGTAAGCTACATATTTGATTATCTGTAATTCCCTGTTGAAACTGTCTCTGCTCAACGGTAAATGTAACATTCTGTGGACATAAGAGTTTAGAGCAGCAAACTTATGGCATGCTGGGTGGTTTGAGCTCTCATTGATGGTTGCTACAGTTTGGGATTCCTTTCTGTGTACATCCACAGATACTCTGTTATGGTCCAAGGTAAGAGTTAAATCCAGGAAATTAATCTGGTTGAAACCAATTTCCAAGGTGAAGTGGATGTTTTCATGCAGAGTGTTAAACAAATTCAACAATACCCAAGCTAGATCTGTGCTGCCAGTGAATATTATTAGGATGTCATCAACATATCTGTAGTATTTGAAAATGTGTTTTATTATGGGTGTTTTCAAACTAAATAAGACCTTTTCAAATTATCCATGAAAATTTCTGCCATGAGAGAAGATGGAGGTGCTCCCATAGGCAAGCCCATCTCCAATTTATATATTTCATTGTTGAACTGGCAAAAGTTCTGTTCCAAAGATAGCCTGAGTAGACCTAGGATGTCCTTTCTCAGTTCAGGGTTGACGTTTTTCTTAAGTAGCTCTTTCTCGATCAGTGAAACACATTCAACAGGGGGGATTGAAGTGAATAGGTTTTTAGCATCAAGTGATATTAACTTGGCCCCCTCTGGGATCTGTAAGTCTTTCAATGATTCTGCTAATTTAATACTATTCTTTATGCTGTATGTGGGTATGAACTCCGTTAATTCCTTCAACTCTTCATTTAGAAACTGGCTTATTTTGTATACAGGTGTGTTTACGTAACTTACTACTGGTCTTATGGGTGCGTTAACCTTATGCAGTTTTGGGAGGCCATATAACTTAGGGACCTTTGGGTTTGGGTGGATCAACTTTCTGTATTTACCGTAGTTATTCTCAAACTCTTCTGATAATTTGAAGTTTTTTACTTTATTAATAAGAATTGAAGTGGGGTTGTTGTTCAATCTGGTGAAGCCGTTATCATTCAAGAATTCCTCCACTTTACTGACATAAAGGCTCCTCTCTAACACCACTAAGCATGCACCTTTGTCGGCTTTCACTACTGTTAAATTATTCTCTCTGATTTTCTTCTTGATGTTGTTAATGTCTTTCATCATTTCTTTTGTTCTACTGTTATGTTTCGATATTCTTCTCTTTTCGTTGAGGAAATGGCTTTACAGTTGGCACGGATTTCATTTTTGCTGTCTGCGTCCAAATATGATCTCTCCAACACAGCATCCACACTTACGGCAAGTGTATCCAATTGATGTTTAGAATGGTTAGGTATAGAGTGTTTAAGTCCCATATTCAAGATTTTCATTTCTCCTTCCGAAAATTGTACAGTTGACATATTTATTAAGTTAGGGTGGAAGTTGAAAGGTGGGTCTGGTTCATTCACACTTCTTCCATTCTTTTTGTTTGCTTTTTCTGTTCGTAGGTGTTCCAATTTTTTTCTTTAGAATGTCGGTTTTCCATATTCTCAGGGTTTCCACCTCACATTTTGTCTCGTCTATGACCTGTCTACGTTCTAGGTTATTCAGGCTGTTCAAATGTTTAACCATGTTTCCCAACATTAAGTTTGTGTTTCTCAGTTGGGTGTAATGTATTTTTATCTCCTTTTTCAGAAATTTCTTCCTAATTCTCCAGTCCTCTTCATCATTTAGTTTTTTCGACAATTTGAAGTTACAGAATCTAGGTGTCAACTCTTCCAAAATGCAAGTTCTAACAAACCAGATGCTCAGTTTTATGTTGCAGGCTTTGATGGAAGCTCTCCTGTATTTAATGGCCAAGTTTGACGTACCATCTTCATATAATAAACTACTAACCAAGTGGCCATAATCCATTTTGAATACTATGGTAAATGAAGGAGTCAATCGTACGTAAATGGATCTTTATTGATAAAATTTGCTCTACATGTTTCTGCCTTGTTAGGGCATCTTCAGGAGCTCTGTAAAATGGAGAAAATATGAAAACATGAAACATGAACATGAAAACATGAAATAAAATACTACAACACTGTGACATTTTCAAGAACTTACTCGTCAAGATTATACAGGTTGACATAAACATAAACCTTTCCGGTTATTATAAAATTCAGATTTAGGAGAACAAGCACACTTTTCAGATAAAGCTGATTCTTAGTAAAACTTTTCCAATGGTGAATTTCAATCGTTCAAATGACAGCGTCAGTTTCATTTTATGGTTAACATTGACAATTGACATTATTGACAAAGACGTGAGGTGAGAAGTGACGCAAGTAATGGGTGTGTTCGGAAATTTCATAAACGCAGTAATCAAATTAAACTTTCAAATATAGGATGATAGCTGAGGTGTGATTCCGTTTGAGTGTTTAAACATTTGTTTTGGTGTGTTTTCAAATTTTTGGCTATCTCATAAATTTCCATAAGGTCAAGTTTGTTGCCCTTATCTAAATTGTGCAAAAGAGTAACATTTTCTGACTCATCAAATTCATGTTCGTTTATTCTTAAGTGTCGTCCAAAAGAACTCTTGTCTTTGTAGTTCCTTATATGTTCAGATATTCTAGTCCCCAGAGCTCTAAACGTCTTTCCTATATAAAATTTGTCACAGGTTTTACAGTTTAATTTGTATACGCCATTCTTCTCCAGTATGGGTGTTTTATCCTTGCAATTAAGTAGATGGCTATGGAGACAATTATTAGCTTTAAAGACTATTTCAATATTGTGTTTTTCAAAAATTTTTTTAATTGGGTAGCACATATTTCCGTAAAATGGCAATGAGAATCTTCCAATTACTTGTTTTTTTAGCATCTGGGGACTGATCATTTCGGTGTGACTCATTGTGCAATTTCAAAAACTTCCTCATCAGCAGTCTGTCCACCACATCTGAGGTGTAACCATTTTTGTAAGCTACATATTTGATTATCTGTAATTCCCTGTTGAAACTGTCTCTGCTCAACGGTAAATGTAACATTCTGTGGACATAAGAGTTTAGAGCAGCAAACTTATGGCATGCTGGGTGGTTTGAGCTCTCATTGATGGTTGCTACAGTTTGGGATTCCTTTCTGTGTACATCCACAGATACTCTGTTATGGTCCAAGGTAAGAGTTAAATCCAGGAAATTAATCTGGTTGAAACCAATTTCCAAGGTGAAGTGGATGTTTTCATGCAGAGTGTTAAACAAATTCAACAATACCCAAGCTAGATCTGTGCTGCCAGTGAATATTATTAGGATGTCATCAACATATCTGTAGTATTTGAAAATGTGTTTTATTATGGGTGTTTTCAAACTAAATAAGACCTTTTCCAAATTATCCATGAAAATTTCTGCCATGAGAGAAGATGGAGGTGCTCCCATAGGCAAGCCCATCTCCAATTTATATATTTCATTGTTGAACTGGCAAAAGTTCTGTTCCAAAGATAGCCTGAGTAGACCTAGGATGTCCTTTCTCAGTTCAGGGTTGACGTTTTTCTTAAGTAGCTCTTTCTCGATCAGTGAAACACATTCAACAGGGGGGATTGAAGTGAATAGGTTTTTAGCATCAAGTGATATTAACTTGGCCCCCTCTGGGATCTGTAAGTCTTTCAATGATTCTGCTAATTTAATACTATTCTTTATGCTGTATGTGGGTATGAACTCCGTTAATTCCTTCAACTCTTCATTTAGAAACTGGCTTATTTTGTATACAGGTGTGTTTACGTAACTTACTACTGGTCTTATGGGTGCGTTAACCTTATGCAGTTTTGGGAGGCCATATAACTTAGGGACCTTTGGGTTTGGGTGGATCAACTTTCTGTATTTACCGTAGTTATTCTCAAACTCTTCTGATAATTTGAAGTTTTTACTTTATTAATAAGAATTGAAGTGGGGTTGTTGTTCAATCTGGTGAAGCCGTTATCATTCAAGAATTCCTCCACTTTACTGACATAAAGGCTCCTCTCTAACACCACTAAGCATGCACCTTTGTCGGCTTTCACTACTGTTAAATTATTCTCTCTGATTTTCTTCTTGATGTTGTTAATGTCTTTCATCATTTCTTTTGTTCTACTGTTATGTTTCGATATTCTTCTCTTTCGTTGAGGAAATGGCTTTTACAGTTGGCACGGATTTCATTTTTGCTGTCTGCGTCCAAATATGATCTCTCCAACACAGCATCCACACTTACGGCAAGTGTATCCAATTGATGTTTAGAATGGTTAGGTATAGAGTGTTTAAGTCCCATATTCAAGATTTTCATTTCTCCTTCCGAAAATTGTACAGTTGACATATTTATTAAGTTAGGTGGAAGTTGAAAGGTGGGTCTGGTTCATTCACACTTCTTCCATTCTTTTTGTTTGCTTTTTCTGTTCGTAGGTGTTCCAATTTTTTCTTTAGAATGTCGGTTTTCCATATTCTCAGGGTTTCCACCTCACATTTTGTCTCGTCTATGACCTGTCTACGTTCTAGGTTATTCAGGCTGTTCAAATGTTTAACCATGTTTCCCAACATTAAGTTTGTGTTTCTCAGTTGGGTGTAATATTTTAGCCTTTTGAGAAACCCCTGTATATTTTCGGAGGTTTACTGTACGGAGATGAAATTTCAGAATACGCAATATATCAATAATTTTACTACCCCTAACAACAACGTTCACATACAAAATAAAATATTCTTTCGATTTCGTCCATAGCCTGAAACGCGTTCATCTACCTAAAAACTATCGATTAATCTCGTTAGATGTGATCGTTGGTAGATATTTCAGTTAGTTGACAGGAAAAATGGTCAGGTTTTTGAAACAAAACCACTTCTTAAAACAAGGCCGACTAGTTTCGATTTTAATCTAAAATCATCTTCAGGGCTCTACAATGATAAAAAACAAGAATTATAACAATATAGTACTTATAGCAGGTAACAGAATAGATCATAAATTTTGGAACTATTAATTTTACTAATAAAACGAGAATCTTAAGGAACAGAGACATCACAGTGAGAGAAAAAGTAGGAAACGGCAATATTTACCGATAATTTTTTCTTTTCTTCATTTAATTTTCCTGTATAAACATTATTTGCTCGTTAAAATGAAATTCTTTAAACAAACACAGAAAATATAAGATAATGAAAGAGAATCTGGAATTATGGAATTCACTTACAGTTTTATGATGTTCTGAGTCATGAATTAATGAAAACAAATACATCTCAATACCAGAGCTGTGCTAAGCACCGAAAAAAGGTGCTTCGGGCACTAAGCCCTAAGCACTCGAAAAAAAAGGCTTCGAGTCTCGAGTTCTAAGCACCGCTTTCGACAGAAGGCTCCGGATTACCAAGCACTTTTGTAAATGTAATTGAATATTTCGAGCACTAAGCACTAAGCACTTTAGTGGGAACTATTTTATGTAATGTTGTTTGATTGAAATGAGAACTCTTTAGCTTCATCGACATATCTAAAATTATGATTTCGAGACTGGGAAAAAACTCAAAAGCCATTTTATTTGTTTTGTGAAACGCATGCATTCAATTTACATTCTGGTACTAGTTAATCTTATTCGTCGATCTGAATCTGAATGGCTGTTCCTAATCAATGCATAAAGTTGAATTAATAATCGAGGACCAATTATTTTATAAGCGAGAACACATTACTGAAAAAAATGTGGAAAGCACTGACGTGAGATCAGGAGCTTTTACGCGCTTGTTCTAAAGTCTTTTCTCAGACTTAAAAAGAGTGCGATTCAAAATCAGCCAGCACAATGAGTGTGAAAGAATCAATAAACATATATCTTAAATGGAAGTTGAGTGAACTTACAGTTCAGCAAATTCTTCGATCTGGCATTCTTTCCACATTTCTATACCATATATAAGTTGTTGTAGTTGAGTGTCATCAATTATAACCGAATTTCAGATTCATAATTGCTGAGCTATCGGACAGGTCTGGCCCAATAACTAACTTGACTTATATTTGGATAATAAACTAATTCTATTAATATGGAATCTCTATCTCATCTCTTTCGGAAGATAGAGAATATTCAGCCAAACATTTTCAAATTGGACCACCGTTCCTTCATCACGAGTCAAATCCAACCGATGGCGATCATATTCAGCTCGATATTCAGAAATTACAGACATTTGGGAAAAAAATAGTCCTCTTGTCGCAAAATTCATAATGATATTTCCATTCAAAATATGACAACTGTACACACCCGTATTTTAGACATGTTTGTCATAAAAATGAACCCACAGAATTAGTTTCATTTTCGGCTCAATATTCACTCATTATGACAACTTGTCATAAAATTAAAACCACCCTCATAGAGATTAATAGTTGATGTGATGTGAATTCATAGATAGAAATATAATCTGTGACTTCATTTTCAGAAAAACTCTTATATCTTCTGGAGATTGTACGCTATGATGATGAAATTTTAAAATATTCTAGGTACCTATACCCTGCATAAATGCCCTAAATTGTTATGATCTGACGAATAACTTATAAAATATCGTGTATTGAAAAAAAAACACTTTATGAATTTTTAAAAAATTTTCTCTCGAGACGATTTTCTCAAAATTTGGCACACTCCTTCCTTTTAACGCTATCTAGACATTCTCTAAGTTACGAATTGATAGGATGAATATTCAAGAAATTAATGTTATTAACTGCTAAACTATTCGATGGATTTGGCCCAATAACGAGCTTGACCGAGATATTTGGACACTCGACCTATTCTGAAAGAATGAAAACTCTAGGTCCCTTCCTTCGGAGGATAGAGAGTATACGGCCGGAGGGCCGGCGGGCCGGACATACTCAAGTTTGACCTCGAATTCTTCATCAGGAAGTCAAACCCAATCGATTGAGGCCATTTTCGGCTCGATATTCGGAAATTACAGACATTTGGACAGAACGATAGCCCGCCTGTTCCACTAGTAACAAGCGCGCAAAAACAAAAATTTTCTGGCCTTCATAACCATAAAGTCAAATCAATGGTGACTGAAGAAATACTGAATATTAATTCAAAACGATCATATTATCTTTGCGCACATAAAAAATCAAATACCGTACCTGCTTATATTGACCCTACTTCAAGAATTCGGAAAGGCTTAGTGCTTAGCGGATTACTAAGCACTAAGATTTTCGCGAGAGTGCTCCGAAAAACAAGCACTAAGCACTAGCCTTTGAAAAGTGCTCGCGAGCACAGTGCTCGGAAGCACTAAAGTGCTTAGAGTGCTTTCACGAGCACTAAGCACAATGCTTTGGCACAGCTCTGCTCAATACACATGGAAAGGAACTGACAGATTGATTCAATAAGTACTAATACGTTAAAAATGCATGTAAAAATAAATGTCTCACCATGAATATTTATGATTAACTTTTGTATTTGATATTATTAATTAGTTGAAAAAAGCGGTGTTCAAGTTGTCTATGTCCGCTTTTTTATTGATTGATTTTCCGTCTTATTTCATGGAGATCAATTAATACAGCAAACGTTTTTTTAAATTCTCTCATGTCCTAAGCAATTGCTTTCAAATCTTCCAACACCGACAGAAGACTTTTCATCCTAATAAAAAATAGCACTCCTGAAGAGCTGCTCAGTGACGTAATCTATGAGATATCTTGCAAAGATTGTCAATCCAAGAAAAAAAGTTTGCTGCATGAATTGATATCCATGAAATACGACGAAAAATCAATTAATAAAAGGACGGACAAAGACAACTTGAACACCGCTTATTTTTATCTAATTAATAAGATCAAAGACAAAAGTTAATCACATATATTCATAGTGAGAAGTTTATTTTTACATGCGCAATTTTAACGTATTAGCACTTATTGAATCAATCTGTCAGTTTCTTTCCAACAATTATTATTTCCATATGTATTGAGGTGTAATTGTTTTTATTGATTTATTACATGACTCATGACATGACCATTATAAAACTGTAAGTGAATTCCATAATTCCAGATTCTCTTCATTGTCTTATTTTTTTGTGTTTGTTTATTGAATTTCATTTTAACGGGTAGATAAAGTATATATAGGAAATTTAAATGAAGAAAAGAAATAATTATCTGCAAATATTGCCGTTTCCTACTTTTTCTCTCACTGTAATTTCTCTGTTCCTTAAGATTCTCGTTTTATTAGTAAAATTAATAGTTCCAAAATTTAATATCTATTCTGTTACCTGCTGTAAGAACTATATTGTAATAATTCTTGTCTTTTTCATTGTAGAGATGATTTTAAATTAAAATTGAAACAAGTCGGCCTTGTTTTAAGAGGTGGTTTTGTTTAAAAAACCTGACCTTTCTACCTGTCAACTAACTGAAATATTCACCAAAATATCAAATCAATTGGTTCGAAGAACACTAAATGAGAGATGGGAATTTATAGCAGCGTACTCGAACATTTCATGGGAACTGTTCATGGATATGATTGATTTTTGCCTAGAATCAAGTTATTTTCAATTTAAGAAGACTATTTATCTTCAGTTAGATGGCAGTGCTATTGGTAACCCTTCAAACCCAATCTTCGCTAGAATAATAATATAATTTATTTTGTGATAATTAGTTTACCATTCATATTTCCGTTTTTCATTATATACGTTGACGATTCGATAACAGCAATACCTGAAGAGTACTAATGTAATATTTCATATTTTTGATTCCTTCCTCCCTAAGATACAAATCACTGGAACAAGCTCGTTAAAGCAAGTCAGTGCTCTTTTTTATTCTATAAACATTCACGGCAATGTTACCACAAAAAAAAAATACTGCAAGGTATCTACTACGAACAAGGATATGCATATTTGAAACCTTGAACCTCGCTGGTCGCAATCATTAAAATTAAACTAGAAACATTATAAAACGAAAATTAAGAAAATCGTGGAACATACAGGAAAATATGGAAGATCTCTCGTATTCAGATAAAACATAAAAAATAAGATGAAAAGTTTCCATAAACTTTTTTCCTAACGCCCCCCCACGGAGATACGACCTCCTAAAGGACGCCACTGGTCATCAGTTTTCCTTGAATAACTTTTAAACTATTCAATAAAATTTAATGAAAATTCAATACGATAAACCTCTTAAAATACTGCCCTTTGAACAGAATTAGCTGGTTTATTTTATCAGGGACGGACTAGGTTGTTCATTTGATTGCTTACATTTAAACACCCTGTAGGATAAGGAGTTGAAAAAATTAATTTGAATACTTTGATTATAAAGCTGAAAAAAAGTCCTAATGTTTATAGTCGATAAAATCAACCATTTTCGAAAAAAACAATTAAAATAATTAATGTTTTATTTATATTGAAAGGAAATAGTTATCAGTATTAAAAAACGCACTGTTTGTACAAACGTTACTATGGTACCTATGAAATAAATAAATATGTCGCATTGTTTTTTTAAATTTTGCTGACAAGGTGATAATTTATTGAAGTTTGAATAACTTGGTAAATAAAGTTTGATAATGGGATACACATTAAGAGAGTATGCAGATAGGCATTTTATGTACGTCTTCGCATCTTGCAATGCTTATGAAGCAAGAAGGTTGTATGAACAAAGATATATTAATCGTAATATTCCAAACGAAAAAACATGTAAGCTACTTCATCAACGTCTGAGAGTCCAGTGATCCAGTTTGCAAACTGGCTGTTAAATCAGCAACGAACAAACCCTAACTGCATTAACACTTTTCTTTTTACCGATGAAGCAGGGTATACCAAAAATGATATAGTAAATTTACAAAACTCCCATGTATGGGCTAACGAAAACCCTCATGCCACTATTGTTCATCATTACCGACATCGGTTCCAACTAATAAATGTTTGGGCAGGAATAATCAGCAAATTTTTGATTGGACAATGCGTATTGCCGCCAAGATTGAATGGTGAACTTTATTTAGAGTTCCTTTAGAACGCTTTTCTGAATGCAACAGAGCATTTGCCTGTTGAAACTCGCCAAAGCAAGTATTTCTGCATGATGGAGCCCCACCTCACTTAACGTTGCTGTACGGAACCACCTGAATAACGTTTATCGAAACCGTTGGATAGGCACAGGAGGTCCCATTGCCTGGCCTCCACGGTCTCCCGACCTAACGCCAATGGATTTTCGCCTGTCGGGTCATCTCAAAGCCTTGGTGTATTCCTCTCCGGTCGATACTAGCTACTGGCTTCATTTTATTAAAATAATTTTTGTCAAGGTGACTTTCTTTAACAAAACTGCATTTTTTTGAATCTAGTAATTTTGTCGGATTGAATAAACCAAACTAAAATGTACCTGTTCCTTGAATTTATTTTGTATTACATTTTGCTGCAGATAAAAAATTAAGAAACATAGTTTCTCTTTAATAAAAAAGTTAAATCCTTTATATTTTTTCTTGAAAACTGTCGATTTTATCGACAATAAACAAGAATACCTTTTCCTCAGCTTAATGCTTAAAATATTCAAATTAATTTCAACCCCTTATCACACAGGGTGTTAAAAGTATAAGCAACAAAATGTACAACTTAGTTTACCTCTGATGAACTAAACAAGCTACTTATGTTTTAAGGGCAGTATTTTGAGAGGTCCTTACAACTGTTTATCGTATCAAATTTCCATTAAGTTATATTAAGTAGTTTAAAAGTTATTCAAGAAAATTGATTACCAGTGACGTCCTTTAGGGGGCTGTACCTCCGTAGGGAGGGCCGCTGGGATAAAAATTTATATGAACTTGTCATCTTATTTTTTAATGTTCTGTCCGAATCCGAGAGATCTCCCAAAATTTCTCGGACACCCTGTATATCGGGTATTCTTTGATACCACAGGATGGAGAGCGTTCAAGTATTACATAATGCAATTTCTGAAGATTTTTGACCCCCCCTTCCCTTCTGTAACACACCGTAACGTTTTCTGTACCCCTTTCCCTCTCTAAATGTCACATAGCACTCAAGTGAACATTTTTACTCTAAAGTCGCAGAAAGTTATGTTATAGTTTTTATCCTTGGTACAGTTACAACTGCCTTTGCGGTAATTATACTAAATAAAACAAGAGATTTTTAATCAGCAACACCTGCGTATTTTGTTTATTATTTATAAATTTTTGGCTTTGCACTCAATTGTTATACTGCTTTAATCTCCTAAGTATTTTAGCTTTTTTTACTTATAAACTCTAAAAATAAAATCACCTAAATTTAGTATTTGGCAATGCAATTGTAAACAGAAACCCAACTGAAATTAAATATTTTACTCAAAATAAAATTGTACTCTTAACAAAATTAAAAAATAATCAACTATTAACCGAGCATTTGAGTAGGTCTATAAAAACAATTCGTTTGAAATTACTGCTCATCTGTCCACGGGTTTTCTAGCCAATCAGATTATTTCATCACTGGCACCTGGAGTGGAGAAAAAGACGGTTCTAGAATTGTTAATCTACTTGCATCAACTTCGTCTTCGTCGAGCGAGTCAGCATCTTCAGCATCATAACGACATATGCAATAAAAAAGAATATAATATACAACATATAAGGAATATTCCATGTCAAATCACAGAAGTATTTTTTTTGTAATTTTTTTTATTGAATAACAAATTAATTATTTATTATATATAAAATTTAGAGTTAGTCGTCTATATGACACGAAAAAAAATAAAATACGATTTTTAGAATTTGGTGATTTGATATGCACCTGTTTTTGTTGAAGAGCACTCGAAATCGAGGAAACATTGGGCCTTAGTGTTGCTGGCGTGCTTGATGTTTTCCCAGATAGCTAAAAATATATAATACAGTACTTATGACCAGTTCTTTCATGAAAAATCAAACTTTGAATTACATTTTATAATACTTATGTCATTATTACATTTCAGTAATGAATTTACCTGTGTATGTAAAATAACTAAGCATTGTTGCTTTCTTCTTCGAGGCCTTCACCTTCAACTCTCCTATAACATTATTTATATGTTTTATAAACTTTTCCTCATTTTTAAGTTTTTCTTTAGCAGTTTTCCAAATTTCATTGGCATTTTTTGACACAGTTGCGCTGGCAAGACAGCATGAGAGCTTCTTAGGCCAAGAACAGCTGATGATACAACTCTCCCTCTTTTGAGGACATTACAGTATGAACACTATGAACTCACTTTAATAACACCGACTACAGCAATGTGCTTCTGCATAAACACTAACGAATACTGACAACGAAACCAACATTAAATGACGTACAATACAATCTAGGAACTCCCAGTGAAATATGAACGAGAAGGTTTGCCAACTTGCGACAACAAATTAAAAATGACGAGAAACTAATACAATCGAGGGATTCCCCTTAAACGAAAATTTGGGAGTTTTAATTCCCTAATTTTATTATCAAAGCAAGATACAATGTTACATAATACGTGTTAGAAAGACCCTGTAACGCATCGTAACGTTATACGAGACCCCCACCTTCTAAATTGCGTTACGTAATACTTGAACGTTCCCATGTGAATAATACAAAAAAATGTATCACGAATTAGATCACGCTCCATAAGTTATATGGATACTTACTTGAAATATTGGTAGATTTATCGGCAAAAATGATCTGCTGAAATAAGAGTAGATAAGATAATCGTAGAAGTGAAATGTTGAAATCCAGATAGCTTCAATTTAGATTTCTTCATGTGTAAAAATGTCACCATTTTCATGGTGGGGGTTATGCTCATTGAATTTGCTTTTTCAGCAATTTCCCTTATTTTTTTACCCTCCAATTAAAATCACTTCTTGTGTAGTTTTCAAGATATAAGTCAAAATGCCAGACGCTTAATTGAAAGGTTTGAAAACCTATAGAATACCCCTTTGATTCAATACTCGGCATCCTTTGAACAATCTGAATGATTTTAAAATACATTCACCGCAGCGCGAATAGAGGAACGAGAGTGAGCATATACCACACCAGTCCATTTACAGAATAAATGTTTTCTTAGCTTACGTTTCAGTATTTACCGCTACTTTTTTCATACTTTCGCCTCATAATTCATGCACTAGTGTTCCTCGGAAGGTTTTTGTGAAGAAAAATGTGGAACGACTACATGAACAGCGAATGCTGGGGTTTTCAGACAGTTGAGCCCAAATCGGATTAAAGAGATTGAAATAAAAATTCGCCGGGTTATTCAATGTACCTTTGAGCTGACTGCATGAAAAACCTCTTTGTGAAAGGACGTAAGTGTGGAGAATCTCGAATGAAAAGAAAAACCTACGGTTGTGCCGGTGGATTTCAGAATATAAAACATCAAAGGGAGAATCGTCATTGTAAGAAATATTTTTCTGTTTCTTTGGTTGAATTAATTAATTCAGTTTATTCAGTAATCTCAAGATATAGGGGAAGTTAGCTTTTTCTACAATCGAATCTGTTGTAAAAATTATCTACAATATTTTCAGGAAAAATAGAAATTGTTCAGATTAGGTTCGAACCCTGCAACATTTATAGAATCAGGCTTCAATGGTTAAAAACAGGGGCCTCTTTCATAGACCAATTGAGGCATATGATACTGTGTGGAAAGATGTAAGGGATTACAGGGTTAATTTTCAAGCTCAATACACTTAATGACTGCCCATTAGATTTTTATAGTTATAGCGAAGCATGATTGAGATGCTAGGTACTGAAACGTATATTTGGTGATTTTGTATGGTAATTTGTGTGCTGTATAGAAAAGTGGTGTTTTCATAGATTTTATTCTTTTATTTGTTTCACTTAATGCGAAAAGAAAATGAAACTCAGCAGATGTGAAATCCCCGAGTGATCTCAGAATTAAATCATAACAACATAGGACCAATTGAAACTGTCATAGTCGAGAAACTCTGAAATTAATTGAATTGTAATCTATTTCGCCATTTTCCTTATGGCTGACGAAGATAAATCTTATGTTTTTGAATCGGATTTATTCATAGTTCTTCACCCGTTATGCAACTTTCTAGTGCAAGTTTAAATGAAAATTATGCAATTTAAGTTTCAAGCATTAGTCTGTCAGTAATGTATCAACCGGATTTGCTTCAGACATGTTGAGATTTATTAATATAATGGATTCAAAGGATTCTTTCTATATCAATTCGAGAATAATATAGGAATATAATTTGCTGCATATTTTTCTATCTTTTCAATTTGCACTGAATTCGACGTTATTATAATACGTTCACTAACTAAAGATTTGACCCGGTGGATAATTTTCTAGCATTTAATGAATCAAATTTCGGATGCTCTTAATATCGGCTTGACATACTCAGTTTTGAACATGAATTGTTCATCAGAGAGTCGAATCCAACTCTTTGATTCAATTCTTGGGTTGATATTAAAAAAAAAACACAGATCATCAAGCATAACTATTGGTCCGTGACAGGCTAGAAACTATGGTATATATAGTGTATATACATTAAAATGTTCAATGAACTTCTGTCCGTTTGGATCTTACTACTCAGATTTTTTTACCACATGCCGCTCTCCACAAGGACAGAGGGTGGGGGGTCTTACTAACACGTATTACGTAACATTGTTTCTTCCTTTGAATAAAAAATTAGGGAATTAAAACTCCCAAATTGGCAACAATTTTCTTTTTCGATTTACGGGGAATCCCTCGATTGTATTAGTCTGGTCGTCATTTTTAATTTGGCAAGTTGGCAAAGTTGGCCAACCTTTTCGTTGACAATTTCCCTAGATTGTATTGGACGTCATTCAATATTGTTTCGGTTATCAGTATTCGTTAGTGTTTATGCAGAAGCACATTGCTGTAGTTGGTGTTATTAAAGTGAGTTCATAGTGTCATAGTGTTCATACTGGTATGTCCTCAAAAGAGGGAGAATTATATCATCAGCTGTTCTTGGCCTATACAAGCTCTCATGCTGACTTGCCAGCGTGTCAAAAAAGTGCCAATAAAATTTAGAAAACGGCTAATGAAAAACTAAAAAATAAGGAAAAGTTTATACAATATATAAATGATGTTATACGAGAGTTGAAGGTGAAGGCCACGAAGAAGAAAGCAATAATGCTTAGTTATTTTATACAGGTAAGTTTACTGCTCTTCAACAAAAATAGGTGCATATGCTTGTATATGGGTTATTCTATGTCAAATTCCTAGAATTCGGTGATTCCTAAATCGTATTTTATGATCGAGTTGAATTTCTTATGTTTTTATACGTGACATATAGATGATTAAGTCTAAATTTTATATATATATCAATTAATTAATTTATTATTCAATACAAAAATTAGAATTCTTTGATTTGACATGGAATAATGTTGTATATAATGTTTTTTATTGCATATGTCGTTATGAAACATCATCTCCGGATTCTGATTGGCTCGACGAAGACGAAGATGATGCAAGTGGATTAACAATTCTAAACCGTCGTCGTCTGCACTCCAGGTGCCAGTGATGAAAGAATCTGAGTGGTTAGCAAACCCGTTGATAGATGAGCAGTAATTTCAAATGAATTGTTTTTATAAACCTACTCAAATGCTCGGTTAATAGTTAATCCCAATATATTAAAAACAATAAGGAATATTTCTGTGGCAATCCACCGAAGAAGATCGAAAAACTTTGGGTCGGCGAGGGGTTTAGAAATGCGAGAAAAGCGAGCACCGTAAAGTTCATGAGACGGACTTTCATTAGGTGCATTTCACATGCCCTTACGACCACGCTAACATTTTCAAAAAAATTATCTAAAACACCGATTTCCCGGTTTTTCGCGAAAGATGGTCCGGTAAAATTGAAAAAGGCTTTTTCCACGGACACGATCGGGAAAAGCCGTTTTCATACGTGTACTCCCCGAGAATCGAACGTTTGGATAGGGCTATTCGTATCTTCCGATCGCAAGTGAAAATATTTTAAATTAATTGCTGAAAATAGCTTACTTCGGCTCAAACGCAAATTTCCAGATCATCAGTCACGTCCGACACAGAACATTGTGACATAATTTCAATTACAATTTTAATACATACCCCGTATAATATTTTAAAAATTTTTCAATTCATACGATTCGTAAGAGCCCTGGTGAGGTATACTCTTATAGTTTAACAGTCTACGATATGTATTTATGTAATTCAAAAATGTACCCAGCATAGATCCAGTTTGGCAATCCCTAGCCAATTCATTTCACCCCTGTCGATAGCTACTCCGAAATGACAATTGTCGTTGACATTTTAATCTTATGTATTGTAATCGCAACCAAACAATAAACAAATCAAAATGAATATTTCGCAGGTAGGGATTTGCAGATAGCAGATAATACTTTATTCGGGTTGTACATTTCATTTTTCACTCCACAAAGAAACGACCGTGTAAAATTCATCGTGCTTGGTTGTATTTATTTATATAAATGAATCTATCAAAATATGACTACCTATATTCATTATATATCATTCGTAATCAATGGATATTTTCATAAAAACCCTTTTTGCCAGTAGGATTTCCTCGCATATAGTGTAATCTTTCTTTTAATTCAGTTCAAACGGCCTCAGAAATCACAGAGAAACGAACTATATTTCTAAAATAGTGGTTTTAAAATTTCATTCCTTAAATTTTTATCTAACGTAATCTTGACATTTCTGTTTCGTTCGGGCAGTAGAAACCCAGTTTCATATCCAAGTAGAGAGATAAGAACGGAATTTTCCGTTTTGAAAGTCGAGAATTATTCCATTCTGTCACAATTTCCACGAAGAAACCCGAACGGGTATCGAGATGAATCGTCTTGAAAACATAGACCTTGCAGCAATTGTATAGAAGCATAGAATAAATCCATTCCACTCGGTTCATGCGGGAACAACTGGAAATTGAGTAGCCTCTATTTATGTGCACATCTTTAGAGCATTATCGAATAATAATAATTTTTTTATTCAACTTTAGTAAAATTCACGGAGGGTGAATCGATGCTGGAGTTGAATTAATATCGGTTTTTTTTTGGAAAAAGCACCCTCTGCGAATCAATTATATAGAGGGTGTCCCATATGCGTTGCCTATTATTAACAAATACTTTCCATCGAGTTATTTCGGCTGTTTCTGCTTACGGGTTCTTAATTTGATAAAATATTTTCGATTCATATACAGGGTGTCACATCTGAGTTGCGCATTCCTAGCGCTGACTTTCACCAGAGTTTTCCTCAAGTTTTCGTGTTTTTCCGCGTACGGGAGCTAATTTCAATAAAATGTCATACAGGGTGTGCGATTTATATGTTCTTTCGGTTTTTTTGTGCTCCTTCGGGGTTTTTCGCCTTCCTTTGAGTTTTTTTACGCCCTTTCGGTTTTTTCGCGCTCCTTCGGGGTTTTTTTTGGCTTCCTTTGGATTTTTTGCGTTCTTCCTTAATACTTCAGGTTCATTCGTGTTTTTCGCGTTCTTTCGTGTTCCATCGGGTTCTTTCGTGTTTCTTCCAGTTCTTTCATGTTTTTCGCTCTCGACGGGGTTCTTTGCGTTCCTTCGAGTTTTTTCGGGTTCCTTTGCGCTTTTTGCGATCTTTCGTGTTTCTCTCTCTGCGTTCTTTCGTGTTCCTTCTGGTTCTTTCGTGTTTCTTCGGCCCTTTCATGTTTTTTCGCGTTCTTTCGTGTTATTTCGCGTTTCTTCGTGTTTCTTCCAGTTCTTTCATGTTTTTTCTCTTTCGACGGATTTTTTTGCGTTCCTTCGGGTTTTCTTGGGTTCCTTTGAGATTTTTGCGATCTTTCGTATTTCTTCCCGATTTTTTGTGTTTCTTCGCTTTCTTTGGTGTTCCTTCGCGTTCTTTCGTGTTTCTTCAGGTTCTTTCGTGTTTTCTCGGGTTCTTTCGTGTTTTTTCGCGTTCTTTCGTGTTTTTTCGCGTTCTTTCGTGTTTTTTCGCGTTCATTCGTGTTTTTTCGCGTTCTTTCGTGTTGCTTCGTGTTCTTTCGTGTTGCTTCGCGTTCTGTCGTGTTTCTTTCAGTTCTTTCGTGTTTTTTGGTTTCAACGGTTTTTTTTGCGTTCCTTCAAGTTTTTTTGGGTTCCTTTGGGCTTTTTGCATTCTTTCGTGTTTCTTTGCTTTCAACGGATTTTTTGCCGTATTTCGTGTTTCTGTGCGCTTTATTCACCTATGCCTCATTTATCTATGGTCTATATTGATCTATGGGCTTATGGATCTACTGGCCTATATTGATCTATTGGCTTTTTGATCTACAGGCTTATGGATCTACAGGCTTATGGATCTACTGGCTTACTAGTTATTTTTTAATTTTGTTAAGAGTACAATTTCATTTCGAGTAAAATGTTTAATATTAGTTGGGTTTCTGTTTACAATTGCATTGCCAAAGATTAAAATAAATAGGTTATTTTATTTTTAGAGTTTATAAGTGAAAAAAGCTGAAACACTTAGTAAAATAAAGGAGTATCTATATTAATTATGCTCAAAGCCAAACATTTATAAAAAAAAAAGAAAATACGCAGATGTTTCAGATTGAAAATCTCTTGTTTTATTTAGTATTATTACCGCAAAGGCAGTTGAAACTATACCAAGGATAAAAACTATAACATAACTTTTTGCGACTTTTGGGTAAAAATGATCACTTGAGTGTTAAGTGACGTTTATATAGGGAGGGGGTACAGAAAAACGTTAGGGTCCGTTACAGGAAGGAAGGGGGGTCAAAAATACGAGTAATTAAATATTGCGTTACCTAATACTTGAACGCTCTTTAAGATTTGCAGCCTGCTTCAGATCATCACACTGTACTGATGAAAAACAGTCATCTCGAATCCGGTCCTCAGTTGCACTTAAAGTCTTGATTCTCTGGGATTACCATGCGTCAATATTGACTAGCTCGTACCACTGTACCGATGGTTCTTCGTAATTGTCGTTTCTTCTTAATATGAAGTAATACTGGCTGTCATATAAGTACTAACTACTAATTTTATATAAGAAATCAAATTGAAGGAAACTGTCCTCATCAATTATGCCTAAATGAATATTGAAAACACAACCAGCGTTCACCCCAGTTTTTCAATTTCTTAGAGAAACGATTGAAGTGGATCTTTAAAAATTCGAAAGATGTTTCAACAATCATCTTTCTTTCGACCAAATTTACAAAAATATCCCGAAAACCCTGAAAAACTCAACAAAATCAAATTTTAAAACTGCACAATTAATAATGTTATCCCAGTAAACATGCCGAAAGTCGCCACCAGATGTCTCATTTCAGAAATATGCAAACCGCCCATATTTCAGGAGTTGCTTACTGAAATTTCTAACTTTTGAATCATACTCTGAAGGACGGCAACGAAAATTCATTACATACAAAAGCGGTCGTCAATCAGCTCTCCAATACCAGTAATATGGAGTGACATAAAATTTCAATAAAATAACCCGGCTGGTGATCAAAACCATATCAGAGCCGAACGTACTTATCGACACCTAAAGTATATATTCATAACCAATAAAACTTCGACGGCAAAAAGCCTTAAATTCCGTTCAGAGAAACCAAGACCCCCATCTTGAATCTGGTTGAGAATGAAGGCGATAAAAATGCCCCAATTGAAAACTTCAGTACACCCTTTGACGGCTCGCAGGATTTTGCTGATCAAGGAAAGCACTTAAACTTTCCAACTCTTAGGAGGTAAAATATTTTTACGGTGAGACCGGATTGAGTTATGGCCTTTGACCTACTTTGGAGCTGATTAGGAACTTTTGGGGCTATGGAATTTATGTGAATTGTTGGTTTCGTTGAGCATAATGTACCCGCGATGATAGAGTGGCTTGGAGGCTGTCGGTTAGCCTGCAGACATTGATATGTAAATGCCACATAGGCGCTACATAAATAGCCAGCCAACTCCAGGTCCGCTGCTGCCGGCTGTAAAGTATTTCGTATCTCTTTGTTCGCCGAGATAAAATGTTGCAAGTTCAAGTTGCGAACTCGAGATCTATGCGTATGTCTTGCTGCATGACATTTGGAAGTATGAGCTTTTCCCTTTTCCACTTTATCTGATGAAGCATCGCTAGTGTTTTGTTATGATAGGAGCATATGTGAAGAGCAGTTTTGTGTGAAGAGGTTGATGAAATATATCCACTATGTCATTACCAGTCTATGAGTAATTATTCATGATGAATACATATTTCATTGTATTGGCTTTGATAAATATTCATATTATAAATGAAAAGCACTGAATTGAGGTCAGATGGCTTTGACGCCCTTTTTGAGTTTTTTCCCATACTCTGGAACAATATGATAGGAACACAAACGCCACGATGTATGAACCTTAGACTATATAAGAATAAACCACTTTATTTTCATTGAAAAATGTCGCATCTGAAACTTGAAGCTGGTCGATTGTCACGTATTGAGCTGGTCCACTCAGGTCATAAAAAATTTCCATGTTGCCAAACTGAGCAAATAGTAGATTTCTCTATTCCCCTATAATTGTGAATAAAAACTTTGTTTCCAATTTGCATTCAAATGTATATTATTGTATTGTATTGTATAATGTCTAAAATTTTATATTTTGAATTGAAACTGTCTAATCGGATATATTAGCAAAGAAGTAGAAGAAAAACTTCAGTTAATTCTGCTATTTTATGTCAGAAACCACAGATGGAAAGAAATTTAGGTGAAAGTCAAGATAACGCTGTCGCATTCTCTGTTTGACAGTTTGAAGGTCACATGATGTTTAGAAGACACACGTTGACACCTCTGTATCGAAAACAAATACGCAAATTGAAGAAAATTTGTGAGAGTCAGTATTAGGTTTTTCATATCTTTTATTGCTTATTACTTTTCATTGCACTAAAAATGGTTCGTAAGTGTGAAAATTGTAGTAAAGACCGAAATTTTAATCCGAATTCATCATTCCATAGATAAGTGTATTGTTAGAACCGAAGTATTTAGTTATTTACATGTTCAGTAGCGTAGAAAGGTACAAAGTTTTAATAGGGAAGTTTTCAATGAGATAAAATGAGGTTTTCTTGAATTAAGGCTCCCAGATGACGATGAAAAAAGAAGAATTTGGGCTTCGCTGTTGGGATGGTGAAGCTCAAAGAAAGCAATTTGCATTTGTTCCGATTTTTTTGACCCTGAAGATATTGTAACCAGAGTAATTGGAAAAAGATTTTATACGGTGTTGCCGGGTGAGGTTTCACAAGAGACTTTCAATGAGGGAGTCAAAACAAATCGACATTTTACAAAGGAATGCTTTGTCTATCTTATATAGGGTCTTTCACGAGGAACCTCACCCATATTTATACGGGAAACTACTGAACGTATTTTCATGAAATTCAGCACTTATAAGTATTTCACGATGCTGATGAAATCTGAAATATTTTCAAGGCATGAGCACCTCCTTAGGTTCCTTAGAAAATTTCAAGTTATTTTGATGTAACATTTTTCAGTTTTGGTTGGAAAATTCTCTCTGAGCGAGAAAATACGAAAAAAAAATCGAAAATAAAGCTCCGCTGAAACAAGAATAACTTCGAGGTTTTTGGATGGAAAATTTCCATTTTTCGAATTTTTCAAGATGTAAGATTGATGTATCCACTTTAAAAATCGAAATCGCGATTCATGATACAGGGGGTGCAAAAATCGCTTTCAAAGTTAGGGATGACAAAATCGTGAAAAATAACTTGAAATTTTCTGAGGAATCTATTTCTGCAATAAAAAAATGGTGTTCTAATTTGAAAAACGGAAGTTGACGTCATTTCCGGAAAAACCGGAGGTGCTCATGCCTTGAAAATATTTTAGATTTCATCAGCATCGTGAAATACTTATAAGTGCTGAATTTCATGAAAATACGTTCAGTAGTTTCACGTATAAATATGAGTGAGGTTCCTCGTGAAAGACCCTGTATAGTCTAATGTATGAGCCAAGCTATATCTTAAATAAAAAATAACTTCTCAGAGTTTCCCTAAGTTTTGTTTGAAACTTAAATTCCCTTCTCCAAAAAACTTCAAATTGACGTGACACCAAAATCCCAATGGCTTTCGACAGAATAAATTAGAAAAAGACTTGAAAAGAATCATTCTCGAAGGTAATACAAGAATTAGGTATATATTCAACAAAATATATCATAGTTCATGACGCTTATAGATTGTTTGTTTGTTTTTATTGTCATTATATTGTATATGATGTTTTTGATAGGCTTGAAAAAGGCACTACCCGAAACGTTGTCAAATTAAATAACACTTTTAATAAAATTAAACCCTGCACATCAAATACTATTGTACAATTGTAATAACAATACATGAAAAACTACCAGTGCATATTATTAATTTTATTCTGACATAAGTCATAATTGATGTCAGGCCATAATTTTCCTACGTTATTTTTTAATGAAAAAAGTATTATATTTCGACATTCTCTAACTATTGAATATGATTTTCCTTTGAATGGGTTCCATAGCAGACTTCAAACATCAGAAGATCTGAAAAATTGTCACTCGCACCGCAAGACCCGATTCGCAGAATCCTGCTTGCAGATTGGAGACAAATTTTGTGCATTGAATTTGAATATAGAGGGTATTTCTAAGGACAAGAGTGATTATATTTCTAAACTAGCGAATGACTATGGTGCTGAGATTATTCTTCTTCAAGAGACACATACGGATACTAAAAAAAATCTTCGTGAAAGTGAAACTATAAAAGGTTAGGTATTTATTGATTACTTTCATTCCTCTAGATGGAATCGAGACTATAATACTGATCATTGCCTTGTGTGTTGTGACAATACTTGCAAACCTCTTCCTATAAAACATAAAATTCTAGGCGTTTTTCCTCATAGCCAGCATAGACCTATTCTGTTGACTTTAAGAAGTTTCATTGAATATGTTGAATGTTTAAAAAGACCTCGTTGGAATTTCAAGAAAGCAAATTGGATTGAAATTGCGAAGAAAGTAGACAGTGATATAAGTTGGATTAAACCCACTCATGAAAACTATCACAGAGTTATTAGGTTTGGTGAAAGCTGCAGCAAAAAAGTTTGTCCCAAGAGGTTTCCGGAACGATTATATTACAGGTATTACAGGTTGGTCGAAAGAAACCGATAATTTGTATAGGGACTATCAAGAATTACCATCCGTTGACAAATGTGAACGGTTTATGAATTTAATCAATACAAGCCGAAGAGAGAAATGCGATAGTGTATCAAAACTGAATTTCACACATTCGACTATATTGAGAAAATTAGTGGAAGCTACCCCCCTTGCCTCATCATCATCAAAAATTGATCCAAGATTAATCGTTCGCCGCTTGGTTCATGTATCTGAATCAGTTGATATTTCCCAATTTAAAATGAAGAATATGAAGAAAAAATAACACAAATTCAGGAGATCAGCTCCTACTTTAGATCATGTGTCATATCTTTTTAAAATAGATGAATTGAGGGCTGCAATTGAATCTAGCAAATGTCGGAGAGCAGGAGGTTTTGACGGAATTCATCAAAAATTTAGAAAAAAAAACACCTTGTCTTGGTTATTGTCTTTCTATAACAATATTCTGAATTCAGAAAACTTTTCTTCCGAATTTCGTAAAGCTAAAGTAATAGGTAGTAGTAGTTATCGACCAATCAGTTTATTGAGTTTTCTTTTCAAGATATTAGAAAGGTCAATTCCTTTTAAAATTGAATATTTTATAGAAAATGCTCTACAAACTTTCCAGGGAGGCTTTACAATTTTGATGGAATCAGGCTTCAGTAAATGGACGAAAACAGGAGGTGTTTTCATTGATTTATCTTCGGCATATGATATTGTGTGGAAAGATTGATTAATTTTCAAAGTCTATACCCATCTGAAGTCTGGGAAAATAGTTATATTATTAGAAAATATGTTATCTGGTAAAAGATTTCGTGTTTTTGTTGATAATAAGAGTAGCAATTCCAAAACACTGAAAAACGGTCTGCCACAAGGATCAGTTCTGGCTCTTTTATTTTCCGAATGATATCTCAGTGATATACCAACGATATCATCTCAGAAATTTTTTATGCTGATGACATTGATATTGCTTACCAGCATTCGGAATTCCATACTCGGGAAAGCGTACTGTCATCTGATTTGAAAATTTTAAAGAATTATTTCATTGAGTGGCGATTATGTCCAAATCCCAACAAAACAGAGGTATTTTGTTTCTGAATAATCATGAGAAATATAGGAAATTAGCTGTAACTTTCAATAACTCTCCCATAGAACTTAATTTCTATCCTAAATACTTAGGAGTTAAAATCGATTCATCTCTCAATTACATTAAGATGATCTGAACCAAAAGCTAAAAACCAGTGATAATATTCTTCAGAAATTTGCTTGATCATCTTGGGGTGCTGATGTTTCCACTCTTCGCACAGCATCTCTAGCCCTAGTCTTTTCTGCAGCTGGGTATTGTTGTTCTGTTTGGTTTAATAGTGCACATTCACAAAAAATCGATGCACAATTGAATACATCCATGAGAATAAATACTGGCACGGATCTACACCGGTTCATTGTTTACCAGTTTTGTCTAACATTGTCCCTCCCCATATTCGCAGACATAGTGCAGCTCTGAATTCTTGGAGCAAATATCATTCTTTTCCTAATTTATTTCCAATTATTTCATACAATCTACAAAATAGAATTCCCAGATTGAAGTCACGTAAACCATTCTGGTATAATACGTTCTTCAATATGATTATTAGCGATAAAGTATTATGGAAGATTAAGGGAAACTTTTATGAAATGTTCAATAAAAATCTCTTTTATGATCCTTCTGAAAAAAATTCCTGGTTTTGATCTTCCAAGAAAAATCTGGACAGTTCTCAATCGCTTGAGTACAGGTCATGGTAGTACCAGATTGAACTCAGTTCCAAGCGCAGGTTGTGAATGTGGATATGCAGAAGAAGTAATACCTC
The DNA here is from genome assembly GCA_030674115.1 of Micraspis discolor. Classification (NCBI taxonomy): domain Eukaryota; kingdom Metazoa; phylum Arthropoda; class Insecta; order Coleoptera; family Coccinellidae; genus Micraspis; species Micraspis discolor. Next base: position 458,122 of record JARTUT010000461.1, on the reverse strand, counting down.
ATCTCATCAATAACTGTCCCATATGTAAATTTCAAGATGGTTTTAGGGCTACTCACGAAGTCTCGAATTCTTTCTTGGAATGGGTTATAAATTTCATACAAATTTGATAGATATTTTTTGTATTCTGTTCCTTTTCCTGGTTTTGTCTTTTCATTTTCCTATTCGATATGTGTTTATTAATAGAAGACCACTCTTGAAGAAAGAAGTCCCCCATTTATATTCAAGCTTTGTATACACAACAATACTTATACGGGAAGCCAGGGTTTTTTTTACTGGAGTTTTTTTCCTAGGCTTTCTCGTCAAACAACAAATTAATTTTAGATATAGATCTGTTGATTCTCCCACATTCTTCGTGTCAGTTGTCTCAGAGACCAAGGAAAATACATTAGATCAAGTACTCAAAATCTTCTAACCCCACGGCACTGCTTTTCCACAATTTTGTAACTATTTTCATCAATCGAAGATGCTGAAATGAAACGAAAACACTTTGAACTAGTGAGGGATCCTTTTGACTATCATGGAATTAGGGAAAGCCCCAATCCCACAACTGAACAATTTCGGAATACATCTCCCACCTTTCTCTAACAGACAAACTTCGCCACTTTGAACTTGCCTCAATTACTGGATAACCTTAAATGTAAACTCAGGACGCTCCATCCTAATCCTCATAAACGTCTCGGAATCCACATAACCGCATCCACTCAAAGTTCCCAGGCTCAGTCCGTACGGATCCTTTTCATTTGGATCTGATTGAAAGAGAGACAGAAGCCGCTATTAACGAAATAAAATCAAGTTCTTCGTTCTTCGATATCTATTCGGATTCGATCGGGAAGAATGAAAAGTAATCGGGATCCGGATAACTTGGACCACTTCTGATATTCGGTACAACCGAATTTGGAAGGACACTCAAAGTTTTCAACTTCTTTATGCTCAAAACTCACTTGAGCAAATTCCAAACTTTGCTCGGAGAAATTTTTTCGTTCACGTTCGATGAGCACAGCATTACCTGATGGAAATTGGATTATGAGTTCTCTTGTGAGGTGTATTTTTGCGCGCCTATTTTTAGTGGGTTAAAAAGCTACAATTTAGCCAAGAAGTCTTTAGTTATCGGATAACAAGCTGAACATTGCTTCAGCTGAATGGGTTGATTTCTTCGATGAAGAATAGAAAATGTACCATAAAAAAATCAAGAAACGTAACGGGTGTCTCAGCACTTGAATTTCAAAAATTAAAAAATATACATGGTGATCCAATTAGTCACGTTAAAAAATTTCTTCCAGATTCCTCGTATCCAAAAATACACGATGTATAGACAATGTAAGTTTTCCTTCCCAAAACTAAACTTACTGTACAGTGTACAGTTATGGGTAAAGGAACTAATAAAAGTCTTCATTCTACAACGACGATTCGATTAATTTTATCATCTTCCTCAGGCTAAAATACTTTAATTACTTGTTAACTTAATGAACAAAGAATGGCAAAGTATAAAATACAGACAGATTTATAACAACATATCAATTCATACAGAGACAATATACATCTGCTACTATTCTACTACTACTAATATACAGGGTGAGTCTTTGAAAATCTTTCCAAATTTGGCCCCGTTCAAAAGATAATAGGGTGTTGAAATTTCATAAAAAAATTGCATTTTAACCTGTAATATTCAAATGATAATATCAATTGAAATGATCTCTTGTGGAAGGATTTTGATAACAGTCATGCATATTTTGGCATCAAAGGATTTATTCCATTTCATGTGGGTTTCTCACTACTACTGTACAAATTTGTTAAATTGCATGAAAAACAAATATCACTTGAACTAAAGATCGGTATCTTGTATTTCCTAGAATATATAGTTTTTTTTTGCAGATAAAATCATTCTTCATTTTTTTTTCTAAATTTTTTTTTGAGATTTGAAGTTGAAAGGAATGAAATCGATATAATAATCTGATGAAACATGAGTGAGTGAATCATTTCTTCGAGGGAAAATAATGTTTTCAAACAATTCAGATTCAATAGTGGATGCTGCGGAAGGTAATTTTCATTCAAACTAAACTGGACTATAGAGGGGTATTTGCCCAATGTGCTTATTACTTTTTAAGGCAGCTGAATATGGAAAAACGGTATGGGAAAAAAGATTGATTGAAGATTGATCTCATGAACCTATGGTTAAAATTAACGCAGTGGTCAAAGACTCATCCTGTATATTGGGGGGCGACGTCGATGATTCACATCATTTGTTAAATCAAGTACACGACTGAGGTCAAAAGATCGAGAACCCCACACAATCTCTTATGAGTTGGTTCGCAAGTAACATTGACTTAACGAAGCATGATTAGTGTTAAAATTGAAGGTATTTGAATTTACTTTTATGACAACAATCTCTTTAAAAAGACGCTTGGATAGATTACTTTCACGACATGATATACGAGGTTTGTCCAAATCGAAACGGTGACCACTCTGAACACAATGCGTTGAGAGCCCGGTTGTGAGCCTCATATTGACACTGTCATTATTGTGTTGTTTCATCCTTGTCTCAAAATATTGTTTAGTCTGGCGTACATATTTAGATGTACAACCCCTACAATCAACACAATAGACCAATCCGGACTGCTTACCCAAAGGAGAGCTGTCCTTGATTCTTTAAAATAAATTTAATTTTAGTTTTGTTGAATTCAATGTATTTTTGCCGAAAAAAGGAAATAATAATAATAAAGAATTAGTAAACTTGATCTAGTATATATATAGGGTGTCTCAAGTTCGAGTGCTTATTAGAAGTTTCTGGAGAACTAGACATATTTGAAATCTGAAAATTGGGATTATGTTCTATACAGAGCTAAAATATTTTCGAAGCCCAAAACTTCCGGTTATACAGGGAGTTGAAATAAATTCGACAAAACAATTGTTTTTCAAGTTTTCCATTCCTGGTATGATAAAGTATTCAATAGTGAATACATTTCTGTTAAAACCATTGTATTGAATCAAATAGTTTTCAAAATATCTAAAACAAACTGGAACTAGAAAACACTGTTTTCTTTGATAAATAAGAGATGTATTTCTTTATTTTTATCATAACATTAAACAATTAAAAATTTAGAAAGCACGGACGTGAGGTCAGATTGCTTTGGCGCTCTTGTTGAGCTACTTGCGAGTAAATATTCAAACCATAACAAATCTATAAGCACTCTGATCCGGTGAACAATAGTCTTATCCCGTACTATGGGACAATGTGTTGCAAATAATAAACGCCTAATGAATGAACAAACCTATATCTCAAATTGAAAATCTATTCATAATTTTCCCCAAGTTTTGTTCGAAGCTATAATTCCCTTTTCCTAAAAACTGACGTCAGTGCTTTTCTGAATTTTGACAACGTATCGAGCTTGAATTCTCCCTCTATGATTTCCCGTTATGAAAAATTTCAACCTGCTTCACAACTTTAGGAGATAATAGAATTTGACTTAGTTTTAATATTTTAGAATGTTTGTTATGATGCAGGGTCAATTAAAATTCAATCAATATTGAAACTGGAAGCTATCAGCTCTCATGAATAAGAAAGATTATAATAGAATGAATTTTCTGACCATAATCATTTCATACTGAATTGAATAATTTCAAACTATCGAAATTATCCTAACAATATTTTCCACATTTTTTCTTAAAGAAAGCTACAAATAACTGTTGACAGTTTCAAACAGAATCAAAACAACAAGGAACCACAGAACACTATTTTATTGGGAACTACCCACCACAGAGACGTTATAATATTTTAATGTGATAAAAATTCACTCTAGTTTTTCTGAGGAAAATTATAACTAAAGATCAATAATGGTTACAGATATTATCTTTCATTTAAAAAAACTTTGCAATTATTAATTTTTTCTCTCCTGGGGTTCGGTAATAAATCAATATTCTATGGTAAGGTATTAAAATTTGACATAATCTATGAATAACCATTATTCAATATTTATGTTTTTGTTTACGTAATTAAAACAGATACTCTGATTATAAAAACCAAAAATTTACGCATGTTCAGTAATTAATTATAGTCTAAACAGAATAGATTCATATTAATGATTTAACAAAAATTTTTTTATTGAAGTTGACTTTTCAGAATCAAATCTAGGTGATTAAACTCAATTTCTACAAGCAAGTATAATTGCACACCTAAATCTGGGAATACTTGTAATCTATCCAAGTAAATTGTTATTGGGATTCAGTAGAGAAAATAATCATCAAGCAAAGTAATATCACTTTAAAAATAATTATTATTAGTGACATCATTCAATGTTGTTAATGACTTTCATATTTTTAACAGTATGATATCAAGAAACCTCAGAGACCACTGGTCTCTGTCAAGGAGAAGAAACTTCAGAAATATCAGTGTTTGGAAAATCATAGATGATTTTTCCTGACTTATAGGGTGTCTCAAGTTCGAGTGCTTATTAGAAGTTTCTGGAGAACTAGACATATATATAGAAATCTGAAAATTGGGATTATGTTCTATACAGAGCTAAAATATTTTCAAGCCCAAAACTTCCTGGTTATACAGGAGTTGAAATAAATTCGACAAAACAATTGTTTTTCAAGTTTTCCATTCCTGGTATGATAAAGTATTCAATAGTGAATACATTTCTGTTAAAACCATTGTATTGAATCAAATAGTTTTCAAAATATCTAAAACAAACTGGAACTAGAAAACACTGTTTTCTTTGATAAATAAGAGATGTATTTCTTTATTTTTATCATAACATTAAACAATTAAAAATTTAGAAAGCACGGACGTGAGGTCAGATTGCTTTGGCGCTCTTGTTGAGCTACTTGCGAGTAAATATTCAAACCATAACGAATCTATAAGCACTCTGATCCGGTGAACAATAGTCTTATCCCGTACTATGGGACAATGTGTTGCAAATAATAAACGCCTAATGAATGAACAAACCTATATCTCAAATTGAAAATCTATTCATAATTTTCCCCAAGTTTTGTTCGAAGCTATAATTCCCTTTTCCTAAAAACTGACGTCAGTGCTTTTCTGAATTTTGACAACGTATCGAGCTTGAATTCTCCCTCTATGATTTCCCGTTATGAAAAATTTTGATTAATATTACGCCAACTGACACTGATTAATGAGCCCGGCATTTGTCAATCGAATATCGATCTGTGATGGCCATCGTTCAAAGAAAATCATCGGGACGTATGTCATTTCTCTTTTGTCTTGTGTAAATGAAAAAAAATTTAGAAAGCACTGACGTGAGGTCAGATTGCTTTGGCGCCCTTGTTGAGCTACTTTCGAGTAAATATTCAAACCATAACAAATCTATAAGCACTCTGATCAGGTGAACAATAGTCTTTTCTCGTACTATAGGACAATGTGATGCAAATATGAACGTCTAATGAATGTACAAACCTATATCCCAAGTTTTGTTCGAAGCTGAATTCCCTTCTAAAAACTTACGTCAGTGCTTTTCTAAATTTGGACAACGTATTTTGTTTCAGCCATCGAGATTGAATTCTATCTCTATGATTTCCAGTTATGAAAAATTTTGACTAATATTACGCCAACTGACACTGATTAATGAGCCCGGCATTTGTCAATCGAATATCGATCTGTGATGACCATCGTTCAAAGAAAATCATCGGGATGTATGTCATTTCTCTTTTCTCTTGATCAAATGAAAAAAATGATCATATCTTTAGATGGATAAGAGCTACTACAATGAAATTTGAGAATAAGTAAGATATCGATCACCTCGATATATTCACGAATTTTTATTTAAATCCGGAAAATGTCTTATGAGATAGTGTGGATTAAAAAATTTTTTTAAAATTTTCTAGCGTGACGATTTCTGCGAACATTTGCGAGCCGTTTTGTTGCAGCCTCCCTCAACAATATTTCAAGTATCAACTTGATCGTATGGATATTCTAGTAGTTATTGAGGAAACAAAATTTCAGATGCTCATAACTACTGAACCATCCGACGGATTTGGCCCAATAAGGAACGTGGCCGAGATATTTGGACAATTAACCTATTTTGAAAATATGAAAACTCTAGCTCAGCTGTTTTGGATGCTAGAGAGGATACGGCCGGCCGGACGGCCGGACAGACTCATTTTTTGCCACGGATTCTTCATCGGGGAGTCGAACCCAATCGATTGAAACCATTTTCGCCTCGATATTCCAAAATGACAGACATTCGGGCAAAATGATAGGCACTCTGTTCGGGTGAACAAGAGCGCCAAAAAAGAACACAAAAAAATTAATCAAAAAATACTTTTTAAAAGTATCATGATACCTTCAAGAAGTGTAGGACTATAATTGTCAATTTTACATATTTTTGGTTTATTTACACTATCAAGAATAGACTTGTTCAATTCAATAATTCAACACTTCTTCCTTTATCATCAGTGTCTCGTCAACATTTCGATGCTAAATTCGTTATCCCGAAATTCTCCACAGAATATTTCTTTTCCAATAGAAAGAGGAACAAAATATGTCCCAAAACCATTTCAACTTCATGCTTTATTTTTCAATCGTCCAGAATGAAATTTATGCCTTTTCTCTAGTTTAGATCGTTCCAGAACGATAGAAATAAATGTCAGCTGGTATTGTTTTGAACTATCGATCAGCGCAAAGCTGGCAGATCTCAAAACATGGTGTAATATATCATCGCCTGATACGTCTATGTGTTTTTCTCTTGTTTGTGTTTTTATGCAGCTGTTCGGTATCTACTACAGGGGATGTGAAATGAGGGCAGGAGCATATCAGTACTGGGACAAAGAATGAGAAGTTTGTTTGGCAAGATAAAACATTTCAGAGTCAAGGTCACGTATTTGATGGATTTATTATTCTTGAAGAAAGGAAACGAGTGATTTCTTGAAGGGGAATATGTTTATTGATGCTGTACGCTTCATGTTCTGCAAACGATTCTTTATTTCCTTTTGTCTATCAATAACAGAAAAATCCCATATATGGACCACAGTATAGGGACCAAGCAGTCAGTAGTCGCACTCCGTCGATTTTGAACTGAAATCGCTTACACCAAAGGGAACTCGCGCATTCCTCCCTGCGCATAACCTAATCGACCACGAATGTAAAAATTGATCAGAAAAGGTTATTTGCGTTATCTGAAAACTTAAATATTTTGATTTAAGCTGGTAATAAGTTTTCACGGTGATATTTAGAGTGTATGGACCATTGTTTAGTCTATATTCATATAAAAATTATGACTCCGCTCATAATGTAAATGTAATCACATTTCCTCACTAACAGAACGCATTTAATAAAAGATATATTGTTTTATTGTGGTTTTAATATAACTTTGAAAGAAACAGTAATTAGTGATTAAATTTACTCAAGAGCGTACTCAGAAACAGCAGAACCAGTGCCTCTAAAACTTTTTGAAATGTGTTAAAAATCATAGGTACCTTAGGATTGTCAATGAAATGACTCATTAAAATTTGTCTAAACGAAGATTGAGTTGAAGAGTAGGTATTATATGGGAAAATGAGTAGTTGGTGGTTGAAAACATCGAATGTGTTTAATATCAAATCCTCAATACTCATAATTTCACTGAAACATTTATGTTCGAGTCCATGAAAAATAACTATTTTTATATTGAATTGTTTCGAACAAATTTTTTCAATGAATTCTCTGATGATTTGGTTTGAACTGATACTATTTTTTACTTTATACAATTTATGAAAAGAGGAATTTGATTATGGAATTCTTAACTATCGGCAAACCCCCTCAACACGAAATGTTGCAAAAAACATTGATTTCTGTAGTAGGCCCCATATAAATGTTCTTGCTTCAAATTTCTTTTGAACTTAAGAATCTTGTTTAATGCGATTAGTTAAACGTAGTAAATTTTCCAGATTAAATCAACATCAGAGCATATAATTTGTTACTTGTTAGTGGATTTCTCCCAGTTTGTTTATATTTTTTGCCTTAATAAATATTTCTCAAGATTCGTTCAGTCTAATCTAAACTTGTAGTACAGTTATCAGGTAATATTGAATTATCTTCTCATAAATACAATAAGAAAACTGGTTTCCTGATATAAAACTATATTTTTCATATTTCTATAATGAATATAATATAGTAATATACAACGAAATAAAATACTATACAGTATCATAAAAATATAGTTTAATTTTGCATGCATTTCAGTCAACAATTATATATGTATACATCATTACATTCAAAATAACAACAAGTATACAAGGACTTTGTAAGTGATATGTGAAATATATAGAATGAATGTTTACGCTGTGGTAATGTGGTAAATTTGCATTAAGATCAATTCCATCAGAACATTTGTACCTAATCTATAAATAAAACGAATACTGACAAACTGAAAATACATTAAAACTAATGCACAATTAGCAGGTTCGAAAGATCTGTTACCATTGCATTGGTGAAACCCAATTATTTCGTCAAGAGATATATCATAAAAAAAATGAGTTTTGATAGACATCTCATCAACACATAATCTTTCTGTCATAGTTTTTACTCTCACCGAAATTGCTTGAAATACATATTCATTCAAACCAACGGAAATGTTCCATTTGGTAGTTATTCTGCATAGAGTAGCCTTGTGAGGTAAAGAAAAAGTTTTTCTTAAAAATTTATAAACTTAAGGTCCCAAAAAATTGATAGAAAGTGCCAATTGTTTATAAGCGATGGAGTACCTGTAGCCATAGGGATTTGTTCTTTTGAGTTGCAATTGGGCTATCATGAAATCAGCCATGTTCGAGCTGAAATTATGCCTGCAGAATCGAATGAAACTTTCATCCTCAATTTCTAGTTTCTTTCTCCTTCATTGAAATCTTTCTCCTCTTCAAATTCTTCACCATATTCTGCAACCTTTTTTCTAGGAGTGTAGGCAGACAAACTTGGTGATGTTTGAGTCACATCAGTTTTTCTCACTAAGTGAGTAAACAACCTCTTGCTTTCATTATAGAAATGATGGTTACTATTCGTGGTTAGTGTGGTTAGGCTACTGATGATAACATCCATAATTGAATGGAATTTCTACTCAAATAATCTTTAATAGAACAACATTTTCTACTATGTTTATATGTTGAATTTTTTTTACCAGTCAGTGTATCTTCCTAATGGATATGGACTTGATGAAAAATGAGTTTCGGAATCATTTTTAGAGAAAATATTGTTTTTAAACAATTAGATTACGCTGGAAACTGTTAAGGTATTTTTCATTCAAACTAATTTGAAACATAGGGTATAATGTGTAAACTTAAAATACTTATAACTTTTTAACGCATGAAAATAAATTATTGTAATGGAAAAAGTGTTTCTGGTTTATCTCAGATCTATGGTTAAAATTAACTGGTCAAAGAACCCTGGATATATAGGGTGTCTCAAGTTCGAGTGCTTATTAGACGTGTCTGGAGAACTAGACATATTTGGAACCTGAAAATTGGGATTATGTTATTGTTCGAAGATAACACAAAAAATTAATCAAAAAATACTTTTTAAAAGTATCATGATACCTTCAAGAAGTGTAGGACTATAATTGTCAATTTTATATATTTTTGGTTTATTTACACTATCAAGAATAGACTTTTTCAATTCAATAATTCAACACTTCTTCCATTATCATAAGTGTCTCGTCAACATTTCGATGCTAAATTCGTTATCCCGAAATTCTCCACAGAATTTTTCTTTTCCAATAGAAAGATTAACAAAATATGTCCCAAAACCATTTCAACTTCATGCTTTATTTTTCAATCGTCCAGAATGAAATTTATGCCTTTTCTCTAGTTTAGATCGTTCCAGAACGATAGAAATAAATGTCAGCTGGTATTGTTTTGAACTATCGATCAGCGCAAAGCTGGCAGATCTCAAAACATGGTGTAATATATCATCGCCTGATACGTCTATGTGTTTTTCTCTTGTTTGTGTTTTTATGCAGCTGTTCGGTATCTACTACAGGGGATGTGAAATGAGGGCAGGAGCATATCAGTACTGGGACAAAGAATGAGAAGTTTGTTTGGCAAGATAAAGCATTTCAGAGTCAAGGTCACGTATTTGATGGATTTATTATTCTTGAAGAAAGGAAACGAGTGATTTCTTGAAGGGGAATATGTTTATTGATGCTGTACGCTTCATGTTTTGAAACGATTCTTTATTTCCTTTTGTCTATCAATAACAGAAAAATCCCTTATATGGACCATAGCTAGGTGAAATAGGTCATTCCAAAAGATTTGTCTCATATATTATCTTTGATACTTTTGGCAACACTGGAATTTATATTCGGTGGTTTGTAATTGACCAAGAGGTTAGAAGAAGGCTAACTAGATAGGTCTTTATGCCACAGTTTTTCTGGCTCTCTAGAATTTCTAGCCAAATTGTAAACTCTAGACTCTCGAACAATAAAAATATGGAAAAGCAAACTTTGGACAAATTTATTAACAATGAAACAAACATATTAGGAGTTTCCCTAAGAGATGTCTCTTGCTCATGGAATCGCTATCTATAGAAAAAACTCTGTGCGTGGTAAAATTCTACGCACTGAAATGTAAAGGGTAATTCATTAAGAGGTACTTCCTTTTAAATAAAAGAAATAATATAAACAATTTTATTGTATAATCTTTATCAACAAATTAAAGAACCACTCTTTACAATTATTTTTTAAATATAATTTCTGTCAAATGCTGACCTCTCCTGCGGTTAACCAGATCCATTCGATAGTTCCAATTTTCGATGATGAGTGTGAGAGTATTTCGGGTGATATTTCTCCAATGACTCTAGTAATATTGGCCTCCAATACCTCAATCGTAGCCGGCTTATCTATGTAGACTTTGGACTTTAGCCCTAAAAGAAAAAAACCAAGAGGTGTGATGTCACATGAACTAGCCGGCCAATTCACTGGTCCGAAGCCTGAAATCATCTGCTCGCCGAAATGTTCTCGCAGTTGAGCCATGGTTTCACGGGCTGTATGGCATCTTGTTGAAACCTCATTTCATCGAGACTACGGGCTTCAATTTCGGGCAACAAATAGTCTGTTATCATGGTGCGATAACGGTCACAGTAGCATTCCGGCCGTCCTTTGTTTTGAAGAAATAAGTACCGATTATTCCACCGGCCCATAAACCACAACAAACAGTTGTTTCTTCAGGTTTTAACGGCAATTCTTCACACTCTCCTGGTTGTTCATCACCCCAGATTCGGGCGTTTTGTTTGTTCACGAACTCATTAAGCCGACAGTGGGCCTCATTAGTGAACAAAACTTTTGTCGAAAAGATTGGATGCTCTGCAAGCTTGTCAAGAGCCCAACGATTAAAACTTAAACGATTCGATAGGTCGGTCGGCTTCAGTTCTTGAACTAATTGAATTTTGTAAGCTTTCAGAGAGAGATCCTTACGTAAAATCCGGCAAATCGTTGAATACAAAATGCCAAGCTGTTGAGAACTGCGACGAATCGACATTTCAGGGTCATCACGTACACTCTTCACCACCGTCGCTGTATTATCTTAACTACGAACTGGATGTTGTCTATTTGTTCGAGTATTATCCAATAGCGAATATCGTGTCCCAAACTTAGTGATGGTAGAGCAAATTATGCGTTCGGTAGGCCGATTATGTGGACCGTAAGTCGCTCTATGTGCCCGATACACATTAATTGGAGAACGCCAATTTTTGTTATGAACCTGAACGACGCTAAGTCGTTTCATTATGAAATATCAAACAATACTGAACAAGAATACCACTCAGTTCACACGACACATGCGCGATCTACAACTAAATCATCACCACAAAGAGTACCTCCATTTAAATCACCCTTTATAATCGGTATCCAGATAACACCCGGTTCATAAAACCATGGCGAAATTCGGTTTCAAGCTCGTAAAATGAAACATACGAATGAATACCAGTATATAAGAATTCCATACGATCGTGATCAATTGGATGTATCTGTACCTAAAATTTTTAATTTGAAAAATAAGTAATTTTAAATTATGTAAAAAATATATGTAAAAGTCAGTCCGGGAACAGTCCAAAATACACTTAGTATGAAATAAGAAGTTACTAAACACAATCTAGCATTTTCTGTATGCTAGAAAATTTTTGAAGAATTTATCATTTCACATTTATCTCCCTAAAATGCTTCATTTCCAAGATATTCGATATGTAATTATTTGAAATTTGGGAAGAAATGAGAAAATTTCTCTTTTCCTGGATCCAACCTTGTTTGGATAAAATCACTGAACCGAAATAATTCCATATTATCACAGATTTTCCCTTTTGAAATCATTATCATAACTGAGAATTTTGCTATTAAATTATATGAGAAATTTCTCCACTTATGTGCTAAGCTCGTAAAATGAAACATACGAATGAATACCAGTATATAAGAATATACGATCGTGATCAATTGGATGTATCTGTACTCCAAAATTTTTAATTTGAAAAATCCATTAAAATTATGAAGGCAACAACATTAATCAAAACATTTTGAAAATTACTTTTTGACATTCTGGAACAGGCATCGACTTCAAGAATTTGAACAACCATATCCTGTATTTGAGAAACCATTCTTTGAATGTGACTTCGAGACCTCTCCAGGGCAGGATTTCCCCACTGGATAAGTACAATTCTATTTCATTTTTTTCATGATATTTATTAAATCATCAATCAACCTTAGGATCCCTCATACTTATTATAATTACTGAACCATCTAACGTAAATATTGAACCTACAAGTTTCGTTCATTCAGCAAGAAATTATTAGTTAATTATATCATTAGTATATAGGGTGAGTTTTTGAACACTGCGTTAATTTCAAACATGGGTTCTTGAGATCAAAAGAAACCTTTTTTCCCAGCTGCGTTAGAAAGTTATAAGTATTTTAAGTTTTCACATTGGACAAATACAACTCTGTAGTCCAGCTTAGTTTGAATGAAAATGGAAGGTACAGCATCCACTATTGAATCTGAATGGTTTAAAAACAATATTTTCCCTCTAAGAAGTGATTCACTCACTCATGAGTCATCAGATGATTTTATCGATTTAATTCCTTTCAACTTCAAAATCTGCAAAAAATACTTATGATTCTAGGAAGTACGGAATTTTAGTTCAACTGATATTTGTTTATCATGCAATTTAACCAATCTGAACAGTAGAAGTGAGAAACTCACAAGAAATGGAATAAATCTATTGATGTCAAAATATGCATGACTGTTATCAAAAACCCTCCACAAGAGATCATTGCAATTGATATTGTCGTTTGAATATTACAGGTGAAAATGCGATTTTTTACCCAAATTTTAACACCTTATATCTTTTGAACGAGGAGAAATTTGGAAAAATGTTATAGGAAGAAAATGTTTATTAAGACGTCAAGAATCTATGGTTAAAATTAACGCAGTTGTCAAAGACTCACCCTGTATTATTTGACACCATTATTTTCATCAATTGTAGAATCTTGGTTGTAAATGAATGCCGGCCCTCATTCCTTCAATTGAAAGTGTCAGTTTCTTGGAAAATATTATATTTTCATTTGAACTTTTGCAAAAATATCGAAGATCTTATTTTCAAGCTACTTTTATTCAACAACAATTTTAATTTTGCTAGTTTTTGAATTACAAGTGTAAGTCACAATTACAGAAGTTAGTTTAAAACAATCTGGCGCCCCTATTTGCAAGAAACTCACCCCATTCCCACTTAGAGCTAAGTCGCTAACTTGGTTAAATTTGATTTGTGTTCTGATATACACGTAACAAGTCCGTGTGACAATTTTCTTTAATCCATTGATGCCATAAACGAAAATTTGCAGAAGTAGCTGAAGGTTATCTCTGAAAGCCCCTATTAAAATGTTTCCATGATTCGAAAACACGTTGGCGCATGTGTATCGCATCAATTGGAGCATATCTGGAAGGAGATTCGATGAATGCTGAAGAAGTTCAATATTTTAGCGGTTTAGTTCAAATTTCCTGATACTTTTTTCAATGTTATGACTATTGTTGTTGAAATTTTCGATTCCCATTCGATTCATTTGAAAGTTATATTTTTGAAGTTGTGACAAGGGCAGAATTCGGAATTTATTAAATTGATTCTGGTGATAGATTTTTTTTTAGTCAGCATTTAAAAATTATATATTATATTATATATTATTATATATCAGACTATAATAAATTATATTATCAGACTCAAATCAACACGGATTACGGTGAAGTGAACCTATTCCCTAGAATCATGCTACGAATAAAAATTTTCCTCAAGTCCAATGTTTCCACTTTTCAACGAACGAACAACTCTGAATTTGAGTTCATAATGTCCGACTCATTTCGACGGACAAGGTAAGAAAGAGGAAAAGCGAGGACGAGAAAATTCAATAACCAATTTATGTGGAAATGTTGGATGTTTTTTGCGTAAGGTTGGACCGAAAAAACTCTAATTGAGTGAAAATACGAAGGAAAAAATTTGCTTAGTGACCTTCTCGAACGAATTTTCCATTTGAATATACAAACTCAGTTTCCGAGAAAATATTAGACTTTTGTGGAACTCTGTCACGTGTTATCGTAATTATTCGTGGAAAGTTCTGATGTTCGCCTGCTTTAATGAGTTACTTTTATTCGGATATCTGGTCTTTGAGACATACAAAAGGCGGTGGGAAGTTGGCAGAAGAGGAAAATTTAACGAGATGTATTCTCGGGCTTCCTCCTTAATTCCTTCGAGGAAATTTATTCCAATTCTAAGAAGAAGTGCATTGAATCAGTTCCACAAAAATAATACATAACCGAATTAATGAACACAAAAGCACACAAAGAGATAATAAAAGAAGAGTTTGTCTTTAGAAATCCCACAGCATCATGATACTGATAATACAGGTATTATCACAGAAAATTTTAATTAAAATAGAATCTCATGCTCAGTTTGCATTGAAAAAGCTTTTACTGGTGTGAAAATAGCAAACATTGACCTTGAAATCCTCGAGCGCGCTGGAAAGATTGCGCGGATAACGATGCAAAAAATTTGGTTTTGAGGTAAACTTTGTATCGGATTCAGTTTATTTGCCTGTATTGAGGACAAAAAGGACAATTTTAGAGGATATTTGGCTTTATCCTACACTTACGGGGGATCAAGGCGTCTCTGAAAGTGTTGAATTTGCGAATTTTCAAGTTCATATTCGGTAGTATTTATGAGGACCAGTACCTGAATTTAAAGCTGGCAAATACACCTAGAGGGGAGCGAAAGAGGGCACTAAAAGTGTCAATTCAGTGATTTCTCAAAAACTGTACAATGTTCAATTCATCATAGAACCTCTCACTAGCTCAAATTCATCCACTTATTTCAGAAAATTTACCATTTTGAAGGCTTTCAACTATAACAATGTGTAGTTGAACCATGTATAGTTCCATGTTTGTTAATAAATTAGCATTTGCCTGTCTAGTAACGAGGAGTGTAAGATTCAAAAGACCCAGTTCCACAGATAACGGGCTATCTGCTCTGAACTTGTACGTCAAGTTATTCCCCATTTGTCACAAAATAAGCTCTCAGCCCACCTGAATACATCTCAATAAGAGTTTCCTCTCCACTAAATTCATCAAACTGACAATTTTTAGGCAGGGTCACGAACTCCAGAATGACAGGTTTACATCTGTCCCTCAGGGAATTCCAGTTGCCCAGTAATACCAACCCACCTTCAAGACAGGTTACGTCAGAAAACTCAGGCCCAGAATGGTTTCAGTAACCCCGTCCGGAGTCTGTCAGTTCAGATATATTCGTTTCCCGGGAGCCCGAGCAAAGTTATCCGAGAGAGATGCAACACAGCTCACAGGAAATATTGGAATTGTAACAACGATACTTTGAGAACTGAAGAATCGGAGTCTGTTACTTGAAATCGGCTCGATATTTGTGTTCAAAATTTACAGAAGATTTTTTTTTGTGCGGAGTGAAACTGTAAAACGTGCCACCTGTTTATTATATACTGACGCGAAAATAATTCGCGGAACATCTGAGGTTTTAATGTATTTGCAACAGAGAGATCCCACTTTACAGTTCGTCTTCATTAGAAATATTATCAAACCTATAGAAAGATTAAGAGAAATAGTATATAACATTACTAGCAAGGTTTTTATTGGCGAATGGAGGATATAACTGACGAGCCGGAGGCGAGTCAGTTATCTCCTTGAGCCAGATTCAGTCCTAATACTTTATGGGCAAAATGGTCTATGCTGAAAAGCTGCTTGGAAATGAAAGGAAATGCCCCTGTTCGCAGTTTTGTTTTCCTTAAAGAATTAATTGAAAAATATGACGTTTAGTTGTCAATTGCATATTTAAAAAAAAATAGCCTTTCTGAAAAGGAAAAATGAGTGTTATACGCCAAAAAGGACAAGGTATTAAATAAAGAAGAGGCTGAACATTTTTCTTAATGCTCCTGATGACCAGTGGTTGCTGGCGAAAATTGGGATTTTTGGATGTTGTTGATGTGACGAAATTCTCTCCTTAAACATGAATGATGTAGAAAATATGGGAAATACGTTATTGTGACATTGCGGCAAACAAAAAATTTAACAACAAGAATATTCACCATAACCGATAATGGCTGCAGCTTCAAGCCCTGCATGTTATACAGAAAATATGTAAATCTTCAGCTTCCTGGAACAGAAAGCTTAAGATTTTTTTTGACATACCGACATGGAAAGTGCATTTCCCTTAATGCTGACCAGCACACTATTGGTGGTGTCCCAAAGCAAATAGCGAAATATTTAGGTTTAAAAGACCCAGAGTTATGCACCGACCACTCTTTTCGCAGAACTGGAGCCACTATGGATGCGGATTCGGGTGGAGATATTTTAGCACTAAAGCGTGCAGGAGGGTGGAAGAGCACCGAAATTGCGATGAGTTATGTCGATGATTCGGTCAACAAAAAAATCGAAATGTCTAGCAAATTATTTGGTAGTAATGAGAGTACAAATAATAATAATAATAATAATTCTTTATTAATCCCTTTGACATTACAAATAAGAATGTATAGGACAGGTCAAATGAAATAAGTTCCCAGTAAAGAGAAAGTAATTAGAAATAATCAAAACGAATACAATGAAACTAGTATACAAAATTTATGCAAAATGACCATCGGCTAAATATTCCGCAATACTATAGTAAGATTTTTCAATTAATATACGTTTAATGGTGGTTTTAAATTTTATCTCATTTAATCTTTTTATTTCATCTGGTAAATTATTGAAAAATGTTATGCCCTTGTAAGATGGGGAGAGTTCAAATTTTGATGTTCTATGTTGAGGCAGACAAAGTATTTGTGAGTTTCTCGTACAATAATTGTGAAAGTGTGACAGTCCAATAAAATTTCTTAAGTTTCGTTTAATAAACAACAGACATTTGTAGATATAAATACAAGGACCGTCAAAATGTGATGCTTGATGAAAAGTGGTCTACAAGAGGATAGTTGACTGGTATTGAAAATCAGACGTATAATCCTTTTTTGTGCAAAAAATATTCTGTTCACGTCAGTAGAAGCTCCCCATAATATGATGTTGAATTGTAAATGACTGTAAACTAAACTGTAGTACACGTCCAGAACTGATTGTAGTGGTAAACACAATTTCAACTTATTTATAGCATAATAGGATGTATTCAGTTTTTTACTTAACACATCAATATGCTCACACCATCTCAGATTGCTATCGAGATGAACACCTAAAAACTTCACATTTTCCGAAGAAGAAATTGTCACATCTCCCAACTGGAGAGTCAATGGAAGCGAATCCCTAATTCCAAAGGAAATGAGGTTGGTCTTTCCTAAATTCACAATAAGTGCATTGGCTTTACACCAGTGTAGGAAGCTCATTATTAGGCTGCTACAGCACGAAAGAAGTTCATCAATATTCCCAGATGCTATCGCAATAGAGGTGTCATCGGCGAATAAAATCAATTTTATTAATTTGGAGACAATGAGGTGTTCAGGCAAATCATTCACGAATAATATAAATAGGAGAGGTCCCAACACCGATCCTAGAGGAACACCGATATCTATGTTATATTTGCTGGAATATGAGTCGCCCACTCTGACAACTATTGATCTTTCAACCAAAAAGCTATGCAACCAGTCCGAGATGATTCCTCTGAATCCTAAGTTATATAGCTTGCTTATTATAAATGGAATAGACAAACAATCGAATGCACGCGATAGGTCGAAGAACAGATCCGCGACATAAAGACCGTCATCCAACCATCTATAAGTACTCTCAATAAACGAATTGGCTGCCGTCTCAGTTGAGCAACCGATTCTGAATCCACGTTGACAACTTGTGATAATATTGAACTTATCTAAATAATCTATCATACGCTTTAATACCACTTTCTCAATAACTTTGGAAATACTACTCAGGATTGAAATTGGTCTGTAATTAATTATTTCAGTCACATCATTCCGTTTGTGTATTGGAATGACAGTGCTTATCTTGAGTGAAGATGGAAATATGCCAGATGATATTGAAAGATTTATCAGGTGAGCAAGATGACTGCCAATGTATCCAGCAGAGACTTTCAATATTCGTGAAGAGATACAGTCAGTACCTGTGTTCTTATTTTTTAATGAATTTATGACGTTTATGACTTCCGCTGTATCAACTGGATAAAAGCAAAAGCTATGCGATTCCATCTTAGATGTTGTGCAGATGTGAGATATTTTATTTCCATAGTGTTGCTGAAGGCTAACAGTTGTAATACTAGAAAAATATTCCGCAAAGGCTGCAGCTATTGTAGGCGACTCGGAACAAAGGACTCCGTGTATATTAATTGACATATTCTCTTGGTTTCCTGGTTAACAATTCTCCAAATACTCTTATTTTTGTTGACTGAATTCTCAATTATATTTGCATAAAAGTTGTATTTCGTTGATTTCAATAGCTTACTATAATACGCCTTGAATTCTTTGTAAATCACAAGAGAATGTACAGACCTCAATTCAGAGTGAAACCAATGTAAATCTTTCAAATGAAGACTTGCCTGCCTAACTTCTTTTGTTACCCAATTTTTAGTATGAGAGGTAATGTGCCTAGCAGGAAAATGCCGGTCAATCAAACGAGTTATGGTATCCATGAATATTCGAAAGCATGAATCAACATTACCATTGACACAAATTTCATCAGTTGTTCTGCAGTCCTCGAGTTCAGCAGTTTCAGAGTCAACAGATGGTTCACTATCATCAGTATCAACACTTTCATCATCAATAATCTGTGTTACTTGAAATAACAATTGTACCATGAATTTCAACATATATGACTATAAAACAAAATTTTCTAATGTAAATAATACTACTTACTTGTAAAAATTTTGCAAGTGTCAGTTTTACATATTAGTGACTTGATAAAATAAACTTTCTTGATTGATATTGTGGTTTTGGAAACTGCTGTTTACAAATGAGAAACAAATGGATAAACTATTACCAGGTTTTTTGGTATTGCTCTGCGCGTGTGTGTACAAAGGGAGCAGGTGAACAAGGACCTCCTTCGCCCCTGGTTTAGGGGTAAAAAGCGCTCCAGTCAAGCCCAGAAATATATGAAGAGAAAGGTCAAACATAACATTCTCAATTTACTCATTTACTAGCCGAAAGGAGCTGACCTTGAAATCACCAAACCTAAAGGAGATACAACTTTAGTTTTGTAATATTGTTGCATATCTTGAAATGGATAGTAGACTAATTGACAAACTTAGAGTATTCTCGCATCCTAATGGTTGAATAATTCCGCCTTGCCGGCAGCCTCTCGTTCTGGCCATCCTCACCTCAGCACCTACTAACGAAGCATTCATTATTCGGCTTCCAAGCCAAAATTCATATGATTTAGTTGCAATGTTCTAGGATCAGCCTTTCAACCTTATTTGGGCAACAACATAATCTATTATTGTTCATGTAACCAACGTTTCGAGAGACATCCCCTGTCGTTTTCAAGACAAAAAATTTACCATCATAAAAGATGTCAGTATTAAAATTTTTGCTAAATAAGATAAATAAATATGAATTCCACTAACAGAAACGAATGACTTCCAATCATAAAAATTCCAGAGTGACAATTTGCACCTAAAAGACATCATTCCAGAAAAAAAATGGTTGTTTCTGCTACAGATAATTTGGTCATTCTTCGACTCAAGCACTCTATGCACCCAACAGGAAGTCAAACATTACCTTCACCTAAGCTAAAACCATGGTTCGACATACCTGGTTTAACTGTCCTGAAGACAACTCGCTGACAGCTGAAACAAACACCTTACCTGAAATGTTTCATTGATAGAACTCAAGAAATTTAATCTAAACCACAGGATTTGACCGGAAAACGTTATAATGTCTTATTGAAGAAAATTAGAGACAATAAACTCTCTATATTTTGTGTGGACGCTGTTACATCCCAAAGCATTTTGTGCCCGATAGTGGGTATGTTGAATAACATTTCTATTCTCCTAACTATTTGACGTCCAAAATTCGCGTGAAAAGAATCACGTTCCCTCAGCGGAATCGTGTTGCTCTCTGGTGGGCGGACGGACGGATGAGGATGTCGTTATTTTCTTGCATCGAAGTCGTCCCGAGTAAATATTTGAAGTTTGATCGAGATTCGAATTGGGTTGGAAGGCGTTTGATATATCACGTTCTTATGATCTAGCGTTTGAAGATACATTTGTATGTATTGGGGACATGCATTGGGATTTCATCAAGAAAAATTGGGAAAGGAGATCAATAGAGTCGATCCCTGAATAACTGACTTTTCCAGCAACTATGGGATATCGAAATAAGGATAGTTATATTTCCAGTTGGAAAATTCATGTGTGTGGATATCAGAAATATGATTGCCTAATTCGTTTTTCATACGTTTTTCATTCGAGTTTTCATACTTCAAGAATAAACTCATGGTCATTGGACTTCAGTTGTTGTATTAATTGAATTTTATACTCATGGGATACAGATCTTTAGTGAATATAATCTGCAGAGAACTTCTTGAATTCTGTAATTCTTGTACACGCACTGCCTCTCTATTGACATTTGAACGGCTTGTTTTTGGACGACCAGTGTGTTGCCTTATCCACGGATTCTGTCTCTCGGAATTTTTCAATTAATCTCTTCACAGTTGACTAAGTTGAGACACTATTCCGACCATAATTTGTATGAAATTTTCGTACTGCGGCCGTCAAGTATTCATTATTTTTAAAATAATGTTCAATAATGAACAATAACCCTAAACTGTCAACTGTCGTTTTATTCAGCCAACACTGTACTGCATAAATGGCGGCAAATTTAAATCTTGCGTTAATTTTGAGATCCCCTTAGTAATGTGTAATTTCGGATTTTTTTGGCATATTTTCAGAGCCATTGCGGTCTTGAGGAAGCTTTTGCGTGGTGTGGATTACCGAACCGACTGTAAATGATCCAGAAAGATGAAGAGATGGAGAAATGAAGAGATTTTGAGACACTCTTTAGTATGTGTCGTGTGCAGATACATTGTAGAGCTCCTAATATCTCGAGAGCAAAGTTATTATCTGAAAATATTTGATATGTAGGGTTTCAATTATTTAATCAACAGGGTGAGTCGTTGACCACTGCGTTAATTTTAACCATAAGTTCTTGAGATCAAAAGAAATATGTTTATTCATACCGTTTTTCCATATTCAGCTGCGTTAAAAAGTTATAAGCATTTTTAGTTTTCACATTGGGCAAATACCCCTCTGTAGTCCAGTTTAGTATGAATGAAAATTATCTTCTACAGCATCCACTATTGAATCTGAATTATTTAAAAACATTATTTTCCCTCTAAGAAATGATTCACTCACTCATGTTTCATCAGATGAGGTCCATATTCAGAAGGAAGATACAAAATACTAATTTTCTGGACAAAAAAATATACAACTACTACAAGATTGTCAACCATCCCTTTCGAGTAAAAAATTTAAAAAATACCTCAGAATTATTGGATGTTATCTTCATACATTCGTAATTTTATTCTTAAGATTTTCAAATTATGAAAACCAGCATTTCAATGAAATCTTCCAAGGTACGAGATGGTAACATTGCTTTTTTTATTCATTCAAAGCCAGTAAAAATCACCTATGGTTTCTGAAAAACCAACTAGGTGTTCTTCAATAAAAAAATTATGTTAGATCATTAATATGAATCTTTTCTGTTGAGATTATAATTAATTCCTGAACATGCCCTGAACATGCGTAAATTTTTGGTTTTTATAATTGAATATTTGGTCTGATAATGTTAACAAAAACATAAATATATAATAATGGTTACTCATAGGTTATGTCAAATTTTAACACCTTACCATAGAATATTAATTTATGACCGAACCCCAGGAGAGAAAAAATAAAAATATTTTTAAATGAAAGTTAATTAATATCTGTAACCGTTATTGATATTCAGTTATAATTGTTCTCAGAATAACTAGAGTGAATTATTACCACATTAAAATGATATTATAATGTCTCTGTGGTTCCCAATAAAATAGTGTTCTGTGGTTTCTTGTTGTTATGATTCTGTTTGAAACTTTCAACAGTTATTTGTAGCTTTCTTCAAAAAAAAATGTGGAGAATATTGCAAGGATAATTTCTATTATTTGAAATTATTCAATTCATTTGAAATGATTATGGTTAGAAAATGCATTCTAATCTTTCTTGTTTATGAGCCTATGGCTTCCAGTTTCAATATTGATGGAATTTTAAATATACATGCACCATAACAAACATTAAGAAATATTATAAGAAAGTCCAATTCTATTCCTAAGTTTTCGAACCAGGTTGAATCGTTGTATGAAATAATCATGTGAAAAAACTTCTACAAACTTACAAAACAAATCTATGAGATTTTAAAAATCATTTGAGCTTAATTTGAAGCGTTACTATGTTAGAATAGATATAATTTGATGAACCCTGAAAGTCTGTAGCTATAAAGAACCAGCTCTTCATAAAGACAAGTATTCAATTCAACAGACAGAAAATACATTACCTATTTCAACGGCCATCATAAAAATATACCGAAGTATCTATGTGAGTGATGGAAATCTTCTTCTCTATTTATTATAGAATATTTCTCTGGGTTAAATATTGAACAAGGTGCTAGACATCATCAATAATGAATACAGCAAATGGCAATTAAGATTTTGTGGTGTAAGACAAAAATTGTTCAGTGGTTAATTTCATCTATAGTGTTTAGTGGTGGAACCATCGATTGGAGAGATTTCCCCAACCTTTTGTAGAAATATTTTATGAAGAAAGACATAAAATATGGCAACATTGAAAAAAACTGCTTATTGAATCATTTCAGCACAGAGTTGGATTTGGGAACATCAGAAAATTTAGAGAAAATTATATCGATTTAATTCCTTTCAACTTCAACTATCTCATAAATGGTGCAATTTAGGAAAAAAGAGGATGTTTGATTTTTTCTGCAAAAAAGACTAATGATTCTAAGAAGTACAAGACACGGACCTTTAGTTCAAGTGATATTTGTTTTTCATGAAATTTAACCAATCTGTACAGTGAGAAAATCACAAGAAATGAAATAAATCTATTGATGCCGAAATATGCATGTCTGTTATGAAAAACCTTCTACAAGAGATAATTTCAATTGATATTATCGTTTGAATATTACAGGTAAAAATGCAATTTTTTTATGAAATTTCAACACCCTATATCCTTTGAACGGGGCTAAATTTGGAAAACTGATATAAGAAGAATGACCTCAAGAATCTATGGTTAAAATTAAAGCAGTGATCAAAGACTCACCCTGTATATTCAAATGCCTCGAGTAATGATAGAAATAAATAAAATTAGGATAATCACTGACGTGCGGTCAGGGTAATGTAAATGATTTCTACTTCATTTATATGGTCCTATAAAGGTAATAAAGAGGTTTTTAAAATATCAGTTTTAGTTTTATAGGGAGCGTCATAATTTTAAATTTTGCGTTTCTCAAAAGGTGTGTAGTGAGATACAAGTACTTCATAAAAATACATTGGGTTGGATAACATTTCCAAAATTGATTTTTTGATTTGCAACTCTTATAGTATTTTCGATATAAGTCCTTTTAGGGTTATGTAATTGGGCTTTTAGTGTTGCACGCACCAGTACAAATAAATATAGCTCTAAGGTTCATTAGTTCGTTCCTTACATCATTATGAAACTTTAATAAAACAAAAATCATTCATTGGTGCAAGGTGAGGGCAGCTTTTCAAATAAATCATCTGGACATTCCCTAAGTAAGTCTTGGCAACAAGTTTGATTCCGCTTATACATATTTGAAATCAAAATATCCGACAGAACCACATTTCAAGATAAAATCATTTGAACTATTATTGCAGTAGACACAATGCTTCAAGTCTTCAAGTCCGAAATATCCCAGTTATATTCTGGACATTCACGAAAGCACGAATTGATTAAGTCAAAGAGAGGCGTGGGAGCAGAAATTCCGAATTCAACTCCCAGAAGTCGCACTTGAGAATCGAGTGCGCTGATAACGAAATTCTCGGTTCGATATAGAGTTCCATTCACACGACGAGATGCATTCAGATGTGTATGCCATTAAATATTTTTTCGAGCTTTCGTTCCACTCGAGAAGCCATCCAAACGTGCTCGATTCCGCAATCAACCAACTCCCCTGGCCATGGAAAAGACCATTGTTCCCTAACACAAAACGATAAGTACATATTCTGAACGTTAACAATACAAATCGGATTGAGGTTTAATAATTGACGATGCTTTAGACAAAGAGTGTTCTCTTATTTTGAGAGAATATTTTACTCTTTTGTTCGATGTGATCATTTTAGAAGGACCAGGACCTAGTTGTATATGATAAAAAGAAGACACGCTTACATTACAGAGTTGACAATTTTTAATATTAAATTGGAGTAGACAAAGAAGCATTTTTTTTTCAATATTCAATGCTCTAATATGAGTGTGGAACAATCTGTTAATGAAATAATAAAAGTCGGAAAATGCATTCTAATCATTCTTGTTTATGAGCCAATAGCTTCCAGTTTCAATATGCATCATAACAAACATTCCGAAATATTGTAACAAAGTCAAATTATACTATCTTCTAAGTTTGTAAACCAGGTTGAATCGGTGTATGAAATAAAGATGTGAAAAAACTTCGGTACACTTACAAAAAAAATCTACACTGGGTTCGAAGTTTCTAAAACTTATGTAAGCTTAATTCGAAGCATTCCTTTTTTAGAATAGATATAATTTGATGAACCCTGAAAGCTATAATGAACCAGCTTTTCATAAAGTCAAGTCTTTAATTCAACAGGTCCTGACAGAAAATACATTACCTATTTCAACGGTCATCATGAAAATATACCGTAGTAGCAATGTGAGTGATGGAAATCTTTTTCTTTATTTATTATGGAATATTACACTTGGTTAAATATTAAACAAGGTGTTAGACACCATCAATAATGAATACAGCAAATGGCAATTTAGAGTTTGTAGTGAATGTAAGAGAAAAATTGTTCATTGGTTAATTTCATCTATAGTGTTTAGTGGTGGAACCATTGACTGGAGAGATTCCCCAACCTTATGAAGAAATATTTTATAAAGAAAGACATTAAATAAAGCAATATTGCACAAATCTGATTATTGAATTATTTCAGCACAGAATTGGACTTAGAAAGTTTGGTTAAACTTATATCGATTTTATTCCTTTCTACTCCGAATATCTCAAAAATGGTGCAATTTAGGAAAAAAGATGAGCAATGATATAATCTGCAAAAATGACTAATGATTCTAGGAAGTAAAAGATAACGGACCTTCAGTGTTATTTGTTTTTCAGGCAATTTAACCAATCTGTACAGTAGTAGTGAGAGACCCACAAGAAATGGAATAAATCTATTGATGCCAAAATATGCATAAATATTTTTATGAAATTTCAACACCAAATCTGGAAAAATGTTATAGGAAGAAAACGTTTCTTTTGATGTCAAGAATCTATGGTTCAAATCAATGCAGTGGTAAAAGACTCACCCTGTATATAAACAATTGTATCAAAATTATTTACTTTCTTTCAAGGAATATCCTCTCTTTCTAAAAAGGGTTGCAGCAGATTCCTGATACAATTCAAAATGGGAGAACATTTCTATGTTTCCAGCAATGGCAATTATGTCTCTTCAACCTTTAAATGAAACTTTTTGTTTTGCTTTTTTTGCTCATTTCCTGAACCAAACTGATTTGACTGAAAACAAAATATATACCTCACTTTCATGACTCCTATATTTCAAATCGGCCATGAGGAAGAAAATGTCTTATCCTTTATCGAAATAGACCTAACAAGAAATTCGAAACTTCAAAATGCCAATTCTAAGATGAAATATACCGAAAACACGTGGACTAAATACTTTAACAAAGAAATCCAGGTATTTAATGATTCTGACCAATGAAAAACGTATCCAATCAAGATAAAATATACCGAAATCACGAGGACCAATCATAGACGAGAATCTCTAATTTCGCTTCTCCCTTGTTATTAACCGTACGTGACAATGAGTCAAAGAAATTTATGACAATTCTAAGATGAAATATACCGAAAACACGGGACTCAATACTATAACAAAGAAATCCAGGTATTTAATGATTCTGACCAATAAAAAACGTATCCAATCAAGATAAAATATACCGAAATCACGAGGACCAATCAGAGACGAGAATCTCTAATTTCGCTACTCTCTTGTTATTTACCGTACGTGACAGTGACTCAAAGAAATTTATGACAATTCTAAGATGAAATATACCGAAAACACGTGGACTCAATACTATAACAAAGAAATCCAGGTATTTAATGATTCTGACCAATGAAAAACGTATCCAATCAAGATAAAATATACCGAAATCACGAGGACCAATCAGAGACGAGAATCTCTAATTTCGCTACTCTCTTGTTATTTACTGTACGTGACAGTGACTCAAAGAAATTTATGACAATTCTAAGATGAAATATACCGAAAACACGTGGACTCAATACTATAACAAAGAAATCCAGGTATTTAATGATTCTGACCAATGAAAAACGTATCCAATCAAGATAAAATATACCGAAATCACGAGGACCAATCAAAGACGAGAATCTCTAATTTCGCTACTCTCTTGTTATTTACCGTACGTGACAGTGACTCAAAGAAATTTATGACAATTGAACCTTACTATATTATATATATATATTCTTTTGAACTTTTGGCTGACAATATTTTGTTAGCAAATAAATTAAAATATATTGAATAGAGGGATGGCAATGTTTAAATTTCAAGCAATGTTTATTTTTTTATGCGAAATTATTTCCAAGTGTTATGGGTTATCCAAAATACTTCATCATATAGGTATAATAGAACATTGAAAAAGTTCCTATGTAGCTAATGAGGTGAATGGAAACCTGCAACTTCAACTTCTAATTAAGGAATTAAAGTGCACGATCCGCAATCGATAAGATATCAGACGGCCAGAAAACCAAATCCGACACTTTAAAGCTTCCCAGGAAATTTAAGGTCGTATAAATCAAGGTTTCGGAAAGTACATCCGATAATACCTGAAATTAATTGTGGTTTTTGGGCTCACGCGGTACACTAACTCGGCTCGAGTATAATCAGACGTTTTTCGAATGGATGCAATCATGATACCCTCAGGGATTAGAGAAGAAGATCGAACGTCTGGAATCTTTGGATATACAATGTAGTCTTTGATGAACGCCAACAGGATAGTACAGATTATAACGAAGTAGATTCGATTGTGTAATTTATTTTTTAATGATTGAAATATCCAGTTTAACAGAGTGTGCCTTGGATTACTTACTTAATTCTTCCCTCACTCCAAAATATAGCATATTTTTTGTGCGTCCAGTTTCCAAAGTCATTATTGTAGATCATGTAATGGTGTGAATTTATACTCCACGTTGGTACTTTCAACTTTTAATTTCTTGTTTTTTGTATATATAGACCTAGCACACCACCACAAGGTAATGTCGAAATTTTTCTCGATGTTATTGAATCTATTTTAGGTAAAAACCTTGTTGAAAATGTTAATTACATGCCTGCGAGAAACTTTAATGTGGATATCCAAACCAAGGATATATTTTATGACGTTGATAGAAAGCTATTTTGCACTTGCAACTATGGTGGAGCCAACTAGAGTTACTGAACTCTCTGTTCCCTGTCTAGACAAAATAATCACCAACATTGAATGAGATGATTCTAGGATAATGAAATCTCATAGGTCTGATCACTTTTTCAGAAGTTTACTTTCTTTTAATGCAATTGTATTATGAGGGGTTCTTACTACTGTTTATAGTATTAAATTAAATCAAAAAATTGATGTACAATTGTATACATCCATGAGAATGATTACTGGCACCATAAAATCTACACCGGTTCATTGGTTACAAGTTTTCTCTAATATTGTCGGCTCCCCATATTTGCAGACAGACTGCAGCTCTGATTTCTTGTAACAAATATCATTCTTTTCCTAATTTATTCCGAATTATTTCATTCATTCCACAAAATAGAATTCTCAGATTGAAGTCACGTAAACCATTATGCCATAATACGTTCTCCAATACGAACATAAGCGATAAAGAATTATGGAAGACTGAGTGGAACTCTTACGAAATGTTCAATAAGTATCTCGTTTCTGATCCTTCCGAAAAAATTCTTGATCTTCCAAGAAAAATTTGGGCAGTTCTTAATCGTTTGAGAACAGGTCATAGTCGTACCACTAGCATGCCCATCAGATGGAACTCAGTTCCAAGCGCAAGTTGTGAATGTGGAGAAGCAGAAGAAACAATACTTCATCTCATCAAAAAATTCATGGAAACTTGTCATCTTATTTTTCAATGTCCTGTCTGAATCCGGGAGATCTATCACATTTTCCCGGACCCCTGTATAACAAGAAATCGTAAGTTGGGGCAAATAATCAAATAATAATACTACGCATAATAATGATTGAAGTCTGCAGAAATATGTGCTTTCCATTCGTAATCCGTATACTGACTGGAGGACTTGAAAATTCAGCTCAAATAGGCAGCCAATGTAGAAGCCTTTCGGTCGTACACAAAAGGGATTCATACCGCGCTAATCACCTACTTGAAACAACCCACAAATTGACCCTAATTTTCGCGTGCGTCGTATGGACTTGAAATGAATTTATGTCCAGCATTTGAGATTAATAAACACGAGTCCCTTGACATTCCCATGAATGCTCCCAATTGAAATGGAATGAATACGGCTATTTGATGTGTCCACGGGAAACCGCTGCGTTTCGGCATATAGCCAATGATTTCAGTTCCTTTCCACCATTTGGATTTCCATGCGTTGAGGACCATTCTGTTACCTGAGTTGAAGATTTTGAAGGATTATTTTATTTAATGGCGTTTATGTACCAACCTCCACAAAACTATGTATTTTGTTCCCACCTAAATAGCCATGAGATAGGAGACTCTTGACATCAAACTCTTGAGTCAAACATAATATCTATTCTTGCGTATTTGGAATTGAATTATATCCACCACACAATTTCAAGCATAATTTAGGAATTAGGAATATTATTCATCACCAATTATCTGGATCAATTAAGAATCGAAAACGTCTTATTTCCATTCTTTGTGGAAATCTTATGTTGACAAGAAAATAAGCCTACACACATCAAGCCCCTTTGGTGAAACAATATTATTTTGATATCGATATGTCGATGACATCATGATTGAATGGAATGGAATCCTTGAAGAATTGTACCAACTTCATGATTGGATCAGCCACCAACATCGCAACATAAACTCTACATTGGAGATCAAATGCAATGGATTAATCAATTTTTTGGATTTGACATTGAAGACAAAAGAGCTGATTCAAGCATGAGATATATCAAGATCAAAGAAAGAAGCTTCTTAAAAATATTGAAAATCACGTGTCTATAGAAAATAAGTTTCCTAACCTTACGATGAATGAATCCCGTCAACATCTTCAGCAGTGAGTAATGTTATTGCATATTGTTTTATACCTCCTCATCGTGTAGATACAGAGATTTTATCTAGCATACATCAATAGTATTTTGCAACGGGCCTTTCTCTGAGCTCCAGCAAAAACATAGAATAATAGCTGTAAACATAGTTAACTATTCCATCGAATAATATTTGAACCAGAGAGACTTAAAATTCGATCTGTTCTGATATGAATCTAAGCTCGGACGTCACGAAGTCAATTTGAAAACTGTCGGGACCTCGTTATGTCTCCGACAGATTAATTTAACAGCGCACAACTTTTTTCTTTCGGGAGGAAAAAACTTCATTCCTTCGTCGGACCCCAATCGTTTTGGTTTCGAAGGAAAATTTACT
Source organism: Micraspis discolor (assembly GCA_030674115.1). NCBI lineage: Eukaryota > Metazoa > Arthropoda > Insecta > Coleoptera > Coccinellidae > Micraspis > Micraspis discolor. Next base: position 427,767 of record JARTUT010000461.1, on the reverse strand, counting down.
CGAGATAAATGAATTTGAACTCTTAATTAATCAATAACCTCAACCGAAGGATAGTATAAAAATAGAATGTTTCTTATAAGTGTTTAATCACAAGAAATTTTCATTCAGAATTTTGTTCCTAGCGAACGAACCAGCTATCGCTACCAAATTACCTGAAATTTTATATATGGTGGAAACTGGCGTATTCGCCATTTTGGTCGGTGTTTTATCTGAGTTTTATTATTTACGTTGGTTCCCACCTTGCATAAATTATGATTCTGGAATGTCGATTGCGCTATTTGTACTAACAAGTAAAACAGTGGGGTAGGACGAAGCTAGTCCTATATATAGCAATTGATTCGAACAGTGGCGGATTTACAAATTTGCCGCTAGTAGGCCATTCAATTTTTGCCGCCCCTACTGACTTTTGAAATTCAATACGTTAGTTTAATCCTGTTATTAGTATGATTGTGAACTTAATGATATTTCTGTCAGTTACTAGATTGATTTTTGCAACCCGCTATGTACTGAAGAGTTTAATGTTGACCTAACAAGTTTATTTGACAGGCAAAACAAAAAACCCCTGACTTCAAAGCGTAAAACCTCTGTAACTTTTAAACGGCTCAATCGATTTTCATCAAACATATCTAAGAACACTGGCCCGTAAAACACCTGTAATACAAAAAAAAACTAAATTGAAATCGGTTAATTCGTTCGAGTACTATGATGCCACAGACAGACAGACAGACACGTCAAACTTATAACACCCCTCTTTTTGCGTCGGAGGTTAAAAATAGCAGCATGTACTAATCATAAGGTGGGGAAAGGAATGACTTAAAAATACCTACACTTTATGAACACAGACAAAATAATGAGTGGTCAGAAAACATTGTTTTTGTAACATATTTTTTATTGCACTTAACAGTTTTAAGACAATACGAACAATTTCTATTAAAATATAACATGTTAACAATTAGTTAATGGTGACAGACAATGAGATCAAATAAGTTTTACATTATTTTCTTGCGAGATTTTAAATTTGCAAAATCATCAATTATATCGTCGTATGAAATATTTTCCATAAGTTCTGACTCTATGCACAAGAGATAAAGCATTAAGCTCTTCTTGACTTAAAGTAGATCGTAGATATTTAGTTTTTAACCCGTTTTAGGCAAGAAAAGTTTCTCTCACCTGAACAATTTGTCACCGCTGTGCACAGAGCCATGCTATATCCAAGTTTGGATAAATATGCTCCAAATTTTGTTTTCGCAGAAACAAAGATAGACTTTACTATTAATGCAAAGTTTGATCAAAAGTGGTCTAGTAATTTTGGTGTGATTGAGCAACAATCCAAACAACTAAACTTCCACATTTATAAAATATTAGTAAGATCATAATGATTTGAACCATCCAAGAATAGTGAAAAGTTCGCCAGCAAAATTCAGTATTTGACACGACCATCAACAACGTCTGCCTTCACGCGTCTGCCGCGTTCCGGTTGCTCATTCGGGTATCTACCCCCGCTCCGCACCTCACCAGCGCTATTGCCGCCCCACAACCGCCGAATTGAAAAAAATTAATTTGTGGTCCTCCACCAATTACTTTAAAGAATATCCATGAAAAATTTCAAAGAGATTGGACCACGGCATCACGTAGTTCCATACAAACGTTGACCCCTCTTTGACCCCCTTAAGGGTACAATTTTGATAAATATTTTATGCTAAAAGTTAAACCGGACTTCAGACTACACAATTCAAGGAGATTCATGTAAAAGTACCCAGTAGTTTTTGCGTGATGTTCATTCAAACAAACGGAGAGACAGAAACAAGAAATTAAAAAAAAAATCTAATTCTACTCAGTTACTCATCTTAAGCCATCTTAGCGCATTTTTTTCGAATATCCTTAATGTACAGACTATTTTAGGTTTACGATTTTATTATAGTATAGATTGTGTACACGTATAATTATAAAAAAAAAATCTGTAAAAAAAAAATTTGCTAAATTTGCCGCCCCTCTAAATCTGCCGCCCTAGGCACCGGCCTACTTGGCCACTGGATTCGAATGCACTCATCTCACTACCTACGTGAAATATGATAAATATAATCGAAATAGATTTTTCCTTGAGAGCTCGACTAAGTTACAATCGAAATGTCTGTTTTAAAACTGAATTCAACGTGGTATATTTGAAAACACATCGTTCTTTAATATTTCCCCGCGATACCATTGTTTCCATGTTGCTCAACTCAAAGTGAACCGGCAAATAAAATTCCTTCATAATCACCAGCTTACATTCTGCATGCCATGCACGAAGCCAGCACTTTGTTTTCACTAATGAGGCCATTCAAGGTGTGTGGTAGGGTTGGGTGTTAGTTTAGATTCATAAAAGTAAAATTTGGGGCATTCAACGACTCAAGCTTGCTATTGTTCTTCTCTGACTATTATGCAAAATAAGGTGCACCATGTTCATAATCCTTTGCAGTCTCGAGACTGGTGCTGCAACTAATAATTCAATGAACGTGACTTCATTTTGAAATAGTCTGGTTGCTGGTGGCAGTGTTCAATTGCACGCTGTTCACTGATGAAATATTGTGAAGGGTAATCATTTTGCATGATAGAGAAAGTCTTATTTATGGACTTCCAAATATACAGGACGAACATTGCATTGATTTTTATCACCTACTTTTAAAATCATGAAACATTTTTTTCTATAGTTTTTTCTTCAATTTCATAATTTTCACTTATAAATAAGGATGAGTACTTTCGTCATTATGTTTGATACTCAATATGGAGAAAATAAATGAAAAATCCAGAAAGACACACAGCTTTTGCATACTTTGTTTCGTGAGTTGATTGAATTTTTATTAACCTCAACCAGCTTACCAGGAGCTTCAAAATTGTTCAACTTGAAATGAAGATGTAATATGAGAACGTTATTAGTTGCATCAGAAATATTCAAATATACAGGGTGAGTCTTTGACCACTGCGTTGAATTCAACCATAGGTTCTTGAGATCTGAAGAAACATTTTTACCATACCTTTTACGAGGATACATCTTACAGAAGGTAGATCACTAACTAGTTCTTACTTCACAACCCGAATACTCGATATAGTGCTTTATCTCTTACTAAACAAACAGTAATATCACCCCAAGGTATATACTTAGAGCCTCGATGGTAATCGTTACAAATAGCTCTTTACTTATATCTAAGCGACCTTCTCGATAGGTCGGGTTTTATATACTAAACAGTATTCACTGAATTGGGCCTCTTTGATACTAATCAATCTTAACTAAATTCTACAGACTAACCTTCTATAACAGTCTAGGTCGTGGCTTGACTGAAGTACAAAAGGATATTATTCTCACAGTCTCGTAGATGGAAACTGGGCTCAAATATATTCCTGGGCCAACGTAGTACAATTTCTCACAGCAATGCGCCCTGGGTAGACGACAGGTGTGGTATCTTAGATGGCGAAATCTGGTGGAGGTCCCCAAAGACAGCTCCCACGGCAGTTCGACGATAATTCAAAGACAGCCTAGACAGACAGCTCGAAGACTTCAAAGACAGTTCAGAATCTGCGGTACCTCGCAACGGTACAATAATAATTCCCAATTCGAAGCAGAATGATGCTAGAAATACGAACAAAAATCTAAAATACCTCGTGACAAACATAGGTTAACTCACCAATCCCAAGTCGTTTTTCCAAACAAATACGCCACTCCACTAAAGCGCAAAAATCTCACCAACGAACAAACCAAACCAACATGATAAGATTTCTCTCAGGGCTTCAGTTAAAATCCTGTTCAGATCCGCAAAATTGCGATTAATTACTCCAGGAAATTTCAACCAAATATATGCCGGAAGAACGACGTAATTGACAACCTACGTCACATGAACAGAACAGGACCACCGACAACCGTCCATTGAAACGTACGAGATAAGCTGGTAACCATTGCGACTAACGCCACCAGTTCGGTTGGCAGGTACTAACTGAGCGGGAATTTTGATACCGTGACACATTTTTCGATATTCAGCTGATATTGCGGCGTTAAAAAGTTATGAGCATTCTAAGTTTTCACATCGGGCAAATACTCTTGTAACGTGGTAAAATCTCTATATCTGTGAAATCGCATACTCGCTATGGCATACTCCGCTATAGCAATGCTCCGCGCAGAAATTCATTTGCCTTTATTTTTTCTCGTGGATTTGAGCTGTATGCAATAATAAATATTCAAAAGATTGGATGATCTCCTGAAAAACCACGAAGTGGGATCCATACACATATTCGGCGATTCTTACTGAGATTCATTCTGTAGAATACTCAATTGCGTGTACTTACACGGATTTTTGAGTCAACAGGTAAATGAATATTTCATGTGCAATGTCGATGCAATATGTTTTGAAATATTTCAGCTAACATCAAAATAGGCATTCGTCTCTTCTCTGCGTTTTTCCACGGGTTTTCCACGAGTTTTCCACACTTCACTATCAGGGACGGAAAGATTTTCCACCCTAATTTAATCTCTGGTCTGAGAATTCCAGAATAGAAGTATACAGTTTTTTTGGATTCATCACTGGTGAGTTTCACCGCCCCAATATTGTTCTCCGGCATTACAGATAAGTCAAATATCTACTTTATCAGAATTCATGAACATAAGAAATTGTTCTGTGGAAATAGAGTATATTGTTGCCAACCGAGTTCTCCGATATTCAGTATTATCTATGTACCAATAAACGAAATATCAAATTTGTTGTAATTCATTCTGTGCTGAATTTGATGGAATCGAGAAGTGAATTTTATTTTCATATATTTTTTTTTATTGTTCACGCTTAATAAAAGAAGGTGCTAGTCGGGTTTTAGCGTGACACTCTTCTGTAGTCCAGTTTAGTTCGAATAAAAATTACCTTCCACAGCATCCACTTTTGAATCTGAATTGTTTGAAAACATTATTTTACCTCTAAGAAATAATTCACTCACTCATGTTTCATCAGATGATTAAATCCATTTAATTCCTTTCAACAAATATTTCAAAACTGGTGCAATTTAGGAAAATAGATGACGAATGATTTTATCTGCAAAAATGACTAATGATTCTAGGAAGTACAAGATACGGACCTTTAGTTCAGGTGATATTTGTTTTTCATACAATTTAACCAATCTGTACAATAGTAGTGAGAAATCCACAGGAAATAGAATAAATCTATTGATGCCAAAATATGCATGACTCTTATCAAAAAGCTTCTACAAGAGATCATTTCAATTGGTTTTGTCATTTGAATACTAGAGATGAAAATGCAATTTTTTTATGAAATTTCAATATCCTATGTGTTTTAAACGGGGCCAAATTTGGAAAAATGTTATAGGAAGAAAATGTTTCGTTAAAATTAACGGAGTGGTCAAAGACTCACCCAGTATAATAGCGATATCAATTCTGTGGTCAACCCTTCCTGCTCATTTTTCAATTTGAAACAATGAATTTATGGTTATAGTCCGAGCAACTCAATTGCCAAGCTATCATTATCTCTATGGTCATACAAGCTATTAAAGTGAAATTGTTACGGATACAATTGTCTGGAATCTACACAAGAATAGACTTATCTAGACTCAAGATTGCCTCACTTGAGATCTGTGCAATAATGATGGTATATCACTAATGTTATTTTTTATGATATGAGAAAAATCCTGTGAGTTCCGTTGAGAATTTGAGTTAGTTTCAATATTCTCAAAATTTAAATTTAAACTGGAACATTCACCATTTGGATACAATTAGGTCTTTAAACAAGAACTTTGTTTTCCAATTGCAACACATCTATCACACCACAGTATTGACAGTAAGTTTTTTGACATATTCGTAGAAGATACTTTGGCAATCGTTACAAGGAATTTAATTTTATTTAACATATTTTGTTTTATTTGGTTTTAAAAAACAAAGTTGATGAAAGACCCTTATTAAGATAACGGTATTTTACTACTGTGATTGGAATCAAGTATCAAATTTCTACTTTCATTGAATTAATCTTACAGAATCATGTATCGAAATAAGAAACAAATACAAAAATTTGATTCCAGACACAATGCTTTCAAACCGTGCGCATTCACCATTTCGCATCCATTTCAGCTGCACGAAAATAAACTTATTTTGCATATTTATCGCGTAAATATTTATCGAACATTGTAATTCAGTTGAACCAGAGCATTCTTGCAGAGGTTGAAGAAAATCCATGATCATGAAGTGTTTCGGAAGTTCACTCCAAATTCTTGTATCAAAGTTATTGGGAGGTGAGTTTTTTTTGTTTATCATAGAAGAAATTCAATAATAATATTTATGAAGCAGAAATTTCCTAAATATAATGGATTCGGAGATATATCCTATACTTTTAAATCAATTATTGATGTTAAATAACTCGTATAACAATGATAAACATTAGGATTCACACCTTGCGCGTCCGCCATTTAGTATTCACATCTTGAATACATAAAAAAAATTACTGAATTCGCTTGTTTGTCGCTGAATCTATAGTTGAATATTGTATTGTCATTAAAAAAAAGATATATTTACAAAGATGAAAAAAATTGTGTTTGCTGATCACAGAAAAATCAATTGAAAATATATATATTAATATTTTAAATGTTTTCCTATACCTCTTATACTTTGAAGTCCAATATTGATGTAGACCGACTTGTAAAACACGATAGAGAAACATTCAGAATTTGCTCTTATTTTATTGTTAAAACAGGCACATTATTTTAGTTTCAAACGATTGATTACAGGAGGCTTCACTTCATAAGAAGTTCAGTGTCACCTGTCGAACAAGTTCTAATGAATTTTTCCACAATTTTACTTGTGCGCTATCAAGTAACTCGGTGCCAAAATTGTGATAAAGTAACTGTATAAAAACTCATTTTACTCTATTTGCACACGTGTTTTTGGTTGAGCGAAAAATGATCTCTCTGCTCAAATATCTGTAGTTTTCGAGTATCCGGCACAAAATACTGGAGAGTTCCATCTGAAGATTGTGCATATCCAGAATATATAATGCGAAAACATAAGGAGGAGATGGAATGTCATATTTTCATAAAAGAATTATTTTCTAGAATGAATAGATCTGCATTAATGTCTAGATATATATTTGGAATATTATTGGGTCCAATCCGTCGAATGGTTTGGCGGTTATCACTATCTGAAACTTGGTTTCTCCAGAACCTCATAAAATGTCGAACGAATCAAAGTAAGTTCAAAAGAGGAAAAGCTTGGAAAATTTTGAGAATATTATCAGGTAGAAAAATTTTCAAAAGCTCCCAAAATTATTTTGGGAACTACTTATATCTCATGGAATATTAGTTAGATCTTAACAAAACTCATTCTTGAATGGGGCTATTAATGAATCTAAAAGAATTCATTAAACTTTCCGGATCGTTCCATTTTTACTTCACTACAAATAAATGGAATTACACTGGAAAGTTCTTATTTTCTAATATACGAAATGAAAGCTGAAGATTTTAACCATTTTCAAGTCGCTTTGCAAGACATGTAATTACCCTCTGTTGATATACACACATTGTGATTAAAGCAACGGTAGGTTATTCATGAATTGCTTCAATTTACCGAAATATTTTTCTCCGTTCAAATATTCCTGATATATTTCGTAAGTTTGTATATTTTAAACGAGTTTTCATTGATGCGATATAAAAACTCCCTTTCAACTAAGAATATGAATAAATTCAAGTCTACTCCATAATAAGTTACCATCCAATCCGACATTGCTGTCTAAAAGCAATTCAAATAATTTTAAATTTCCTCAGCGAATCGTGATATCGTAAGGTGTAGTCTCAAAAACATTCATTCTACTATATGGAGCACTTCTGCATTGAAAATTCATTAATCTTTATATCCGGATTGGAATTTCTCTTTTTAAATTCCCTCCTATATTTCCGGAGTCGACTTTCACGTATAGCGCTCGCTAGCAGAGATGACATCGCCATCATATATTCAATATCGGCAAGTTACCATCTGCCGTGCCAATAACGATATATTATAATATGTTCTAACGCCCCTGGAACGACACATGCAGGATAAGTTTACATACTTGATGCCGACGACGAAGATTAGCATGTAGCGCAGGAGGGTAGTAAGGATTTTAACACACTCATGGGATACCTGTCTTAAACGAATTGGATTCAGTTGGTTCAGTTTAGTTTGGTAGTAAAGCATGAATTTGAAGAAGGAATCTTTCAACAAAAATCTCTGAACACATTTTCATATACAGGGTGTTTCAGAATAACTTCATCAAACAACAAAAGGAGATTTCCAGTTCATTTTAACAGGGAAAGTTCATGTAAACTATCTTGTGACCGAGATACGGTTTATGCTTGCCATTATTGATATCATTACTATTAAGTGGACCATCAAAAAATTCTCCAAAGCACTGATGTGAGGTTAGGAGATATTTCGCGTTTGTTTTAGAGCATTGTCTTTCGAAAAACGTCATTCAAAATTACGAATATCCTTAATTGAAATAAATAATAAATAAACCAATACTTTTCTTTCACTTTTGTTTCAGCAACAATCCGATTTGATCAGAACATAATCGCTTGAATCACATGAATTCATATAGCAACATAATCAGGAAAATGTATTTATCGGTAAACAAGTTCTTATCTATTCATAATACCATCAAGTTGCAAACAAGTTCTCAAGAAACTAGGATTTCTAACATTTCTATCTATCTTCATACCTGAAAACTTACTGTATATTCATGCAAGTGATAAAAGTTATTGTCTACAGTTCTAAATTCACAATTATAATACCAGAGATAAAAACCACACCAGGAAAATTTTTTTAAGTTTGAATAAATCTCAGAAAAATCCTGAGTATTGAGCTACAACACTATAACAAACCACCCTTTAAATTCAGAGACTTGCTTAAATCCTAATTTAAGAAAAAATGGACAAACATATTGATTAATACTTATTAATTATACAAGGGAAAAAAGTATTACATATTAGCTTGAGGTTATGTTGTCTCCCGAAGCGAAGCGGAGAGCTGAAATCTAAGCAGGAGCTTGTCGAATTTGTGAAATCAACCAGGCAACATTAGGTGATATTGAAGATTCGGGAAAGTTATTAATTGTGAAACTGAAGCAAACAAAAAATGATGTAAACAGGAGATTTGCACTTACTGAAGAATATATTAAATATTACGGAATGTACATACCCAAGTAGCATTTTTTGTTTTATAAAAGTGCGAATACACTCTTCGACACTGCCTTATAAAATTCAAAGTTATATAATGTAGAAACAATAAATTTTCCCTGTCCCCTATATATCCATTATTGTCCTTAAATGATATAATTTATAACTTCCCTATAAGCGTCAACAAAGACTTATGGTTCTGCAGATAACCATTTGACAACTTTTATAATCCTATCTATACGACTGTTATAAAACTCCAATATGGAGACGATAGGTACTGTTTCCGTTACCTTTCTGTTGTTGTTTCAATTACCTTTCTGGATGAAAACGCGCATGCGCAACTTTGTCGTATTGTTTCACTCTAATTCAACGCCAAGTATTATTCATCTTTATTTATCTGTTGGTTTATTTGTTAGTTGAATTCAGAAACATTCCAATAACATTAAATATGAAGTTGAAGATACGTAGTTGGTTTTATTGAACGCTTAAAAGTTACATTTCTTATAAGCTCGAAGAAAATCTGGAAGGTAATTGAGCAAACACTTGCAATTTTTCTACACACTATGAAATCGAATTTTACCTTCGAATAACCCGTGCCCCCTCGATATACCAAAGTTTTGAATTTTTTATTGAATAATATACAAATCAATTTCAATTATTTTTTTCTAAATGTAACAATTTTTCAATACAAACACTAAGTTTTGAATAATAGTATCTTGAAATTAACAAAATATTCATTTTCAATCCAAATTCAACTTTTTTTCTCTATTCTAAATTTTTCACAAAGCTGAAAAAACACGACAGTTTCAATAACAATATGGCCGTGTCGGATATTTAGTCATGCTCAACACTTGGACTCATATAAATTATTTCCCATCCCTAATGTAAATACACTGCCTTTTTGTTCTATAATAATTTTTGAAATATTCATAATCACCAATTTAAGTGATAAAAATCACTGAATAAAAAAAAGTAGGAGCTTTGTAAACCTTAAGTGATTTACACAAATTTTTGTTATACAAGGCTGCAGAAGAAGAAATATCTGCAATGCTGCAATATATGGGCAGTGATATAGATCATTCAACTAATTTATCTGGAAAAAAAGGATTAAGTGGAGAGAATTTAAATCACCTTGCAGAAACATTGGATAATAGATATAATATAAATGAATAATATCAATAAGGACCTAAAGAAATTTCTTTCCCGATTGTTGGGTGTAAATTTGATAATTCTTATAGGTTATTCTGCAAACTATGAAAATGCAGTGAAGTCAAAAACTTTCAAGTAGTTATGAAATTGTATTTAAAAACATCTTTTTATTACTTATTCTCATCTTGATTTATCAGGGTACTCAGTTATTGGACATACATGATTTTTATGTATATAAAAGACTTCATGAAAACTTGAAAACACTGAACACTATCGGTTACATTACGAAGTTGAAAACACTTCTAAAGAACGCCCTATAATAACTGTTGTATCACCTTGCTTCTGATGTTTCATAGGCGGGTTCCTGTCACCTTTATAAACCCTTATTATGAACCTTTTGGTACCATAACCTGAAGTTTTTGTGAACTGTTGAAAATCTATAGTTCATAGAAACTTCTGGGAATCAATAATTTTTACAACTCCTATATGAACTGAAACACCTCAGGTATTTAGCACCCCTATTATGAATAACTAATAACACCAATTTCAAATTTCATATATCTTCCGGTTACCAAAAATGTTACTTGGGTAGCCCTTCGTCCAGCAGTAGCAGAAGAGTTTTATATGGTACCTGAAACAGTAGCTAATTTTCTTCAACTTGAAAATGCTAACTCATATACATGTCATTCATTTCGAAGATCGTCTACTACACTTTTAGTTGAATCTGGGGGAGACTTGATGACACTAAAGAAACATGGCGGTTGGAAGTTGTTACTGGTCAACAGAGATGAAATGTAAAATTTTTTTCCCGTCACAGAAAAAAATTCATTCTGTTCATTAGAACAGTTAGGGCCTTTTCCGAAAACATGACTTTGTTTCTGTCTTCTTATTTTTTTTTCTGTACTTGTGTATGTTAATTTTGCACTTAATTTATAATTTTATGCGATTTATGTTATGATTTTTCGAAATCAAATCTTCTGAAAATTTTCACAAGCATAACATTAAACATTTTCTGTGCTCTAATTGACAACATACATGATTTAACCGTAAATAAACTATTTTATTTAATTTTCCTCCAACTGAAACTGAATTAATAATTCCGAACTATGTCAATCAAATACGTATCTTACGGACTTTTCGACATTTCTCTTTTCCTATTTCACGAAAACTTTGTATTCTCAGACGAATAATTTGAGGCTTTTCTACAAGTTTGAGGTGAATGCAGTATATCCCTAAAGCTTTGATAAGCCTTTAATCGGGAAGAAACGAAAATTTTGAGAATTGGGAAAGTGGGTCTTATGGTACATTCTTGGTAAGGTCTTTTTATCAACTTCACATACGTGCAGAAGTTTTCAAGGAGTCATTATTTTTTTAAAAATTAGTTAGTTAAAAGTATGTGCACTGAATTATGATACATTAAGTTTGAGACGATGGTGCTTAATGAGATTTGTCACTGAATGGAAGTGGGCCATTGCAGGATTAGACCTGTAAATGAACCATGACAAAGTGTACATACTGAAGACCTCTTTGAACCAAATGAATTAATGAAATTCCTCAAAAATTTCAGCACGCCTGTGAAGAAAAAACGAGGACCTTACCATAAAAGTACCACAGGACCCACTTTGGCTATAGGAGAGTTGAGAGGGATGGCACAGGGTGCTACAAACGTTTCAAAACTACATAAAAATTTTGTAAATGTAAAATAAAATGTGCTCTATTTCAGGATTTTGCTACCAAATATTTTTCTTCTCAGAAAATGAATGTGTTCCATGGTTTTGACGTACACTGTAGAATGGGTAAAGTTCTAATAAACTTCAATCAAGTATAAAATGAATTCATTCTTCCGAAATCCTGCGAACTCACATTAATTTCATATTTATCCAATACAAACATATCACCATGCGTTAGGCCCCAATACAATTTTGGCGAATCAGGTGTGGCAAACAGTGTCGTAATCGCCATGATAACCCTGTATGAGGCCTTTCCCGATCCCCATTCTCTATTAAACACTCCAGATATTTTTCAGCATCAACTGAATCCCACGAAATGTGGCTATATATCATTGCAACATCGCGCTCGCTCAGTATCAGCTGATAAACATACATTCTTCACGGAGAAAACTTCCACTTATAAATCTCCATTCTGGCATCTCTGGCAGCGTGAATATACATCAACGTTTTTGGAATAAAAAGTATCAAATTACTTTGGATTAGGATAATTCATACGCTACGGTGTCCGAGTTGATTTAGATCGTCCGTTCTTCTGGGCGCACTCATTGTTGCCATAAACCGGGCCAGAATGTGATTACAGATGGACGCACGGAGGATGAGTATAGCTATGGCAATATTTTCGGGGTCGAGAAGAGGGAACGAGCGAATATACAGAGTTGGGGTCATGATATACTTTAAACGGTATGAAATGACTCGAAAAGTTGTAAAGGTACCGGTTTTGATTTCTCGATAATCTTCGACTGAAAATTGTGTTACAACCAGTTTCACTCTTAGTAATTTCGGAAATACCCCTAAACTGCTTTTTGGTTGGCAGTAAAATAGTATTGGCCTCAGTCCTCTTACAAATTAATTTTGTGTTATCTCATCACAAGGAGTTATAAGACGCACTCACATAAATCCTTTATACGAAGTGTCACACTCTTCAATGTTTCATGACACAAATCAGGTATACGTGACCCATCAAGTCATCTTATGAGTCATCGAAACTTTTACATAAAACGAGTTTATTGAATTGGCTCAGCGTCTAAAGGTAATAATCTCGAGTAGTTAACGGTGATTTTCAAAAATGTTCATTGATTCTCAGATCAACAGATTCTTCTATCAAATTTAACAGTCTTAACCATCAGCTATGGGTTTCAGAAAGCTTGATTGTGGAATCAAAACCTGCGTCAGTTGATAGCAGAATACAATCGACAACATTGATTTTCCGAAGTCTCGTTCATCGAGAGAACAGAAGTGCGCCATTGACACATGTTAAACTAACTTCCGTGTTCGGAAATGAGTTTTGATTTGAAGTGCATATACACTGGAGTAGCTTTTACTGATATCTCGATAATTTTCCTTTACTAGTATGCAGTAGATATCAAGTGAAAAGGACTCATTATTGAAAGAAACTTCTCCACATCTAAAAACAAAACTACGTTTAAAGTAAAATCAGTCTGTTTATTCAAAGTCGCTTGTTAGGCATCTGATATACCTGGTTAATTTTAACCATAGGTTCTTGAAATCAAAAGAAACATATCATTTTTCCATATTCAGCTGCGTTAAAAAATTATAAACATTTTAACTTTTCAGATTGGGCAAATACCCCTCTAGTCTAGATGAGTTTAAATGAAAATTACCTTCCACAGCATCCACTATTGAATCTGTATTGTTTAAAAACATTATAGTCCCTCTGAGAAATGATTCACTCACTCATGTTTCATCAGATGATTACATCGATTTAATTCCTTTCAACTTCAAATATCTCAAAATGGTGCAATTTAGGAAAAAAGATGAAGAATGATTTTATCTGCAAAAAAGACTATTGATTCTAGGAAGTACAATATACGGACTTTTAGTTCAAGTGATATTTGTTTTATAGCGATTTAACCAATCTGTAGAGTAGTAGTGAGAAACCCACAAGAACTGGAATAAATCTATTGATTCCAAAATATTCATGACTGTTATCAAAAACCTTCCACAAGAGACCATTTCAATTGATATTGTCGTTTGAATATTACAGGTGAAAATGCAATTTTTTAATGAAATTTCAACTCCCTCTATCTTTTGAACGGAGCCAAATTTGGAAAAAATCTTAGGAAGAAAAGTTTTCTGTTAACGTCAAGTATCTTTGGTTAAAATTGACGGAGATGTCAAAGACTCACCCTGTATAAACTCAAATTATTCATTGAAAACGGTAAATAATATTTTAAGAGAATACTGAAGTTTTCGCTTCATGAAGTAATCAAAATACATTAAATTTGTGTTTTGACATGACATCCTCGACCTGAAAATAATCTTAAACTTTTTTATTCTGAGAAAAATGTTGAAATGCATTGACGTGCTGTCGAGAACTTCTGCGTGCTAGTGGTAAAGCATTTCCTCGGGCTCTGAATCATTGAAATACAAAAACAATGTTCAAAATTATTATTCGGATAGAAGCTACCATCTCTGATATTTCTTCTAGCTACCGATATTTCCAGCTAAAGTAGTAAATGAAAAAAAGGCAACATTGAAGAATTTAACAATCTTCATCAATTGATGGAAATTCTCAAACCAAAAGAGTTTTTTTAAGGCAGAAAATTTTTTATGACCATTTAGTTACTATCAATTTAGAATTTATGAATATCATCGGCTTTAGGAAAGTAAAACTAAAACTCTGAGTACGATGAAATTTTATCAGTTTTAGCAACATACGCTATTCCACAGTAAATATATCATTTCGATAAATTTACACCAACCAATACTGAATTAATAAGTTGAACTAAAGTCAAACGAATACGTATCTGTGACACTATCAAGCATTTAAAGTTCTGACGGACTTCGACATATTTCTTTTCCGATTTACCGATAAATTCTTATTCCCAGACGAATAATTTGGGGATATTTTCATAAAATTAAGGCGATAAAAATTTTCTGTAGTTTCGTTTCTGACGGCCACCTAATTATCTCAATGAGCTAAGAGTTGACATGGAACGTAACTGTCGACGTAATTAATTAACATTAACTTCAACTTCAGTGATTGCTCGCCCTTAAGTAAATGACATATAATTATATCTTCTGGTAGGAGAACGCTACGTCAATGAAATTCGAAAATATGTCAGATATCAATAACGTTCATGTATGAGAAAATGTTTGTTCTATAAGAACAAGGGCGCCCTCTAAAAATGTTTAGAAAAATAAATGAGGACGATGGTTAGTTTAGAACAACTAGAGTTTCGTTGGAAGTTGCAGAGAGGGAGCGAGTATACCTCAAGCGTCAACCGTCTGCTTTTCAAGACACGTCGTAAAGACAACCGTTCCCATCACGTCGGGGTCACCAATGTAGAATCGAAGGAATTTATCCTACTTGTGCGTTTCGTCCCTGGCGCACACATTTGGACTCATCAGTAAGGCTTGTGTGCGCCATGCCATAGACGCAGTGGTTAGAAGTTTTGAGGGAGCCGCCGGGAGTTGAACCCGACACCTAGTACCTAATCGGTGTGAAACTTGAGCGCAAACCTCTAGGCTACCGAAGCGCTGTGAACTAAGCTATGCGTGGCTATATAGAGTGCCGCCAAGAGATCCCCTATACACTCCCTGCCGCTACAATAGCTATAGTCCAGGCAGTGGGTTATCATCTCATCCCTGTCATCATCCAATACCAGATCACCCGGTTCTCCACCAACACAAAGATATTTGGTTTTCTCTAAGTTGACATTTAAGCCCCACTTCTCGTATTCTTTAATTAGCTTGCATCATGTATTCCATGTCATCTTTATCACCGAATACAACAATATTGTGAGTAAAATGCACAAGTAATTGCATTTAAATGGGATATATTTAATATAAAAGAGATAGAGTTTTGATTTAATTTCAGCCAATATAAAAAAAATTATACAATTAATTAGTTTTATTAAATCAATTACGCAATATTTTTTTTACAAATGTCACTTCATATTGCAACAATTATATGTTCAATTTTATTCAAATATTTATAGTTTTCTTCAAGTAAATGAGGCGAATAATATAATCTCACGAGATTCTTGTCTCAAGAAACTGTAGTCGTTGCATCAACTGACAGAATTTACGACAACCGTACCTTCGTTCTATTGAACAAATAAAAATGAAACGAACGAATGGTTTCGTTAAAACCTATTTAGAATAATGTATTTGTATCAAATCAATTATGGATATTGAGACAAGTGCATAAACAATTTCTTGTAATTGTATGGTGAACAGATGGAAATCTCAAACTGAGATAATTTATGAAATTTCAGGATCCTACCTTAACCTAAGATTTTTCTCTAGAACTGTGAGATCACCACACAAGAGGATCAATGAAATAGCTTGAATGGGCCGAGTCAATTGGTCCAATGTCGATATACCCCAGCCATACACAGTGCGTGCAAAATGGTGAATGCGTCGGTTTCAACAAGAAACATTCAAATTCGAAGATTTATATAAGAATTATCTTCAAAATATAAAGAAAAATAATTGAATCTTTCAATATTACTTATGGACCTTGTATTAACCTATCCTATATGCTCAAAAAGTCAGCAGACGTATGTATAATCCGGATTTCAAATCGATATCGCATTCATGTGTATATCTTGTGAAGACATCAAACGTCGAATGCAGCAGTCATATACTAGATTTCATATGATGGATGCAAAATTCAACCGACTAAAGACGAAAAAAGACTAATGATTCTAGAGAAGTACAAGATACTTTTAGTTCAAGTGATATTTGTTTTTCATGCGATTTAACCAATCTGTACAGTAGTAGTGAGAAACCCACAAGAAATGGAATAAATCTATTGATTCCAAAATATGCATGACTGTTATCGAAAACCTTTTACAATAGATCATTTCAATTGATATTGTAGTTTGAATATTACAAGTGAAAATGCAATTTTTTTATGAAATTTCAACACTATATCTTTTGAACGGGGCCAAATTTGGAAAAATGTTAGTGGAAGAAAATGTTTCTTTTGACGTCAAGAATCTATAGTTAAAATTAACGCAGTGGTCAAAGACTCACCCTGTATATGATTATTGTTCCTACTTTATTTCAGGAAGCATTCAGAGGTTTCAAAAAGGACTTATTTTCGATAATTACATTTTTATGCCATAATAATTCATAAAATGTATGTATTTCGATTTTCAATAAATAACATCGGAAAAATACTATTTTCAATTGTCGTGATCACCCAATTCATCCAATCAGCTTGATTGTTGATCAACATCCACTTTCTAGGTTGATCAATCATCAAAATATTCTGTGAAGCTCATATTTTGCTTGATCGGCAAGTTAGCAGCGTTGATCGACAATTAAATTGGGAAATGGAGAATAGAATTCTGTGACTGATTGTCGATTAAGCTCTTTATCGGCCAATCAACGATTTATGAAACCCACCGTAAGAGGTCCACCCTTTCTTTAAAATCGACTTCATTATACAGGACCGTACTGGCACTTGAACTCCAAGAATGTAAAATCGTACATTTATAAAGAAATTTGATATGCTTTAACTTAAATTGATCTCTTCGTTCGACTACAGTTAATTGCACCAGAACAAACAGATACAACCTGAATTAATTGAAAATGTCTGCTTATTCTGAACGACATATTCCATTCTGGATAATCGCTCACTGACCGCAATCTTCCTGGAATAAAGGAATGAACGAATACCTGACAAATAAACAAGGAAAAATAAAGCTCTAGGTCATAATTTTCACGAAGACCGGATGTTTCTGCCGAAATTGTCATTCTCTTTTATTGCTTTCCTCTGACATCTGGTATTTGTGAATTATATAGGGAGATTCATGACGTAGGTCTATTAGATGTTTGTGGTAGACCAATAACAAATTCGAGTAGAAAATTGGCATGTAGGAATTTGAGATATGATCTAACTATAAAATAATTATTTGTGCAATAACCACTCCTACTGCTTTTGTTATAAACTATTCGATGAACATCTTCCAACGTTTTTAAGGCAAAAAAATGATTTTGAAAAGGCGACCAGAATTTAAAAATTTTTCGATTTCAATTCAGTGTCAAGATTGACACACTCTGAAACTAAATCAAATTTTTACGTATTTAAAGACTTCTTCAAGCTATTCTGGAGAAAAACGCCGGCAACTAAATTGATGGAGCACTTATGGGATTGAAAGCGATTTTTATAAATGCTGCTTCCTAATTTTTTTTTTGTTTCACAAAAAGAACTACGTTTTTCATAGTTCGTCCTGTATTTGCTTATGTTATATCATAATGAGTTTCAAGTTGAATTACTTCTATTTGTTCGCTATTTTCGATATCTTTTTGGGATAGCCAATACTTCTGAGTGTTTTGGTGATTATTTCTATTTCCACATTTTTATCTTGTTGAGTAGAGCATACATTTGTTGCTTTATCATAGTAACATTTCGCTACTCCCAGTGTAGAATTTAGCTGATCATTGGAATTAAAATGTGGATATTGACATGTTTTGTTGGTTTTTATCCACACTGGTTCATGGGAGTCCATTCTGTTTACGAACAAGGATATGCAAAAATAAAAGTTGTTTATCTTTCTTGATTTTCATTTTGAATTTAATAGATTATTTTTTATTGTTAAGATGTTGAAGAAATCTATTTATGGTTTTCATTCCATGTTGCCAAATGATGAAAGCATCATTTACATATCTCTTCCATATTTTGGGTTTCTATACAAATTGACCGAGAGACTTATGTTCAAAATTCTCCATACATAAATCAGCTAAAATGGGATACAGTGGTGAAACCATGGACATTAGAAATTCTTTTGAATGAAAAGTGTCTTCAAATTATAAATATGTTGTTTCGATGCAATAATAAGCATTTCCATTCACGATAAGTGTAGTTTTTTCTCATGGTATTTGATCATCTTCGAGCTTCTTACGGGTACAAGTGATTTATCCGTTGGGATATTGTGAATTAACTATTGACATCGAAGCTGACCTTGATGACTTCATCAGAAATTCCTTGGATTTTCATTATTTCTATGAATTCTTATATATTTTTAATCATGAAAACTGAATGATTTTTTGAAGGATATATAATTTTCAGAAGAAATTCAACCATTTGTTTGACATGGCAAACTCCTGGAACTCGCAATGGAAAGCAAAAGAATATTCATTTTAAATATTTTCAGTAGCCCAGATACATAAGAATTGAAAGTCGTATTCAGCTATCAATCCGTTACTGGGGTTTGACTGATATTCTAGCGCCATCTGCCTGACCTATTTGACAATCCTAATCATTCTAAAATCCACTTTAACACACACAAAAACTTTTATTCAATATTTGTCAGCCTTTTAGAAGTAGTTAACTGTTAACTCACGTGCAGAATTTTAAAATATATAAATATAATAGTAATCATCAGCCGTCATTCAAAAAACGCGCCTAGATGTTTCTTTGAAATAAAACACAAACTATTTGCAATTTTTTCAAGCTGTTTTTTTTATTAAAAGTATGATCCATTACAATTATAAATGGAATAGAATATCATTCATGCGTCTGCAGGCATCAATCAGAATATCGAAATATTCAATGACTTTAAGACATGTTGCTGTTGTCAGACATGTTGCAACTTGAATGTTGTTCGTTAGACCATAACACCACAGATACGACAGTTGCTTATTGACGAATACATCCATTATGAAATGAGCTTCGTCACTAAACAAAGTCTTGCTTGAAAACAATAGATCTGTCGTTCGTTGTTCAATAATTCAATTAGCAAAATTACGACGTTGTAAATGGCCTCTTCCTTTCAATTTCTGAGTTAATTCAATTTTATAAGCTCGTAAATGCAAATCTTTATGCAAAATCCTTCAAAAAGAGATATAAGATATGCCAATTCTTGTGAACCACGCGAAATTGATATTGTCGGTTCATTCTCAACACTTTCACTGACAGCAGTAATATTTTCATTTGTGCGTACAGTTTTTGGTTTTTCACTTTTTGGTTTATCAGTTACACAACCAGTTCCTTCGAATTTTCTCACCAATCTTTGAATTGAAGATTGATTTGGCCAATTATTTACACCAAAAAAATCACGAATTTTTCGATGAGTATTTTTCAAAGAACGCCCATTTTCATATTAACTTTTAATGATGTAAACGCGTTGTTGCAATGTGTGCCTATCCATGGTTAAAATTGTACTACCTTCTAATAAAACAAAATGGCTTATGTCATTTGAAAAGATGTCAAGTATAAAAATTATATAGTGGCGACATCTAGGCGTCACATTTGGATGACCCTTCATGATATATTATATTATATTATATTATATTATATTATATTATATATTATATTATATTATATTATATTATATTATATTATATTATATTTTATCATATAATATTATATATTTCTGAATTATAGACTTAAAACCATAGAAGTTCTCGAATATTTGCAGAGCAGTGAAGATGAAAGTTTTTATTTGTCAGAGCTGTGTAATGTAAGAGAATCAACGAACATATATATAAATCAATACATCTGTAATTAGGAATAACCAAACCAACAGTTTTTTCTTCTGTTTTTTTTTTATTTCATCTTAAAACCCCTTAATTAATGAGTCATGACATTTCTTTCAACGAAATTTCATATTTAGATCGTTTTTGGAGTCCGTTAAAAGTATTCTGTGCTATGGAGTATCTACAGTTTGTTATATTTTTAAAAGGATCTCCTGTCGGTTAAATATGCATCGGATTCGGAATTATCTTTGTAACATTGGAATAAAAAGTATTACATTAGCTTAAATGAACTCTTCTTCATTCCAAGCGATGCAGATCGTAATATCCAACATCAAATTGTAACTGCCTCTCGTTCTGTTCTTCCAACCGAGTAAACCCAAGCAAATTATTCCTGGGTTAGTGAATTTATATTCCCCATTAATCAAGAATCAACAACAATACTACCACATTTCTCATGCAATCTAGAATTTACGAGTTTTTCTTGATTGAAACTAACTCCGATTAGTCTATTCAGCTATGGGCTTTCAATTCCATTGAGCTAATAAAGATGGTGGTCTTGATATAATAGAAAAAGGGTTCTAAATCAGTAAGGCAATTGTCCATGGCCGGCTAGACATTTATCATCCCTTCTTTGTTCGATTAAAATGTGAGCTACGCTAATGGTTGGGAACTGAATGGGTGTGAAAAGTGCGATGTAATTGATAACTGTTGGTTTTCAACAAAAGATAAACCCGTTATGAAATATTACTTTCCGATTCTTCATGTTTGTTTCCTGTTTCCGAATTGATTTAGACTCGATTGCTTCCTCAACAAAAGTTAGAAATACATGTTAACGAGTCAACTGATGATGGAGTATCTTATGTTTATTTGCAATGCAAACAATACAGTTGATTTGTTCTTTCTGAAGATCAATTACGAGATTGAGTCTCCAGGTGCACCGAGAATTCAAACAAAACCGAACGACTACTTAAGAGATTATAAATCTCTTGTGATCTTTTATATGCATTTCAATACAGAGGATTGAATTTGACGAGTTCTTTCTGCCTGAAAATGCTTCAAACCTAAAGAATCTTTCAACAAGAACTATGATCTTATATTGTGGGCACCCTTACCACATGATAGCATTGACAATTAGTTTTTGACATATTCGTAGTAGATGCTTTGGCATTTGTTACAATCAATTCAATATCGCTCCAAAATCTCATTAAAATAGTATGTAACTATAATAATAGTGGTTCTGTTAAAATTATATTCTGTGAAATTCATAATATTTTCGGACAATATAATTAATTGACCTCTTGAGACCGCTATAAAGAATTTGATAGCTAAATTTTAGTCGACAATCTCGGTAGAACATGTGCCAACATCAACTATAACGCTTTATCTCACTCAGAAATATTTATGGCAAACTAAAATTATTCAAATCGCAAAAAAATAACAAAAATAAAATATGAGAAAGCTAGGACCACGGTTCGCCGTTTTGACAGAGGAGACGGCGTGGCTTCAAATGATGTTACTATGGACGCCAACGTATTTAACCCTAACCTCTCAAAAAAAAAAATAGCTGATTTCCAAAAAGCACTTGTTTTGGCCAAACAGGTAAACACCTTAACAAGTGGAAATAGTAAACTAAAAATTTTCATAAAATTATTCACTACCGATTTAAAATACAAAAAAAATTGAATGAGTTCAATGATTTTCTACAAGTACAAACTGACGTGAGGTCAGATTGCTTTGGCGCTCTTGTTGAGCTACTTGCGAGTAAATATTCAATCCATAACAAATCTATGAGCACTCTAATCAGGTGAACAATAGTCTTTTCTCGTACTATGGGACAATGTGATGCAAATATGAACGCCTTATGGATGAACAAACCTATATCTCAAATTAAAAATAACTACTGATAATTTTCCCCAAGTGTTGTTCGAAACTTTAATTCCCTTTTCCTAAAAACTTACGTCAGTGCTTTTCTGAATTTTGACAACGTATATTATTTCAGCCACCGATATTGAATTCTATCTCTATGATTTCCCGTTATGAAAAATGTTATTAATATTACCCCAACTGACACTGATTAATGATGTCAATCGAATATCGATCTGTGATGGCAATAGTTCAAAGAAAATCATCGGGACATATGTCATTTCTCTTTTCTCTTGAGTAATGAAAAAATGATCATATCTTTAGATGGAAAAGAGTTACAACAATGAGGCTAAGTAAGATATCGATCACCTCAATATATTCACGAATTTTTATTGAAATCCGAAAATTATCTTATGAGATAATGAGAATTAAAAATTTTTTCTTTTGAAAATTTTAAAATTTTCTAGCGAGACGATTTCAGCGAAATTTGGCGAGCTGTTTTGTTGCAGCCTTCCTCAACAATATTTCAAGTATCAACTTGATCGGATGGATATTCTAGTAGTTGTTGAGGAAACAAAATTTCAGATGCTCATAACTACTAAACCATCCGACAATTAACCTAGTCTGAAAATATGAAAACTCTAGCTGATTCCTTTTGGATGCTAGAGAGGATACAATACAGCCGTACAGACTCAACTTTCGCCACGGATTCTTCATCGGGAGTCGAACCCGATCGATTGAGGCCATTTTCGGCTCGATATTCCAAAATTACAGACATTCGGGCAAAATGATAGGCACTCTGTTCGGGTGAACAAGAGCGCCAAAAAAGAAATGTTCTCCCTATTCCTGAAATGTTCCAAAACCACAAATGCAATAAGTAAAAATAAAAGTAAAAATAAGAAATGAAATTAAAAAGGGAACCAACAAAACACCCTGAAGTATTATGGACAGTATACATTGAATTCGAAATAAATTATTCACAGAAAATAAATCTCAAAATGAACGTTACAACGCGTGATCGACTGGGCTTAGGTACTTATGATATTTTTTCCTTTTTTGTTGAATATCTTCTTCTATATTATTGTCCCACCAATAAGGTGTTTGTTTGTTCTTACCTTCATACAATCCTAGTGCTCTTACTGTTAATTGGAGTCGATAAAATTTTCTATTTCTTGAAATTTTTCGTTGGGCCTTCTCATTTTAAAGCTCTTTCACACTTTCGTATTCCAAGCTTTTGAGGTTATATTTTCACTAGTTACCTATTGATACTTGAATGGTCTGATTTATATCTCTTGGTTTCAGGTTGACTTTCTCTTGTTCGTTTGGCTTTTTCTAATATCTTTTTGGGTAGCATTTCCATTCACGATAAGTGTAGTTTTTCTCATGGTATTTGATCATCTTTGAGCTTCTTACGGGTTCAAGTGATTTATCCGTTGGGATATTGTGAATTAACTATTGACATCGAAGCTGACCTTGATGACTTCATCAGAGATTTCTTGAATTTTCATTATTTCTATGAATTCTTATATATTTTTAATCATGGAAACTGAATGATTTCTTGAAGGATATATAATTTTCAGAAGAAATTCAGCCATTTGTTTGACATGGCAAACTCTTGGAACTCACAATTGAAAGCAAAAGAATATTAATTTTAAATATTTTCAGTAGCCCAGATACATAAGAATTGAAAGTCGTATTCAGCTATCAGTCCGTTACTGGGGTTTGACTGATATTCTAGCGCCATCTGCCTGACCTATTTGACAATCCTAATCATCCTAAAATCCACTTTAACACACAAAAAACTTTTATTCAATATTTGTCAGCCTTTCAGAAGAAGTTAACTGTTAACTAACGTGCAGAATTTTAAAATTTATAAATATAATAGTAAACATCATCCGTCATTCAAAAAAACGCGCCTAGATGTTTCTTTGAAATAAAACACAAACTATTAGCAATTTTTTCAAGCTGTTTTTTTATTAAAAGTATGATCCATTACAATTATAAATGGAATAGAATATCATTCATGCGTCTGCAGGCATCAATCAGAATATCGAAATATTCAATGACTTTAAGACATGTTGTTGTTGTCAGACATGTTGCAACTTGAATGTTGTTCGTTAGACCATAACACCACAGATACGACAATTTTGCTTATTGACGAATCCATCCATTATGAAATGAGCTTCGTCAGTAAATAAAATTTTGCTTGAAAACAATAGATCTTTCGTTCTTTGTTCAATAATCCAATTAGCAAAATTACGACGTTGTAAATGGCCTTTTCCTTTCAATTTCTGAGTTAATTCAATTTTATAAGCTCGTAAATGCAAATGCAAAATCCTTCAAAAAGAGCCATAAGATATGCCAATTCTTGTGAACCACGCGAAATTGATATTGTCGGTTCATTCTCAACACTTTCACTGACAGCAGTAATATTTTCATTTGTGCGTACAGTTTTTGGTTTTTCACTTTTGGTTTATCAGTTGCACAACCAGTTCCTTCGAATTTTTCACCAATCTTCGAATTGAAGATTGATTTGGCCTATTATTTACACCAATAAAATCACGAATTTTTCGATGAGTATTTCTCAAAGAACGGCCATATTCATATTAACTTTTAATGATGTAAACGCGTTGTTGCAATGTGTGCCTATCCATGGTTAAAATTGTACTACCTTCTAATAAAACAAAATGGCTTATGTCATTTGAAAAGATGTCAAGTGTAAAAATTATATAGTGGCGACATCTAGGCGTCACATTTGGATGACCCTTCATGATATATTATATTATATTTTATCATATAATATTATATATTTCTGAATTATAGACTTAAAACCATAGAAGTTCTCGAATATTTGCAGATCAGTGAAGAAAAGAGTTTTTATTTGTCAGAGCTGTGTAATGTAAGAGAACCAACGAAAAAAGACCTAAGATGGTAGGCGGCCATATAGCAAAATTGATCGCTGAGCCAGCATTTATCCCCCAATATCCCCAAATATTTCAATCAGCCAATATATTCGAAATTGTAGAAAATATCTTAGTCCAAATAATTTTGCTATTTTCAAAGAAACTCTTTAAGAGAATCTTCCACAGTAACCAGCTTATAGCATTCAATTTTCACAATTAAAACAAGAAATGAATTATTCCAGTCTCCCAGGCCCACATAAGGAACATATGAGGTAAATAAAATAACACGGGGTACTTATGAATCGCGATAAATATTTGAAAGTTTTCTAATAGAGAACCAACAAAACACCCTGAAGTATTATGGACAGTATACATCAATTCTAAATTATTCTTAAAATAAATTCAAAATCGTTACAACGCGTGAAAATTATCTTCTTCTATATTCTTGAAATTGTTTGTTCTTAACTTCATACAATCCTAGTGCTCTTACTGTTAATTGGAGTCGATAAAATTTTCTATTTCTTGAAATTTTTCGTTGGGCCTTCTCATTTTAAAGTTCTTTCACACTTTCGTTTTCCAAGCTTTTGAGGTTATATTTTCACTAATTACCTATTGATACTTGTACTCATTTACAACAATGTCAGTTTTTGGCGTTTCGGATTGGTCTAAAATCGGAAACGTTTTCTTATGAACAGCACGACTGAAAATGGCGAATTGCTCGTTGTTCAGAGTTGGTCACAGGTTGAAACAATATTACCAGAAAACCAGAATATAAGGAAAAGCAGCTTGAGAAAATAATATATAATACTACAGCCCAGTTGCCCTACCTTTCAAAATAGCTGTTTCAAAAGAAACTCTGTCCTCTTTTCATGTGAGTTATTTCTTCAGATTCCTCATCCCGGAATACACCGAAACGAATAAGTTACTCGGAAACCCGGAAAGTTTCGCAGTTATTCCATTAATATCATCGGAATTTCGTCATATAAAAAAATAAAACGAAATATATTCAATCAATAGCCCGGAGTGAAGAAATTCCATCAACTCATCCTTTCCTCTTTTATAGTAGAACCCTTTATGAGATAACATCGTCGAAAAAACAACTATCTCTCCTTGCCCCAGGCTTCGAAAAACGGCCATAAAGCCAGCCGAATTTTACGACTTAAAATGTCATTTTAGACGCTACCGGCACCGTTTCCTTATAACAAGTTCTTAGCTTGCGCAAAAAGGACATTCATTTTCTTATTACGAAGATATAGAGCGGCAAATTCCATGACAGCTTCCTATTAATTTCAGCTCAGGGGGGGTACATGGCAAAAAGCTTATTATGATCGCGGAGGCGGCGACGACGGTAGACTTCAATGCGTCAGTTGATGTGCTTTGTTACCTTCTTCCGCGAACAAGACACATAAAAGGAGGACGTTATCCGCCTGATGCAGCCACTTACCAGGATGCTGCATGAGCATGTGTTAGATCGAACCGTCTTTCTGGACGTCAAGAAATCGTCGTCTGCATTTGAGATTTGGCATCACTGTAATTCGCAAAAATTTCGTGAATATGCTGATATTTGAGTTGCTTCAGGTGAAATTATAATAAATCGATGTTAGACAAAATTGTTGGACCCTTGTAGATCTCATGATTTTAGCGTTTATCTTAAAGGAGTCCAACTTGGAAATTATGTTTCAGCGGAAAATCATAAAAAATTACACCCAGTTTTCTATACTCTCAAGTTTGAGTGCCTATTAGACGTTTCTGGAGAACTAGACATATTTGAAAACTAGACATATTTGAAAATTGGGATTATGATATTGTTCGAAGTTCTCTACAGAGCTAAAATATTTTCGAATCACAAAAACTTCCGGTTATACATGATAAAACAATTGTATTATATCGAATAGTTTTCAAAATATCTAAAAAAAACTGAAATAGAAGTCAAATATGTTCAGTCAGTAATATGTTCATTATTCTTATTTTAAATATTCTGGGCGTAAACCGTTTTACAACATCGAAGAGGAAGGATGTGAAAAGGTCATGCATCTTTTGGATTTCAAAAATATCATCACAGGGTGTTTCAAATTTTGTGTTGAAAATTGTGATCTTAAATTGGCCATAATTTCTATTTTTCAAATTAGAACCCTATTTTTTTATAATTGTGTTGGATTCTGCGGTTAAAAATAATGATAGTTTTCTCACATGATTATGCTCCTAAATTCAATAATTTCTGAGTTATTTGAGATTTTCTGGATTTATGTAGTACGTAGAGTCAAATTCGTCGAATCTGATTCATGAGGATATTCTGTGAGCATAGAAGATAAATCATCCCATTTATAATACACAAGTGTCAGACAGGTCTTATTGTTAATCGTTATGAAATTTTTTGATTTCACAAAATAAATCGTTACTATTCTAATAATGAGATTTTGGATTTATTTCTTATATTGTATTTTATTATTTTATAATACACATTCAAATGCACTTAATGATATTGTTTATTTCAAATCTATGGTGGATGACACAAAATGTTGAGTATCCAGCTGCACTTCGAATAGATGCATTTTCATTCACTTTGAAATAAGTCAAAACACTAATTTCATTTTTCTCATCATCATTCTTTTGTATTCTTTAGGGGCTCTTACACATCCAAAACTTTGAAAGTTTGAATCATATTTTCTAAAGATCTTTTTCGTCATGGAAGGTAAATGGGGATACTTCTCGTTGAAGGCCCGCAGATTCTACTAATAATTCTGTCACATTCACCATGTATAAATAATAGATCCAGAATTTCGTAATTAGAATAACGGTTCATTTTGTTAAATCGAGATATGAAGATAACGAATAACAATAACACCTGACACTTGTGAATTATTAACAGATAATTTATCTTCTATGGGTATAGAGTGTTCCCATAGTTTCGAAAGAATATTCATTGAATTTTTTTAGATGCAATGAATTTGACTCTACACCATAAATCCAGAAAATCTCAAATAACTCAGAAATTATTGAATTTAGGAGCATAATCATGTGAGAAAACTATCATTATTTTTGACAGCAGAATCCAACACAATTATAAAAAAATAGGGTTCTAATTTGGAAAACAGAAGTTATGGCCAATTTAAGATCACAATTTTCAACACAAAATTTCAACACTTCACACCTTGTGATGATATTTTTGAAATCCAATAGATGCATGACCTTTTCACATCCTTCCTTCTTCTTGTTGTCAAAACGGTTTACGCTCAGGATATTTGAAATAAGAATAATGAACATATTACTGACTAAACAGATTTGACTTTTTTTCCAGTTTTTTTTAGATATTTTGAAAACTATTCGATTTAATACAATGATTTTAACAGAAATGTATTCACTATTGAATACTCGATCATACCAGGAATGGAAAACTTGAAAAAAAAATTTTTCGTCGAATTTTTTTTTCTCTCCCTGTATAACTGGAAGTTTTTGGGCTTCGAAAATATTTTAGCTCTGTAGAGAACTTCGAACAATATCATAATCGCAATTTTCAGATTACAATTATGTCTAGTTCTCCAGAAACGTCTAATAGGCACTAGAACTTGAGACACCCTCTATTCATCATAACTAATCATAACACTGTCATCTGATTTGGAAATTTTAAAGAATTATTTGACTGAATGTCGATTATATCCCAATCCCAACAAAACAGAGGTAAATTGTTTTCATCTGAATAATCATGAAAAATATAGGAAATAAGCTGTAACTTTCAATGATTCTCCTATTGAACATAATTTCTATCCAAAATACTTAGGAGTTCAATTAGATTCATCTCCCAATTACAAGGCTCATTTGAATGATCTGAGTCTAAAAGTGGAAGCTAAGAATAATATTCTTCAGAAATTAGCTGGATTATCTTGGGGTGCTGATGCTTCCACTCTTTGCACAGCATCTCTAGCCCTAGTCTTTTCTGCAGCTGAGTATTGTTGCTCTGTTTGGTTTAATAGTGCACATACATAAGAAATCGATGCGCAATTGAATACATCCATGGGAATAATTACTGGCACCATAAGATTGCCCTTCCCAATATTCGTAGACAGACTGCAGCTCTGAATACTTGGAACAAATATCATTCTTTTCCCAGTTATTTCATATATTCCACAAATTAGAATTCCCAGATTGAAGTCACGTAAACCATTATGGCATAATACGTTCTTCAATATGAACATAAGCGATAAAGAATCATGGAAGACCGAGTGGAACTCTTAAGAGATGTTCAATAAGTAACTCGTTTCTCATCCTTTTGAAAAAATTCCTGGTTTTGATCTTCCAAGAAAAATTTCGACAGTTCTTTATCGTTTGAGTAGGTCATGGTCATACCAATAGCATGCTTCTCAGATGGAACTCAGTTCCAAGCTCAAGTTGTGAATGTAGAGAAGCAGAAGAAACAATACCTCATCTCATCAACAGTTGTCCCATGTAGAAGTCAGTTTTACAATGTTTTGAAGGTGTAGCTCTTATTGTCATCGGAAGACGGAACCAGTATCAGAGTAGATATTTTTCAATTATCAAATCATTTTCTGAAGAAGCATTCTAACTTAACCCGTTTTAAATAACATAATTAATTCAGCGATAAGTAAATAAATTCATTTATTTTGTTGAATATGCTAAATGGCGCAGCAGCAAGGATCAACTTCTGTCGGACAATCATCTAGACGTTTTAAGTTAGTAGTATCATGGTGCCTATGTTTTTACTACACATGTGTATAAATAACATAAACATTGTGAATTTATTATTGAAACGG
The DNA here is from genome assembly GCA_030674115.1 of Micraspis discolor. Taxonomy (NCBI): domain Eukaryota; kingdom Metazoa; phylum Arthropoda; class Insecta; order Coleoptera; family Coccinellidae; genus Micraspis; species Micraspis discolor. The sequence goes on along the minus strand of JARTUT010000461.1, from coordinate 397,728 downwards.
ACAACTTTACATTCTGATTGAATGAAATTCATGCATTTTTACGTTGAATACATCACGCTGAACAGATAACTTAAAAATTCTACGTAAATAATAAGGAAACAGATCTCTATTGAGTACCAATTGATTAACTGAAATAAAAGTTTTCAATAATTAAACGTCTTCATTTATGGATGCCACTTAAAATGAGATGGTGAAATCAAATAGTACAATGCTGAAATTCATAACTTGATGTATATACTCGAAAATAATTCACGCTGTATATTAGATTATTATTTTAAAATAAGGTAATTTAAAATAAAAATCGATGTTTTTCAGGATTATTTCTTGAAATGGTCTGATTAGCTAAAAATGAATTTGTTCCATACTTTACGGATACAGTGTATATAATTTTAATTATAAGCATAATATTTAATAATCAATTTCTTCTGCAAACGATATTATATTGATAAAAAATGCAAATGTCGCAATTTAAATGTACCTACTATGTAATTCGAAATGTCATTCAAACAGTTCTTATAAAAATAAGTAACGTACCTATGTAAAGTACACAAAAGTTCGGAAAACCCGTCGTTTTTATTTAATTGTAGTTTTCAATAATTGAATTGTTTCTAATGAAGTAATTAAAAGAGTAATAAATTCAAGTTTGTTTTGTTCTTCACGATAAGTTGGATTTGTAGAAAATAAATTGAAATTCATTTGTTCAATAAAGAACTTTTCGCTTTTTAATTCATGCATTTTCCAAATTTTGTGGATCTCCAATGAAATTGTAGTTAGTAACTTTCTTTTTCCCAAGTGTTTAAGATATTGTTGTTGGTCAGAATTGTGGTAGGGAAGTAAAATTTGGTTTCCGAATCTTACTACCGCTACGACTATTCACTGCGAAAATAGGTTGAAATATTGCGATTCATATGAAAAATGATGGGAACTTTTTATTGGCACATCTGCATTCGTAGGTGTTTGGTTGAAATTGTACAATGGAAAATGTACTGCAAAATTCTATTGATTTTGTGAAATAAAGGGGATTCGTTTAAAGGTACTCTTTGTGGTGGGGATTTAGTTGAAGATCGCGCATGGGTCGTGTGAGCTGAAAAGGTATTCTTGTTCGGTAGTGTCTGACATTTCATAATGGAATGACTTAGCCCGGCACAACGTCTCAAATTGTTCAGCTTCATTACGAAAATGGGAGTTCTCCGAATAATGTGTATCGGGCTCTTAGAGCGACCAACGGTCTACATAATCGACCTACCAAACGCACAATCCGCTCTACCATCACTAAGATTGAGACTCAATATTCGTTTTTGGATAATACTCGACCAAATACACAACATCCAGCTCGTAGTGAAGAGAATATAGCGGCGGTGGGAAAGAGTGTACGTGATGACCCTGAAGTGTCGATTCGTCGCCGTTCTTAACAGCTTGGCCTTCCGCATTCAACGACTTGGCGGATTTTACTTACAAAATTCAATTACTTTAGGAACTGAAGTTGACCGAACTACCGAATGATTTAAGTTTTAGTCGTTGGGCTCTTGACAAGATTGCAGAGGATCTACTCCTCTCGACAAAAGTTTTGTTCACTGATGAGGCCCATTTTTGGCTTAATGGGTTCGTGAACAATCAAACTGCCCGAATCTGGGGTGATGAAAAACCCGAAGAGTCTCAAGAAGAATTGCCGTTGGAATAATCGGTCCATATTTCTTCAAAACAGAGGACGGCTGAAATGCTACCTTGAATGGGCACCGTTATCGCACCATGATAACAGACTATTTGTTGCCCGAAATTGAAGCCCGTGGTCTCGACGAAATATGGTTCCACATGATGTTGTCACCTGCCATACAGCCCGTGAAACCATGGCTTTACTGCGAGAGCATTTAGGCGAGCAGATCATTTCACGCTTCGGACCAGTGAATTGGCCGGCTAAATCATGAAACATCACACCTCCTGATTTTTGCCTTTGTGGCTATGTGAAGTCCAAAGTCTACATGGATAAACCGGCTACGATCGAGGTATTGGAGGCCAATATTACTCGAGTCATTAGAGAATATCACCCGAAATACTCACACGCTTCATTGAAAATTGGAACTATCGAATGGATCTTGTTAACCTTATTAGAGGTCAGCATTTGAAAAAAAAATATCTTTAAAAATTAATTGTAAAGAATGGTCCATTTATTTGTTGATAAATATCATTGTTGCGACTTCGCTAAGTGGATACTATTTTTGGCGCTCTTGTTCACCCGAACAGAGTGCCTATCATTTTGCCCGAATGTCGGTAATTTTGGAACATCGAGCCGAAAATGGTCTCAATCGATTGGGTTCGACTCCCTGATGAAGAATTCGTGGCGAAAGTTGAGTCTGTCCGGCCGGCCGGCCGTATCCTTTCTAGCATCCTAAAGGAATAAGCTAGAGTTTTAATATTTTCAGAATAGGTTAATTGTCCAAATATCTCGGTCAAGTTCGTTATTGGGCTAAATCCGTCGGATGGTTCAGTAGTTATGAGCATCTGAAATTTTGTTTCCTCAATAACTACTAGAATATCCATCCGATCAAATTGATACTAGAAATATTGTTGAGGGAGGCTGCAACAAAACAGCTCGCAAAATTTCGCAGAATTCGTCAAGCTAGAAAATTTTTAAAAAATTCCCAAAAAAAAATTTTTCAATCCTCACTATCACATAAGATATTTTTCGGATTTCAATAAATATTCGTGAATGTATTGAGGTGGTTGATATCTTACTTATCCTCAAATTTCATTGTCCTGCCTTTTTTCCATCTAAAGATATGATTATTTTTTTATTTTCTCAAGAGAAAAGAGAAATGACATACGTCCCGATGATTTTCTTTGAGCGATGGCCATCACAGTTCGATATTCAATTGACAAATGCCGAGCTCATTAATCAGTGTCAGTTGGCGTAATATTAATCAAAATTTTTCATAACGGGAAATCATAGAGATAGAATTCAATCTCGGTGGCTGAAATAATATACGTTGTCAAAATTCAGAAAAGCACTGACATAAGTTTTTAGGAAAAGGGAATTATAGCTTCGAACAAAACTTGGGGAAAATTATGAGTAGTTATTTTTAATTTGAGATATAGGTTTGTTCATTCATTAGGCGTTTATATTTGCATCACATTGTCCCATAGGAAAAGACTATTGTTCACATGATCAGAGTGCTTATAGATTTGTTATGGTTTGAATATTTACTCGCAAGTAGCTCAACAAGAGCGCCAAAGCAATCTGACCTCACGTCATTGCTTTCTAAATTTATTTGTATTTCATTTCATTTCATTCAAAATTAATTATTTTCAAATTAATTCATCATTATAATGTTTAAAATGATAATCCTCAAATATTACTCAATGTCAATTAGTTTGCAATATCCCTGTATATAGCTACAAATCCCGCCTTATTTCTCGGAGTTTATGATGGACACATGTGTGCGTGGAAATACATAAACAATTCAATTCACGCAACGTCGTACTCACGACTACTTCACATTATTTCATTCTATTCGTTACAAATTTCAAATTTCTCTTGTTTCACCATTTTTATCTTGTGCTCTAGTGCTTATAGTGCGTTCTACTCTGGTCAGAGATTCGTCAGCGCAACAACTCAGTGAACTAAGACCCGAAAGAACCACACAGAACCAACAGAAAAAGGTAGGATTTGAAGAATTTCATTTTAAACATCTTTTAAATACAGTCCACTGAAATCATCCTACAATCACAGAGAAAAATTGTTTTTATTAATTTTTTCTATAAAAAGAGTACCTCTAAATGAATCACCCTTTACATATTGTGCAACAAATGTCTTTCACCAGTGTTATTTAAACCTAAATGGTAATATTCTTTTCACTTCCACAAAGATTAAAACGCCGTCTGAGGCAATATTTTATGAAACGAAAAAAAAATCTCTGAGCAAAATGATAATAGCAATGGAAAAACGTATCACATTTCTTCCGATTGAATGGAATAGAGAATTCCAACATTCATTCTGTAGAACATACGAATTCAAACCATCAAGATTGATGTGAAAGCGGGAACGATTCAAACAACTGTCATGAAAGCGACAACACGGCTATCTTTATCCCTCTGACTGACCAACAACTATCGAAATTTTATTTCAAACCTCTTCCAGCCCGGAACAGCCTCATCTTGCCGAGTATCCGAACACACAAAAGCCAAAATCCAATACAGTCCTGAAACTGTACCCACATCGCTTTTATCAAAGAATGAATCATCGGGGATATGATGGACTTTTCGCTACTAGAAAAAAAGACCCAAAACTCAGCAAAAGGACGCACAAAAAGCTGCATCCTTTCGTATCCAATTGCTGAAATGCTCTGAACTCTTGGTCCTCATCCTTCCTCCACTGCACGGTAAGTTGAATCGATTGAAGATTCGTCTGACTGTTGTTGAGATAATGGGATGAAGTTGGAGCGGTGAGTAAAATTTCACAATGCCATGTGAAGGGATTCGGATTATGTATGTTATATTCGGATACGGATATCGAGGAGGGTATTTTCGTTATATGATATTATATGCTTACGTGGATTGCATCAAAGTCTGGGTTATCAGGAGTGGTTTGAGCTCTTGGGGAACTTTCTCGGATATATATGCTTTGTGATTCGAGAAGGGAATTCTCAGAAGTCGGAAATTTCCTTGATTTCTGTTGAATTTGTTTAACACACAAAGACAGACCTTAATAAATCATGATATACCTAAAATACCCTGGTGGAAAATTGGGTGTGATATATTATATTCAGGACAAACTTATTTATCAGAGCCCTAGTGTTACAGTGTCATGATGTCAACAAACCAGTACATAGTTGTTTTGGTGGATCCTTCCTTCTGAATATGGTTCCAAGGCATTAACAGAAACACAAAAAAGATGGGCTCAAATTGAAATAGTTATTTAATCAAATAGTTTATTCATGATAGCGATTAATGGTCCAGATGATGACGAGATATTGTTGATGATGGTGCTCGTGTTGAATGATTGTTTGGGTTATAACCATCATCTATTGTGGATGTAATGTTTTCCGACGTTTCGATAGACATCTTCTATCTTTATCAAGGAGGAAAAGTAAAAACCTTTTGAAAATTATCAATTTTCAAAAAGTCAATATTGACAGAAGTCATGAAAGAAAATGAACGATGTTATATACTCATCTGTGATATGATGATCTTTTAAGTTGGATCGAACTATCGGCGTCCAAACTTCTGGCAGATTTATAGATGGAGCACTTATGGAATCAGGTGTTATTTTCATAAATGCTGCTTCTTTGATTTTCTTCTTGCAAGTTTTCTTCTTAAGATATTATTGATGCTTCATCCCACTTTATACGATGATTCTCATCTACAGCATGTTGGACCAACCTGGATTTGTCGCTGTCTAGTACTCGTAGAAGCTTCTGATGTTCTTTTATTCGTACATTCAGAGGCGTTTAGTTTCTCCGATGTAAGATATTCCGCACTCGCAAGGTAATTCATATATGAGTTCTTTGTCCTTTGTGTCTCATTATTGGGCTTAACTTTTGTAAGTTTAGACACAACATAACGACTGCATTCAAAACTCAAGACACTATCAGAGCTAAACTTACAAAAGTTGAGCCTAATAATGAAACACAAAGGACAAAGAACTGCATATATGAATTACCTTGCGAGTGCGAAAGATCTTACATCGGAGAAACTAAACGCCCTCTGAATGTACGAATAAAAGAACATCAGAAGCTTCTACGAGTACTGGACAGCGACAAATCCAGGTTGGTCCAATATGCTGTAGATGAGAATCATCGTATAAAGTGGGATGAAGCATCAATAATATCTTAAGAAGAAAAACTTGCAAGAAGAAAAATCAAAGAAGCAGCATTTATGAAAATAACACCTGATTCCATAAGTGCTCCATCTATAGATCTGCCAGTAGTTTGGACGCCGATAGTTCGATCCAACTTAAAAAGATCATCATATCACAGATGAGTATATAACATCGTTCATTTTCTTTCATGACTTCTGTCAATATTGACTTTTTGAAAATTGATAATTTTCAAAAGGTTTTTACTTTTCCTCCTTGATAAAGATAGAAGATGTCTATCGAAACGTCGGAAAACATTACATCCACAATAGATGATGGTAATAGCCCAAACAATCATTCAAAAATGGTCGAGATATTCAAACACGTGAGCGGAGCGAGCGTGTTAATCTTCGAGATCATCAATCGCTAGATTAATAAACGAGTTGATTACAAGATTTTTCCGTCGACCTTATTATGAATTGGAAATAAATTATTTATTCAAATAAATTTTTTTCTCACAATATAAAAATTGACAATGAAAATCTCGATGCTCACTTATTGACTGACATATTTATATTTATGGTTCCAATTGAACAATTCGTAAGATTCATGGACGGACTTTTCGAGATGTGACATTCTGAATAGCATTGCTGACGATTTGCGATAAGAAATGTGAAACTGGTGGGAGCTGATGTATTCATTACTGGCGAACGATTATCGCATAAATTTTTTTCAGCAGTTTCTAATCTATTTTTCATCGAGTTTCGATGTACCCTTCTGCAACAGATGTTGATTTCCATCCTCCAAGCCGTTTGATCGCTGCAAAATCAGCTCCACTGTCCGAAAGGATAGCTGCAGAAGAGCGCCGAAAACAGTGAACTGTGTACAGATTGGGTTGTTCTAATTTGAGAAATACTGCAATTAACGATGGTTATTTCGAAAACGTATTGATTCCTACTGGATGTATTGAGCATTTAAAGTTTTTGTAAAAGACGAAAAACTTTTCGTACGGAGTGTGAATTGATCTCAAGAATATATATATCTTTTGATTGCATGCAAAAGGGTACGCTCCTCATTAGCCACCACAGTGAATATCCTTTTTGAGTGCGTTTTGGATGAATTCACTGTTATTAAAAATTTCGAGTCCATATCCTGCACATCATTTATCTGCAACTTATACAGCTCATCTTTTCGCCATGCCCCGGATACTCCAAATATCAAAGCGACCTTCAAATAAAAAATTTAAAGTTATATATTCTATATCCAGGTGACAATAAAAAAAATTTGGAAATTTAATTTAATCAAGTTTCATATTTACCTTTGATATCAAGAAAAAACTGTCTAGAGCATTTGCTATAAACTATTTTACATGATCTTTCTCGAGAACTTATGATTGCTTAGGAATATAACCCACATTTTGACCCTTGATGAACATCACCAGTTTGTGTTATCTGCTTATATCAATATTCTTTTTAACGTTCAATGTTACTTTCAGCATTGAATACTTTGGCCATTAACATGCTAAGTATCCCTTTTCTGCAACACTCTTAAAGTATGCCAACAAAACTGTTTCAGAATAATGGAAAACATTCTTCCCCTCGCACCATGTTATGAATTCTGCGTAGGTTTTGTCATACAAATGTCGGCTTTTTTCAGGTAGCAGGGTCAAAGTTGCTGCTTTAGCTATTTCTGCAACGCACGGGGGAGTTAAGGGGATATTGTCTTCGTTACTCATTGAAATTAAAGTAAATGGCGATATTAGATTAAGATTAAGTTTAAAAGCAGCTATATTAGTCGTAATTTGACAGATCGATTATGTTTTGATTCGTTTCATTATTTCTTTTCTCTATTTCAGTGTCGTAATGAGTTCATTACAGTACTAGGAACAGTGCTGTAATGAACTCATTACAGCATTGTTTTTAGTTATATTTTTGGTTTTGTGGTTGACAGCACTGATATCCTTTCCTTTCGAATATCAACAACAGTCCTTTGCATGTCAATTTTCGTATCAGTCATGCCAACTGCGAAAATAAAATATAAAAGGCACTAGGAAGTATAATCTGAATTTTTCATTGATCTATAATATAAAAATGAATCGCAAAATGTGTTGGTAAGCGCATAACTCAACAACGCCTGGACCAATTTGGCCAAATCTTTTTTTAAAATGTTCGTTGAAGTTCAAGCATGGTTTTTACTGAGAGAAAAATTAGAATTATTGCTGAAAAAACCCTAAAAATAGCCCTTTTCTTTTTCCCATACAAATGATTTGTAACTAAAACGTAGTCAATTTGAGCTTTATTGCTATGGTATAAAGTTCATATTAAATTACAAGCACTCACTGTTGTCTAAGCAATGTAGGTGTGTTCAATATGCAAAGCAATGAAACTCCAACTTGCAAAGTTTCGAAGAACTCTGCAATGGCAAAGGTTTTGCAGCAATGTAAATTGATTGTTTGGGATGAATGCACGATGGCACATAAAAAATCTTTGGAGACTTCAGACAGAACCTTAAAAGATCTACGGAGCAATAATAACCGATTTGGTGGTGCAATGATTTTATTAGCAGGAGATTTTCGTCAAACATTGCCAGTGATTCCACGATCAACGCCAGCTGATGAACTCAATGCATGTCTAAAGTCCTCCAATTTGTGAAAACATGTCAAAGTACTTCATTTAAGCAAGAATATGCGTGTCGAGTTGCAAAATGACCAATCTGGAAACATATTCTCTAAACAACTCATTGACATTGGTAATGGCAAATTTCCTACAGACATGTTGACTGGCTGCATTAACTTTCCTCAAAGTTTTTGTCAGTTAACTCGATCAAAAGATGAACTTATTCAGAAGGTGTTTCCAGATGTTTCTCAAAATTACAGAAACCATGATTGGTTGAGCGAACGAGCTATACTGGCTGCAAAAAACATAGATGTAAATGAATTAAATTTCAAAATTCAAGAACAAATTACAGGCGAATTGAGGATATATAAATCAGTTACACTGTTAGCGATAAAAAAATTACTAAACAATGTGATAGAAGCAACTATACTCAAAGGAAAGTATAAAGGAGAAGATGTTCTCATACCGCGCATCCCAATGATTCCGACTGATGTGCCATTTGAGTTTAAACGACTACAGTTTCCAGTGCGGCTTGCTTTCGCTATGACTATAAACAAGTCCCAGGGGCAATCATTAAGTGTTTGTGGTATTAATCTAGAAAACCCATGTTTCTCACATGGTCAATTGTATGTTGCCTGTTCCCGTGTTGGAAAACCATCAGATTTGTTTATCTATGCGCCAGGTAATCAAACAAAAAACATCGTATACCACAAAGCACTACAATGATAATAATAATAATTATGATTCACATGATTAACAATAAAGCGATTACTTACTTTTAAATCCTTATATATGTTTTATTTAATTATTTTTTATTCACAACGCCCTATCACCAGGGTGACGGTTCTGTTCAGGAGAATTTTTTAAAATACGTAGGCACAAAAACTGCCACATTACAAATCTTTTTGACAGGACGAAGTCTGTCGGGACAGCTAGTTCCCAATAAATTTCACACAATTTTTGACTGAAATACAGAAAATATCGTCTAATACTCGTTCCAGAAGGCAATTCCAACACTCATGAGCTCAAAAACTCTCGCCTTCGTCGCTTGTTTTCGAATTTCGCATTCCTGTTGGAATAGGTACCCATTCTGCAACTTGTTTTAGAATATACTGTTCTCTGTGGAATAACAATGGAACCAGTGATAAATACTGGACTATTCTGTGATTGAAAAGTGAGAGTCACAGGCCTCATACATAAAAATGAAATTTCAGTCGAGTTGTGACGTTACTCATATTACTTCTGAATACTCTATGACAACCATGCGTTAAAATAGAAAGAAATCGTGCATTAAAATGGGTCATTAATGCATGATTTTGTGAACGTTAAACAAAGCTTTTATTGGGAGGTCGACTGCAAAAGAACTTTATGCTATTCTGATGAAAACGATTCAATATATATGTTTTTGATCGTAAATTTGTTGTTGAAACTGATCATAAGTATTCTGTAGATGATTCAGAAGCTTGTGTCATAAATATGAGTTTTTCAATGACAGATAGAAAATTTAAAGAGTTAATTGAAGAAACATCGAAAGATTCTGAATTGATAATACTAAAATATGTTATCAGAGCCGGATGGCCGTCAAAAATTTCAAAAACTCCATTAGAGATCAGACATTATGTAGGTTCAAAGGAGACATTTTCGAAAGTAAATAACTGTTATTCAAGGGACAGCAAATAAATGTCCTAGTAAGGAGAGTACAAATGTTCTGCAGTCCTCGAGTTCAGCAGTTTCTGAGTCAACACATGGTTCATCATCATCAGTATCAACTCTTTCATCATGAAAAATCTGTGTTACTGGAAATAATAATTGTACCATGATTTTCAACATATATGACGATAAAAAAAATTTCTAATGTATATAATACAACTAACTTGAAATTTTGCAAGTTAACTGTCAGTTTTACAAGTTAGTGACTTGATAAAATAAATTTTCTTGATTAATATTGTGTTTTTGGAAACTGACGTTTACAAATGAGAAACAAATAAAACTATTTTAACTGATTTGTAATCAATCTCAGATCTAGCCCAAAGGACCAAAATTTTCTCGGGAAATCAAAATTTCTAGCCGAATAGAAGAGTAAAAAGGGCGGTGTTGTTTGACAAAACAACACCACTTTTTCTGGACGACTCCTAACAATCCCGAAATTAAATTCAACATCTCGTCGCTATAATCACGAGTTCAGCGATCCCGAAGGTTTCATTTTCCACCCAACTCCTCCCATATTCTGTATCACACCGACACGACATTAATCAAATCGGTGCGGCGCAAATGTACCGTGAAATTATGTAGCAATAAAACATGTCCGATATGGAGTGGCGTCAAAACGAGAGATACTCCGGAGTGACGACTGGATAAATGGAACTTTTTGCTGTCCTGGAAATTAGTTGGAGTCACTGCGGAAATTGGAATTCGAGAAATATAGATAAGATTAATTTAAGTTGATTAAAAGTAGTTTAAGATAAGCTGATTTCTTGATTTAAACTGGAAAATTCCCCCTTACAAATTTTCTACCGTTTCGATTTCTGCGAAATGTTGCAAGCTTTTATCTTTCAACCCAGTTCAAATGTATTCCTAGTCAATTCTTGATCCGATGAAAATTCTAGAAGTTATAGATGAGATCAAATTAGAGATGATCATAACTCCTAGACCATTAAACAGATTTGGCGCAAAAACGACCTAGACAGTTAACCTTTTTGAAAATATGATGACTCTAGCTCAGCTGTTTCGGAAGATACACAGTATACGACCGGTCGGACATGCATACAAGTTAGACCCTGTATTTTTCATCAAGAGTTCAAACCGCTTCGATTAAGATTATTTTCGGCTTAAAAATCAATTATCTTGGAATCGTCCAGAGATATTCAACATTTTATCAACTCTTGTATTTTATGCGTTAGCCTTGAATATCGTTGCAACCATTTGTCCAATTAAATTTTTTTTTATTTGTAGCTTTTTCATTGGCAAATATTGTACTACAATGAGGTGTTCTAAAGAAGAAATGCATTTTGCTGTACAGGGCGTTTAAATTTTCGAGTTTTTTCATTACAGTTTAACGTCTCCTGTGGGCAATACCAGATACCTGACGCTGTTAAAAACTACACTGTGATGTAGCCTGATTATTTCTGAGTATTTTGCTTTTTTAAAAAGCAATTCATCTCGTACCCTTCCAAAGATATTGACATTTTCATAACATCTTGTATTTTTTCTGTTTTTCTTGAGTCGTTTTAGTTTATTTTTGTAGTTAATTCTCATTTATTCCGAATACGCTGTTTGAGCTGATCCCAAACGTATTCAATGATGTTGAGGTCAGGACTACACGCCGGACATTGTAGACGTTCAATCCCCACGTCGTTAAGGTATGTGTGATGAAAAAACTCGAAAATTTAAACGCCCTGTACAACAATATGCATTTCTTTTTTAGAACATCTCATTGTAGTATAATATTCGCCAATGAAAAAGCTACAAACAAAAAAAACATTTAAATCGGACAAATGGTTGCGAAGATATTCATGACTAGCGCATAAAATACAAGGGTTGATAAAATGTTGAATATCTTTGGAAGAATCCAAGATAAATTGGTTTTTAAAAATCAAAATACTCAAGAGGTACTACACCACAACGCTTCATTGTTTTTATATGCCTCAGTAACCTGGCATTGTCCATAGAAGAAGTTAAAATTTTACTACAAAACATGATATTATTTAAACGCCCTGTACAACATGAAGATTTAATTTTTTGTACTTCTGTTTAATGGAGGAAATTCGACAATAACATAGCAACAATTGAGAAAGAAAACATTGAAATCCGATTAATTGAGAAGATATCAATTGTTAAAATTTAACGAAATTTTAGGTGGTGCAGTAATATTGTCCATCAGTATATAATGATAGCATTATATTCTACTTGAACAAGCGCTGAAATCAAATCAAGTTTATACATTTTAAACGAAATATGAATGAATATTATGAATTGATGCCAATATCGAGAACTAACGTCAAAGATTCAAGTTCTTCAAATTGGCATAACCTGAATTATTGATCAAACCACCTACAAAAGCAGAAATCTGGATAAATTCCAGAATTGGACTTTCTATTACGGAAACCCCGAATTCGATAGGAGGAGACATTCGAATGGTTGATTCACCGACCATTGATTGATGATGCTACTGGTATCAATTATTGGAGTGTGGCGAACCTGAATGGAGAATGGAATGCAGGTCCGCCTTCAGATAGCTATACTTAGTGGTCTGGATATTGGGCAGGCACTTAATCTCTCCACATCAAAGGGACTGGAAATCTGAACTTACATATTTGATTTCAGACCATGGATATCAACACGTATGTTTGATTCGTGATTGGTCGATCCCTGTGTTCAAGATATACTTATCCTTCGCTTTTTCCGTTTGCAAATTTTATTTTCTAGAGTAATATCTCCAGGACATTTAAAAAAGAAGAGATAACTGTATGACTATGTTTTATCAATTGTCTAGGGTTATGATAGATGTACGCTACTAATAATCTTTCACATAAAAACAAACACGGTCCTTTTTATTCGCAGTTTATTGAAACAAAGAAATAAATAAGTTCAACAAGGGAAAAGGCCGATTCTGAGTTTTCGTCTAGATTCCGTTACTACCGTCTGAATTCTCACTTTGGAACCTACGTCTTAGTAGTCTAATCGTCAACACACCGTCTTGATCTCCACTCTCCTTCTTCTGTCCTGTCGAGAGTGTCTCGATTCTTTATTTTTTAATCACACTCATGTTCATTTACACACCTAAACTGTCTGTTGGTTGACTGTAAACCCATAATATTGACCTTGGCCCGCCCTCAAAACAATCTGTATTTTCTTATCATGGGTCACAAGTACCCTTTTCAAACTGTCAAACTTTCGAGAGTTTTATGACTTCAAAACACATTCAATTGACCAAATAAATCACGCGACCTTACAACGCACATCGAATTTTTATGTCAAAAATGTTTTCACATCAAACTTTTGACTCAAGGAAACAATTATTACTTCACTGAAAATACAGTTAGTGAAACTACAATTACTGAAATTCATGTAAAATATTTATTGTACAATGTTCACATTCACAAAATAAATAGGTACTCGCATGAAGTTAAAATATTTAGAAATCAACTACATCTAACCAGAGTTGACCTATTTACAGTTATGGAGTAGTTATATAGAGAACATTGAGTGTGATAATAATTGAGAAGTTAGCTTGAGAAAGGGTAGAATCATATTTCACAATAGAAAGTTTTAACGTTGTGTTTACTTGAGAAAAAGCGTTATCCGCATAACTAGATCGAGTAATGTGTATTGCCGAAATTATTCAAGTCAAGAATATTGTCAGTATAGGCGCCATCTATCAATCAAACACAAAGTTTACAGTGATAGAGTTTGAGTTTACTTCAAACTGTCTACTATCAGAAAAACAAGAGGTTTTATTGATAAATTGAGATGTAGAGGCTCATAATGAAACAAGACAGACTTTCAGAGCGATTAAAGAAAAGAATAATTAAGATTCACAACGTTTACAGTGATAACCTGTCGTATCTACCAGAAAAACAGAAGTAGAAATACATAATTATCTGTGAAAAGTTGATCAGTTTGAATTGTATGAAATGAGGCTTGAGAGAAGATAAAGTTAGATAAAATACAGATCAGTTGCGGAATTGATTGAGAGATTTATCAAAGAATTATCATCGCTTACAGTAATAATAGTTATATTAGAAAAGCAGAAGAATTCCAGATATAATTCAAGAATTTATATAAAATATTTGTACACTAAGAGATGTGAGATGTACAGAAAATTATTATAAACTTGAACTCAGGTGACAACACTATTATTTGAGACGATATAATATGATTAGTTGAGAATAATAATGATATCAGGCAATATAAGTAATGAGAAGTTGAAAAAGGAGCCATTAGAGTGTATACTTAAGTATTCGAGGTGCAATATCAATGTAGAATCATCAGGCGATTTGTCCAACCAGGTCTAACGAAGGTTCTGGTAACTATATTTCTTATCGAGATGTCTTGAATGAATATTGAGAACATCCTGGTTGCAGAATCTTCAGATGATCCCAACATGGTACGTACAGATATCTGAAACTTATACGGCCTGAGAAGTCTAACCGTAAAGAGGTGAAAATGTCTGAAAGTTGTGTGAAATATGTTTGAGTAAAAAAAAAAGTAATGAGATGAACGAGATGTTTAAAGGACATATAAAGTCATGCAGTTTCACAAGTGCACGAGCAGAAAATAATTCATGTATTTGAGAAAACTGTACTATACATTTTAGACAGGATTATAGGTATTTTGAGCAGAGAAAAAATGTCTTTGATTGTAAAAAAAAATCAGAGAAGCCTTGAAAAATACTGTAAAAAATAATATATCACTATTCACTCGTAACGAGGAGTTCGAAGAGAGAATTCTTAAAAGCAAATCAAGGAAACAAAATCGAGAGAATCACACATGATTTGTTTTTTGAGCTGATTTTTTCATCGATCGTAACTATCGATCATCTGTCACTGACACATCATGAAGTTACCGATGAAACATAAGTTGGTTAACTCATGAGCGTAGAGTAGGTTGAGTTGTAGGGTAAAAAATTCTTGCAATTTTTAACAATGCCATTAATTTCAACACATTTGGTTATAACTCAGGTGTTGAAGGACTTCTTGTCGAAATGTTAATTAGATTTCAGAGTCCTTCAATCGAAACTGCAAAATTGTAGCTGGTTTTTGCTGTTGATTTCTTACCTTTCAATTATTATTTTTTTTTCTTTGCCATTCTGTGCAGCCCCGGTGAGATGTGACAATATGAAATACGTGTTTATAACATTTTGAGTATCTTTTATTTGATTGACGTTTTAATTTCGTAAAGTTTCCTACCGCACCCTGGAAATATCCAACTCAAAATATGGAGACATTGAATTATTTCTAGCAGGGAATATTGTAACATTCTCACATGAAGAAGGGTTTTGGTCGAACCCGAGACACCTAACACATCATAACTCAAGCTGTGCAGCCTCCAATGCATCCAACAGAACAATTTATCACCCTCGTGTGTAGTGAACAAAAAACTGCACCACGATAACGTGCTTAGCCGCTGCGGTTAAACGCAATCCTAGCAGGAAGGCGCAAAATACAACCAAAAAACGAGGGCACTGATAACTTCATCATTTATTCAACCTAACGAATTCATCTCGCGAAACTCGAGTGGAACATTCCTAAGGAGTAGGTATGCCGCAGATGTGGGAGCTTTCTGGAAGATTAAGTGTCCAAATTATATTTATAGAGGTTTTTATATTAAATTTCTTGTGCGAGGTGTGAAATATAACGTTCAGTGCTCGAGGTAATAAATTTTTTATTATGGTGGGAACGTGCAAACTAGCAAATTACTCTGAACATGACATGTGAATTCGGATGAAATGGAGCTGGTCGTAAGACGGTCCTTTTAATGTGCGAGTAGCTCTAACAACATGAGTGGGTAACGAGCTGGAACGCGTCCTCGTTTGATCGCAATATTAAAGTTATTTGATATTTTCAGGATGATACTCATGTGACTAACTCTATTTCAGAGGTAATAATACTGAATTATACTCAGAGTTTTCTTGGAAGTATAGTAAGGATTATTACGAAAAGGGAATAAATATACAATATTAGCATAATTTTATCTTTCTGGGCCGCAAGAGTCAACATGAGATTAGGTGAAAGTTTTGACAATCAGTGAAAATATAATGAATGTATAATTCATATAAAGCTGGTCATGAGTAATCAGCTGTGTTTGTCATCCAGCAGCACCATTGTCAAAAAACAGAATCTCAGAATCATACAACAAAAGTAAACATTGAGTTCGTGTTGCTATCGGAAGTGGGTAACGGCAAAGTAGGTTTACCCTTATTTGGGATCATCAGTATCGTAAAGAACCCTCGACTATGATCAATACTGCAGAAGGTAATATTGAACCCTGGTAGCCAGCTCAGTGTATTATACAGACAGAGGTGACACCCAGTGGACAACCGCCTAAGCTTCTATCCCAATGTATCTCAAACAACATCCGTTAATTAGAAGATTCCAAAAAACTCATTATCATAAGCGCATGAGAATGACAAAAATGAGAGATTGAACCCGAAATGACAAAATGACAAAAATGAAAAAAATTTTGAACCTGATCACCTAGAAATTTCGACCTCCCAACATCTCATAGGACGATGAATATAGAGTTGCATTCCACGTGAAGTGAATCTGTCAAGCTGTAACCCCACTGATTTAAGTTAGAACACAATACAGCGGCGTCATACTGGTGAACGTGCTGTAGGCACCAAAGCCTTGAACTTCGGATCTCTCGCTTTGCACGTGAAAATACTGACATCCTCATAACCGTTCCTCGGTGCACTCTACAGTGCAAGGTTCATAAAGTTATATATGAAAAGATGAATTCACGGCATTCCATTCACTTCGAACAGAACCTACACCAACTAATGTCATACAAGTAAAGTGCAATATCTCATATACATCGCATAACCGGAATCCTGCTACGGTTTCCACATCAGTCATATTTCCACTAACAGACGGCATGTCGCGTCTTATTAACATTTCATACGTTTCTTCCTGCTCTCATCCCTAACAGTATCTCTTCTCATTCCAGTTGTGCATTCGCTGAAAGATGTGGTTCTGGAGATAAAACCACGCGTCGTACACCTGGGAGCCTCTTCTACGCTAAGTTGCAGATACGATCTGGAAGACGCTCCCCTCTACACCGTCAAGTGGTATCGAGGCCATCATGAGTTCTATAGATACACACCGAAGGAATTACCACACACTAAGATATTTCCATTCGACGATTTACATGTCGACGTAAGTATGAGTGATGATTTGAATTACAAGGAGGAAGTTCCAAATGTTGTTATCTTGCTTTCAGAAAATAGCTATTTATGCAAATAGTCACAAAATACTCAATTTTGTGTCCATATATTTTCTAGGTTTGAAAACGATGTTACTACTTGAATTGAAATTGAAAGTATCAAAATGTCCCTACAAGCGTCAAGTAAATTCGGAGATAAGAAAAAGAAAATATAGTACAATGTCCGATTCAGAGAAAGATGTAACGAGCGACATGTAGGAAGCAGGTCAATCTGCGTTATCCAAAATTATTCCTTAGAAGTATGATCTGTCCTATGTCAAATTGTGTTTATGGTGTGAACAAAAGAAGATTAATCATTTGAATTAATAAGTTTTGCTTGCGTATTTTCGAGAAAATAAGGGAGTGTAGAATTAGACCTTGTGAGGCTTATATTCGATGTTAAGAACCCAATTGTGCTTGAAAAGAAATATTAACATCAAGGATTATTCAAATTTACTGGCTATAGATACTCTGAAGGTTACTAGCCTAAAAACTCACAAATTTCAGTAGAGAATACATTCAATGAACGAGAAAGCGTTCATCGTTTGCGTAGAAAATGAAGTGTTTCAGGAAGAATTTGTTGAAGTACCCATTCCAATACAAGGGCAAAGAAATGGATCAATTAAACCGGTATGAAATGAGATTTTTTTATGGAACTAAAACATTAACTATTAATGGGAAAGTAAAAACATTTCATTCAAAGTATTGGCCATTTTTTTCTACATATTTTGACCACCTTTCTAGTACCTTTGTGGATACCACGCCAATAGAATTGTTCGTCTTTTAAAGCAAACCAACCAGACCCTCAATTCTCGACCTTGTAAGAATCAAAGTACTGCTCAGCCAATGGTGTCCTTTCGATGAAACCAAATGGTAGTCGCAAGCAGCTATGTCTGGTGAATACCGCAGGTCCGTAGCAGGTCCCAGTCAATTGTTCTGATTCTATCCGCTTTTGCTTTGTATGCAGGTGCATTGTCATGGAGCACAATTACCTTGCCGTGTCTTCTGGCCAATGCTGGTCTTCTTGCCGAATCGATCTGGTTTTGCAGTCCATGTTGATGGTTGTCCCGGATTAACCCACGATTTTTTCCGTTGAGAATTCTTGAAATAAATCCATTCATCTCCAGAAACAATCCGAAGCAATACAGATATTCTTTCGTGTCTTTGAAGCCAAATTTTACATGTGTCTTTCATTCAATTCATGTGGCACCCATTTTCCACTTTTCTGAATCTTTTTCAAAGCTTTTAAACGATTAGAAATGGTTTGTTGTGCAACATTTAACATTTCTGCCATTTGCTTCTGATTGAATGTGTCATCTCAATCCAATATCGTTTGAATTTCGGCGTCTTCAAATTTCAAAGATTTTAATATAAATAAAAGTTTAAATGTTTCTGCTAATATGTGGATGGTTTCTATTCAGTTTAATTTAAGTAAGAATTAAAACGTAAATAAAGAAATTGTGTCGTCTCATTGATTTGTTATTCAACAAGGTTGCCGAGAAAATATTCTACGCAACATGCCCGAAAATGTTTTTTATTGGGCTCATAGATGAACAGGACGAGCGTAAGCTTGTCCTAGAATTTTTTCTATTCGTTCATAATAACTCTATTTTCTGGACTTATTTATTATTACTATTTCATCACCTGTTGCGAAATATTTCACTTTTCGTAAAAAGTTTGAAACAAAACTGAATGAAAACTTATTTGTAGTTTAAGATATTGTTTGGTTGACTTTTCATATTAATGGATGTGGTTATTTTGGTATCACACTCTTCTAGGGTTCGCTAAATGACTCTACAACAAGCTCGCAAAAGCTCCTGTTCTCACGTCAATGGTTTTCTGAATTTTTTTATAACCACCTACTACTAACATGAAATCTGAACCACAAGTCATATACACAGCGCAAAAAAATTAACGCACATTCTGATAATCTCAACTTCAAAGAAAGTTAATTTTACATTGACCTTATAACTTATTTTTCATGTTCTCTCGGGATGGTTTTGAACGAAACAAGACACATTAAATAGAAGAACAATCAAGGATTCCACCGAATCTTATGTGAAAGAAGAGAAATAAACAATTTTCAAAATACTGGAATGCTGATAAGTGATTTAATACTCGGTATTTCCACCCCTTGTGTTAATTACAGCTCGACAACGACGGTTCATATTCAAAATGAGTGGTCTTAAAATGTTCTGATCTAATCCTTCCCAGATTTCTCTGAGTTGGATTCCTAAGTCATTAAGAGTAGCTGGATGATTTTCTGAACTTCTCAGCCTTCTATTGAGGTTGTCCCAAACCTGCTCAATTGGATTGAGATCTGGAATTCTTGCTGGACATTCCATTCGAGAGACTTCAACCTCTTCAAGGTACTCCTGAACGATGCGCGCACGATGGGGTCTGGCATTATCGTCCATATGTATGGGGTAAATGGCACTACATGCTCTTCAAGAATGTTCCTTATATACCTATCAGCATTTATAGGTCCATTATCAACGACCACTAGGTCTGTGCGAGCAGTCAAATATATTCCACCCCATACCATAATCGATCCTCCCCCGAAACCAGTAGTAATCATTAAACTGCACTGAGCATATCTTTCATGTGAACGTCTGTATACAAGGGAACATCAATCACAAGGGTAAAGGCAGAATCTAGACTCATCTGTGAAGAGAACTCTTTCCCAATCAGCCACTGCCCAATGGATATGCTCTCTCGCAAAATCCAAACGCGCTCTTCGATGGGCTGGGGTAAGAGCTGGGCCTCTTGCCGCAACTCAAGGACTTAAATAATATTCTCTGAGACGATTTCTTATTGTCTGAGTGCTAATTAACATCCCATGATTTTGCTCAAGCTGATTTTGAAGGAGGCGAGCTGTTGCAATCCGTTAACTCAACGAAGAAACTCTCAAGTAACGTTCTTGAATGGCAGTTGTTACCCTGTCCTGATCTTCGGACATACCTGTCTCCCTGAATCGCTGCAACATTCTGAACACACTTGTATGGAAAATTCCAAACCTTTCTTCAATTCTTGTGTATGTCCACACTTCTTCTTGCAAAACTACCGCTTGGGCAAATTCCTCTTGGGTCAAATTGCGTGTTTCGCCTTGCATAGCGATCGAGTATAGAAAATCAAACGAAAGAAAAACTATTGATCTCTAGAATTGATCGAGAACAACTGAATTCAGAACGAAGCCAATACATTCAAAATCTGATAATCTCATCTTTTTTATTTCTGCATGGAAAAAACATCTGTATTGAAGAAAAACGTTGAAAGTGGATAACATATGCATGCATAATTCTGATAAAAATAATTATCATTGAGAACACCTTCAGTTGTAGAATAAATTTGAGATTTCCATAATGTGCGTTAATGTGTATTTTCCATTTCTAATATATTCCCTCGTTCGTACCTGAAGGAGTGCATTTTTCGCGGACTAATACACAAACTGGGTCTACAAGAATACATAGGACCCTGGAGGATGCCACCAGAGTATCAGAATTCAACTTTTCCTTTTAGTGAAGTGACCTCTAAACTATCCGAATAATATATGAGTTTCATATAGAACGTACTCGATACCTCCAAAAAAACGAAAGGCATCTGTCTGATGTCGACGTCTGGGCTTTCCCATAAATCTCTAACGCTTTCGGATTACCGACATGGGCGCCCTTTACGGGTGAATAATATTCTTCACAAAGTGTTTCAGCATTAAAATCTGCGGTATGTTACATGCCAAGCAGAACTGATGGATTATTTTCTGTATGCTCGTGGTAAAATGGGTCAAGGGGCGTCAGTCGGAAGATTGAAAAAAATATACATCGACATACGAAAGCATATTTGTGTTTACGTTTCGATGGTGGAGCTTGGAATCTGTTATGGCAACGGATCCTCACAAGCACTGCCGTGATTCGATTTCCATGTATTGCTTTTAGTTACCGTGCCTTGTGGAGAATATGTGAAATGCTGAATAATTGCATGTTTATACATTTAAACCTTTGAATACGACAATATTCAACTTACGGCCAGCATAATTAACATAATTCAAGAAATCAGTATTATTTGAATAAACAGAATTAAGTAGTGGCATCGTAGCCCAGACTAAGTAGCACATACTGAACAAGAACTTCAATTTCCTCAGAAGATGGGTAAGGTTCAGGAAAGTAGGTTGCGTTTGCGGCTTCTACTAGTTCACTAGGCGTGCAAAGTGATAAATAATCACTATCAGTGTTCATGTTTACATATTCATAAAATAAAAGGAATCAAACAAAACTGGTTTCAAAATTATTTTACTTTTGTCATAACGAAGCAATTCCAATGGTTATCACTATTCCTTCAAACTTACTTGATTATATTTTGAATTAAATATTTTTTCATCAATTTATCAAATGTTAATAAACCATAGAAAAAAATAGTAGTATAGTTTAAGGTACATCTCTAAACATTCTCATTGGTCCACTTTAAACGAATGGGGTATATCATAGTTCCCCCACTGTACTCAGCGTCCTTTTCCCAATATTTATCACAAATCTTGAGAGGCATGTCAACCGTCGCACTTGGCCCCCTAAATAATAACCATAAACGTCATTTCGAAACATGTCCCTTAAATTTGGGAATGTCAAGAGAGTTAATCTACCCGGCGTCGAATAAATAAACGGTTTGGGCCCAATAAATAAAATGAGACTAGCTTGTAATCTTAGGATCGTCGATACATGAAGATGCAACAAATATCATCTTTTAAACTGCGAAGCCAGGTCCGCACTGGGACCCACTTCGTCCAAAAATGCTAAATCCTACACTTACTTCGTGGAAAAAGCATACGAGGTCTGTAAATTAAGTAATGAAACTGATTTTTTAAAACTTCTAACACAAAAATAATTACAATTCAATATTGTTACCATCAAAATTACTTCCTTCTGAGACCACACAGCGCTGGAGATGTTTCTTCCACTCCTAATAGCAGTGCTAGAACTCCGATACTGAAATAACCTTCAGCTGGTCGGTTACAGCCGTTTGAATTTCTTCGACTGTTCCAAAATGATTTCCTTTGAGGTAATTTTTCAACTTTGGGAGGAGCGAATATGGAGGCTGAGGAACCACAGGAATGTTTCAACTGGCCAAAAACTCGTTTATCGAAATGGTTTCTGCGCAGATTTTTCTTATCCCCAAGTCATTAGTCAAAATTTGATGAACGGTGATGTGAGTCAAATTCAACTTTTTTCCTATCATTCTGACTATCAACCGACGATCTGAACGCACAAGATCCCGAATGCTGTCTACATTTTCATCGGTTCTTGAAGATGAAGGCCTTCCGCTTCGTGGTTCATCTTCAATCCACACTCTTCCTTTTGGAAATGCCTTAAACCACCGAAGAAACCTGGGCCCGTAACTAAACACTGTCTCCGTAGGCCTGCTGAAGTGTGAAATGCAATCAAGAGATATATATCCTTGAGACCAATTCACACTCCGCACGAAAAGTTTTTCGTCTTTTACAAGAAATTAAATGCTCAATACAGCCAGTGGGAATCAATACGTTCTCGAAATTACCATCGTTTATTGCGAAATTTCTCAAATTATATCAATCCAATCTGGATACAAGTCATTGTTTTCAGCGCTCTTCTGCATATGGACAGTGGAGCAGATTTTGCAGCCATCAAACGGCTTGGAGGATGGGAATCAACATCTGTTGCAGAAGGGTACATCGAAAACTCGATAAAAAATGGATCAGAAACTGCTGAAGAAATTTTATGCGATATTCGTTTGGCAGTAATGAATACATCAGCTCTCACCAGTTCCACACTTTCCTTTTCGCAAATCGTCAGTAACGATGTAGCTGTGGACTATTCAGAATGTCACATTTCGAAAATTCCGTCTATGAATTTTACGAATACGAGCATCGAGATTTTCATTGTCAAATTTTATATTGTGAGAAATAAAATTTAATTCAATAAATAACTTATTTCTAATTCATAACGAGGTGGACGCAAAAATCAACTCGTTTATTAATCTAGCGATTAATGGTCTCAACCATTAATCGCTGTCATTAATAAAATAGCTGATTAAATAACTATTAATTTCAATTTTTCTTCAATTAAGGTGTAACCGAAATAATGAATTGATATAATTTCTAAGTCTTTTCGGAATATGGTTTAACTTCATTTAATGATTAAATTTTACTCACATTGACGATAACACTGTTTCGTTTTTCTGCAAAAACAAGCTAACTAAGGAGTATTCAACAGAATGTAGATAATTACACACATTCTGATCATTAATTCGTCATTCTTCCACAGTTGCTATGGTAACCACCGGATTGGCATCAAGCTCGAATACCCTGTTTATCAGCATGGATATATATTATTTTTCTCATTTTTCCATAATGAGTATAATGATGAAACGTTTTGCATGGTGTTCCGTTCATTATTCTGGAACAAACAAGGGTAACGGGGGTGAGCATTGGGGATCTCTTTGACGAAAGAATGCCAGACGAGCGAACTTTATTGTCCTGCACTAGGAATTTCAGTTCTTGTTTATCCTGTCTCCGTTTCTCTAATAACAAACGAGTAATAATGGCACCGAGTTTTCCAACTTCATTAATATTTTGTTTTCTGTACAGGCTCGAGCTAGGAAAGATCCGTGTTTTCCTTCGAAAGAACAAATACTTAATCAAGTCTGTTCGGGAGTTGGTGGAATTCTAAATAAGCTTTGTCATAGTTGTGGCTGCAAGTGAATCTTCATTCTATTTTGCCGCATGCCGAATAAGAGCTTAGAAAATTTTCGTTTAGATATGGGAGCTTGCTTTCTAACTATAAAGGAGATTAACAGCATTTACTGAAACTTAATACAGTGGTGGCTTTAGGGTTGAGTCTTCGATTTTGAAGGGAGGCCTAAGATTAATGGAAATAATTCATCACTTTGTTAAGGATGTTTCGGTTACTAAACGATGTCGTTCATTTGGATACGTTGGTGAGTGATGTGGATCAATGGTCTACGTTCTTCAGTTGAAACCTGCGAACTCCTGCAACTCTGGGACCATAAAATTCCGCAATATATTGCAATAACGGTCACTATTCACACATCAATGGGGATATGTAAATATAATCGATAAAATATACGTGAACAGTATCGCAGAAAGTTCTTTTCAATTTAAAAACTAGGCTTGTCAATTCATTATGGCGGTTGTTTGCAATACACTGATTCAGAAGCCAGAAGAAGACTTTAGAACAGGCGCGTAAAAGCTCCTGTCCTCACGTCAATGTTTTTCAATATAATAGGTTGTCAAATATCTCCTTCCTCTTTTTTGCCTTTTATTCAATGCTTTATAAAAGTGTTACAGTGATCGGATTTAGTTCAAATGGTGCTTGAAATGCTTTGGTGACTTACTCTCATCTCCTGGGCGATGTCACGAGATACCACTGATAAAGTACCATCCCCCAAAACACCATTAATCACACGGAACGTTTCTCTAGCGGGTCTGACTTCAACAAAGGAAAACTTTAAAAGAGCGCGTATTTCGGCGTTAGTGAACTCCATGTTTACACGCCTATAACTGTTGAACGCAATATCCAAACTAATCATGCATAGCCTCATTTTGTAGGTTATGTTAAGACCTTTCAAATTATGTATTGTATTGCCAGTTACTCTGTAGCGATTTGTACATAGCCGCGAAATTCAAAAGACAAAGTGGAAGGGAGATATTTTTCTCAAATAAAATACGAGGTCTGTAAATGAAGTAAAGGAACTGGCAAGGTTGCGTTTGATCTGGCAAAACTGGATGCGCAGGGTTTAGTGGGGCGGTAGAGGAAGCATGTGATCCACCTTCAGTACGAGTTTGAACTCGCTCAAGCCATTTGGTTGTGCGTAGTGATTGTTTTCGTGAAACAGTTTTTTTTCATTGTGTCCTAAAAATGAATGACTTCAATTTCGAGCACCGGTGTGCTATCAGGTTTTGCTTTAAACTTGGGCACAGTGTAACAGAAACTCTTCTTAAACTTTAGCAGACCAACGGAGATAGTGTTTTGTCACGGGCCTAGGTTTTTCAGTGATTCAAAGCATTTTCAGAAGGAAGAGAGTCGATTGAAGATGAACCACGAAGCGGAAGGCTTCATCTTCAAGAACCGATAAAAACGTCGACAGAATCCGGGATCTTGAGCATTCAGATAGTCGGTTGACAGTCATAATGATAGGGGAAGAGTTAAATCTGACTCACACCACCATTCATCAGATTTTTACTAATGAATTGGGGATGAGAAAAATCTGCACAGAAATTGTCACGGTTTCAAAATTCCCACTCCAGTTAGTACCTGCAAACCGAACTGGTGGCGTTAGTCGCAGTGGGTTGCCAGCTTATCTCGTACGTTTCGATGAACGCCGTTGTCGGTGGTCTTAGTCTGTCATACTTTTATTCACTGTCATTCTGTCATGTCTGTGACGTAGGTTGTCAATTACGTCGTTCTTCCCGCATATTTTGGTTGAAATGTCCTGGAGTAATTAATCGCAATTTTGCGGATCTGAACAGGATTTTAACTGAAGCCCTGAGAGAAATCTTATCATGTTGGTTTGGTTTGTTCCTTGGTGAGATTTTTGCGCTTTAGCGGAGTGGCGTATTTGTTTGGAAAAACGACGTGCGATTGGTGAGTTAATCTATGTTTGTCACGAGGTATTTTAGATTTTTGTTCGTATTTTAGCATCATTCTGCTTCGAATTGGGAATTATTATTGTACCGTTGCGAGGTACCGCAGATTCTGAACTGTCTTTGAAGTCTTCGAGCTGTTTGTCTTGGCTGTCTTTGAATTACCGTCGAGCTGCCGTGGGAGCTGTCTTTGGGGACCTCCACCAGATTTTGCCATCTAAGATACCACACCTGTCGTCTACCCAGGGCGCATTACTGTGAGAAATTGTACTACGTTGGCCCAGGAATATATTTGAGCCCAGTTTCCATCTACGAGACTGTGAGAATAATTATGATTTGAGAAACTATATCCTTTTGTACATCAGTCAAGCCACGACCTAGACTGTTATAGAAGGTTAGTCTGTAGAATTTAGTTAAGATTGATTAGTATCAAACAGGCCCAATTCAGTGAATACTGTTTAGTACATAAAACCCGACCTATCGAGAAGGTCGCTTAGATACAAGTAAAAAGCTATTTGTAACGATTACCATCGAGGCTCTAAGTATATACCTTGGGGTGATATTACTGTTTGTTTAGTAAGAGATAAAGCATTATATCGAATATTCGGGTTGTGAAGTAAGAACTAGTTAGTGATCTACCTTCTGTAAGATATATCCTCGTTTGAGGGACCTTGTGTATTTCATTTGGGCTCATTATATTATTGAATAATTGCTCTATATTCTTTCTACCAGCCACTACCTCCCGCTTGTGTGATCGGGCTCGTTTGGCATCCTGAGAGTGCGTTCGTTATTTTCTCTCTTTTGCGACCCTGAGATCTTTAGTGTACTTTCCTCTTTTTTTTCTTTGTATTATCATAAAAGAGAGTGGCGCCCCTTTATAAGTAGTCTCAGCTCTAGAGCTAGCAGAGGAGGTACTTTGTGCACTCTCTGGAGCCGAGTGGGTTTGGTGACAAAATGGTTTCAAAAGACCCTTTCAATAAAAGAGTTTTTGGCCAGTAAAAACATTCCTATGGCTCCGCAGCCTCCTCATTCGCCCGACTTGAGTCCTTGTGACTTTTTTTCTTTACCAAAGTTGAAAAATCACTTCAAGGGAAATCATTTTGGGACTGTTGAAAGAATTCAAACGGCTGCAATTGACCAGTTGAAGGTTATTTCAGTATCGAAGTTCCAGTACTGCTATAAGGCGTGGGAAAAACATCTTCAACGGTGTGTAGCGTCAGAAGGAAGTTATTTTGAAGGTGATAATATTGAATTGTAATCAATTTTGTAATTTGAAATTGTAAATTAAAAGAAATCAGTCTCATTACTCAATTTATAGATCTCGTATACCGAAAAGTATCGACAAGTTTTGGTTCTACTCGAATGAACCAACATTAATATGGATTCAGTCAAACCCACTATATTGGCTTAAAACTAAACTTCGCTGCCAGAATCCAATAAACTTCCTCTATGAGTCTTCAGCAGCAGAACGAATCATTAACGCCGTTTAATACAAACGGGGTGCTAGATTGATAATCGAGGACTACTAGAATATTCATCGTGCTGTCGATCAGGACCTCGGTCGTAGAATAATTTCTCTTTTGATTTATAGTTTTACATCCGCAGTTCCATGGGAGGTATAGAGAGACTAGAATTAATCCTTCAGTGTCTGATTGACGAATTCGCTTTTCACAATAATAGCATCGTCTGTCGAATCCTGTGAAATATGGCGCAGGCAACGTGCGCTGAAGGACCTGGATGGGCTCGGGAATACCTTATTGCAAAAATCCGTCGAGCCAATACAATACGTGATAATATTTCATTGTGATTCCCGATCGTTTATTGAAGTAGTAGTTTTGAAAATTGCAGATTTCATATTGTGCCTGGAGGTGGATGGTGGAAATTTGGACATTCGACCGAATTCTGACAATAATCTTATATTGTGCAGAAATACTTGGTATAATCACCAATAGATATTCAATAATCATCAACTACTCTACGCTATTTCAGTTTGCAATATTCATAAATTTTTTTTAATATGCATTTTTGAAATCTAACTTCTGCATTGAAAAAGACAGGAGATGTCTGTTGGAACGTTGGACAGAAAAATAATAAGAGATGATGGTTTTTGTCCAAATAATTGATTCTTTATATTCTATTTCTATTATATATACAGGGTGAGTCTTTGACCACTGCGTTAATTATAACCATAGATTCTTCACGTCAAAAGAAACACTTTCTTCCTATAACATTTTTCCAAATTTGGCTCCGTTCAAAAGATATAGGGTGTTGAAATTTAAAAAAAAATGGCATTTTCACCTGTAATATTCAAACGACAATATCAATTGAAATGATCTCCTGTAGAAGGTTTTTGATAACAGTCATGCATATTTTGGCATCAATGGATTCATTTCATTTCTTGTGGGTTTCTCACTACTACTCTACAGATTGGTTAAACTGCATGAAAAACAAATATCGTTGAACTAAAGGTCAGTATCTTGTACTTCCTGGAATCATTAGTCTTTTTTGCAGATAAAATCATTCGCCATCTTTCCTCCTAAATTGCACCATTCTTGAGATATTTGAAGTTGAAAGGAATTAAATCGATATAATTTTGTCCAAATTTTCTGATTTTCCCAAATCCAACTCTGTGCTGAAATGATTCAATAACAAGATTTGTTCAATGTTGCCATATTTTATGTCTATATTAAATATTTCTTTAAAACGTTTGGGAAATCTCTCCAGTCTATGGTTCCACCATTAAAAACTTATAGATGAAATTAACCACTGAACAATTTTTGTCTTACATTCACTACAAAATCTGAATTGCCATTTGCTGTATTCATTATTAATGATGTCCAGCACCTTGTTTAAAATTTAATCCAGAGTAACATTCCATAAGAAATAGAGAAAAAGATTTCCTTCACTAACATAGGTACTTCGGTATATTCTCATGACCGTTGAAATAGGTAATGTATTTTCTGTCAGGACCTGTTGAATTGAAGACTTGTCTTTATGAAGAGCTGGTTCTTTATAGCTTCAGACTTTCAGGGTCCATCAAATTATGTCTATTCTAACATAGGAATGCTTCAAATTAAGATCATATGAGTTTTAAAATCTTCGAATCCAGTCTCCTTGATTTATTTTGTAGGTTTATAGTTTTTTCACATATTTATTTCATACACCGATTCAACCTGGTACCTACACGAACTTAGAAGATAATAGAATTTGACTTAGTTTGAGTATTTCTGAATGTTTGTTATGATGCATGGTTAATTAAAATTCAATCAATATTGAAACTGGAAGCTATAGGTTCATAAACAAGAAAGATTAAAACAGAAATGTATTTTCTGACCATAATCATTTCATACTGAATTGAATAATTTCAAACTATCGAAATTATTATTATTATTTTATTATAATATTTTCCACATTTTTTAAATAACTGTTGACAGTTTCAAACCGAATCAAAACAACAAGGAACCACAGAACACTATTTTATTGGGAACAACCCACCACAGAGACGTTATTATAACATTTCAATGTGGTAATAATTCACTCTAGTTATTCTGAGAAAAATTATAACTGAAGATCGATAATGATTACAGATATTATCTTTCATTTAAAAAAAAACTTTGCAATTATTAATTTTTTTCTCTCCTGGGGTTCGGTAATAAATTAATATTCTATGGTAAGGTATTATAATTTGACATAATCTATGAATAACCATTATTCAATATTTCTGTTTTTGTTTACATAATTAAAACAGACATTCTGATTATAAAAACCAAAAATTTGTTCAGTAATTAATTATAGTCTAAACAGAATAGATTCTTACTAACGAAAAAACACGTAGTTGGTTTTTCAGAATCAAATGTAGGTGATCAAACCTAATTCCTTCAAGCAAATATAATTGCACACCTAAATCTGAGAATACTTGTAATCTATTCAAGTAATTTGTTATTGGGATTCAGTAGAGAAAATAATTATCAAGCAAAGTAACATCACTGTAAAATAATTATTCGTAGTGACATTATTCATTGTTGTTGAAGATTTCGAAAAAGATTGCCATATTTTTAACAGTCTCATAGACCTGTTCACTGGTCTCTGTCAAGGAGAAGAAACTTAAATAATATCAGTGTTTGGAAAAAACATAGATGATATTTTCTGGCTTTGAGTGAGAAAAAAAGCAATGTGACAACCTCTTGCCTTGGAAGTTTTCATAGAAATGATGGTTTTCATGATTTGGAAATCTTAAGAAGAAAATTACAAATGTATGATGATAACATCCAATAATTCTGAGGTTTTTTGGGAATTTCTCACTGGAAAGGGATGGTTTATAATCTTGAAGTAGAAAGAAATTATAGTAAACAGCAAAAATATGTTTATGGTGTTGAATTTTTTTACCAGAAAATTAGTATTTTGTATCTTCCTTCTGGATATGGACCTAATCGGATGAAACATGAGTGAGTGAATCATTTCTTATAGGGAAAAAAATGTTTTTAAACAATTCAGATTCAATAGTGGATGCTGTGGAAAGTATTTTTCATTCAAACTATACTGGACTACAGAGGGGTATTTGCCCAATGTGAAAACTTAAAATGCTAATAACTTTTCAACGCAGCTGAATATAGAAAACCCGTAATGGAAAAAGTGTTTCTTTTGATCTCAAGAACCTATGGTTAAAATTAACGCAGTGGTCAAAGACTCACCCTGTATATTCTTTTGAACTATTGGCTTATAATATTTAGTTAGCAAACAATAAAGCATATAGATCTGGGGTTAGTGACGGGTTGTTATAACCTAGTGAAAAAAACCTCAGTAAAAAAAATATAAAATATAATATATATAATATTTCACCAAACCAGGAGCTTTTGCATGTTCGTTCTAGAGTCTTTTTCCGTACAGTAGAATAGTGTTATTTTAATATTTAGTTAGCAAGCAATAAAGCATATAGATCAGGAGTTAGTGACGGGGTGTCATACATTTCGGCGTATCACATAAAAGCCTAGGGAAAAAACCTCTGTAAAAAAAACCCTGGCTCCCCGCCTAAGTATGAAAGTACAAAAATATGCTGGAATATATTTTAGGGACTTCTTTCTTCAAGAGTGGTCTTCGATTGATGGAAACAGAGGCTTCCTCAAGTTGCCCACATCGAAACTGGAAATAAAAAGACAAAAGCAGAAAAAAGAACTGAATAACAAAAATACAAAATTTGAAAGAGATAAAGAAAACACCCTCAAAATCGACTTTTTGGATTAACTTTATTAGTTATAAAGCCTACAGACGAATATACTGAAAGCCATATTTGATGTGGTTTTTTACGTTTTCGCATGTTTGGGCAGAAATATAGAGAGGATACATCGCATAACTATTCAACTAGGACATGAAAAAGCTTCATTTGGTAGCATTCCGATAAAGCAGACTTGTATTTCAGTTTGTATTTAAAAGGTAATTTTATCCTCTTACCACAGCTGCAACAATTCGTTGCTGCCTGTTCAAATAAACGTAATTGCGAAACCTGTTGTATCACATATGATCAAATGTTTGCGAATATGCCCCATATCGTACGTTTTAGATATCATTCGACCCCATTTCGGGCTCAAAATGGTGCCGAACCTAATGAAACAATAGTTGGAACTCTCCATAATTACATGTTCCCGAATATCGACAAAAAGAGCATCTCTCCCCCAACCAGTTTCCACGGGCACTTACCCAAATGAAGAGTTTCATTCACCCTTGTTTATTAAAGGGAACAAACTGTAGAGACAGAAATATTTGTCCAAATTCAAAGCAGCAGAGCGACTGAGTTATACCGAGAGTAATTTGAATAATAGACCCGATTTTCATTTTGTTTCTTTTCCCGGTCGTTTCCTTTATTACCGCCATTTCGGGATTATGATGAACAGGCTTGCTTTAAATTACCTGTTTGCTGGTTTTTGTTTAGGATTGAAACATTAATTCAATGAGGTTACTTGAATAATATTGTCGCTGTTTTAATGCCGTGCTATATTGCGCTCATCCTTCTTAAGGGAATTTGCAACTTATTGTAGCGAATTTGGGAGATGAGCTCTGGAGTTTTTAAGGAGATTTTCGAGTTCCTCCTTGAATGCCGTTCCTAAGGACATACGTCATTATCTTCTTTCCACTGGTGACCTTTTTGACATTGTGATCAGAATCCTCTCCATGTTATTTTGAATTCCCATATTTTTTTAATTCTGGAAGTATCCATTTCAAGTTGAAAAAAATATATCGTGTTGTTCAAGAAAAATTCAACAATCCCAATTTTATGACGTTGAATTCATAAGGAAAAAAAATCACTCGGAACTGTCTAATTTATGAAGGTTTAAATAATGGTAGCAGAATCAAAAAACCGGAAAATGATACTATGTCAGTTCGCCGATGTTTCGGAAATATGTTTTTCCAGCTTCAGGGCTCTACAAAAGAATATGGAGAATATAATGAAAAATTCCAAAAAACAAACATGGAAATATATAAAACAGCAGAAATGACAAACCAAGACAACACTTCATAATTACAGTCTAAATTGTGTAACATCAAACAATTAAACATGGATACAGCTCAAAAAGTGAAAACAACATAAACAATCAGCAATAATGTTGAAGGTTTTCGTGAAAAAAAATTAAGATGTACTTGCAGACTAAACAATTGTATCCTCCCATTGTCCTCTATATAAATAATATAGTTTACAAATCTCAGGTATGTATTTTGCACGGAAAGAAATTATCAGACCGCAATGAAAAATAAACAATATAGTAATTTTGAGAGACACGTCGACACACGGAGGTGGAACCAATATGAGCTCTCGATTCCTCAGATGGAAATATCCGACCACGCGTTCATATGTTAACGGGAGGCGATGAGAACTTTACAAGGTGTTTATTCATTCTCAATAAGGAAAAATATATTCGGCTTCGATGTTGGATATCCGATCTTGAATTAACTGAGTTATTAACTGCTATCTGTAACATCTCATACATTAGAATGATGTTTAATCGATTCGAATCGATAGTAAGGCGATTTCTGCGAAATTTAGTCAGCCTATTCATTTCAACCTAATTCAATTATTTTTTCAGTAATTCCTGCATCATTGGACGGATTTGACCTGATAAGGAACTCGGCCGATATATTCGGTCACTCAACATACTCTAAATATATGAAAACTTCAGCTCATCTCTTTCGCCCGGATGAATAACATACAATTGGTCCTGTATTATTATTCAAGGAGTCAAGCCCAATCGATTGAGGCCATTTTCGGCTCGATATTCTAAAATTACTGAGATCATTTGATTACCTAAATCAGAAGTGTTTTTATATATATAATAATGTTGTTTTGGGAGAAACTTGTGTTTTTAAAAATTCTACTTTATTTAGAAAACAACTGTACAAACATTTACACATCTCTCTGTGTAAGGAATTTCTAAAATTGGGTTTTCCGCGCTACTATGAACAGTTATGTCACTGTGAATAATAATGTTTTTATTTCTTATTTTGCTTAGATCTTTATTATCTAAATTTGGTAGTTCATTATCAGGTTCTACTAATAGATCGATACATTCTTCCAATTCGTCATCTGAGATATGATTTATTATGTAGAGTGATACTTCTTCAATTGGATTTATTTCAACTTTTTCTATGTAATTTAAATCTTCATTAAAATTGTCATTTTGTATGTAATAAATATTAACATTGATATCTGACTCTTTAAAAATGTATTTTATCATATTAAAAATAATTGTCCATTCCAATTTATCTAATTCGCATGCTATCCTGGAAATAGCTAAATATTTATCATCGTTAAATTCACATAATTTTTTCAGATTAATAAGAGTTTCGAATACCATTTCATAGGTTCGTTTATCATCATAAAATTATTTAGTTATTAAATAGTAAATATTTTGATTTTTAATTCTTATTGATGCTACTTCGCCAACAGTTTTATTTTGAAATTTTAATTCGTTTACATTTTCAAATTTACTTTTGAATCGTGATGCAATACCTTTACTCATTTCTAAATCTTTTGATATACAATGAGCTAAAGCATATTTGTTCGGGCAACTGAAAATATTTCCTTTTTTTCCTTAATATTAGAGGGTTTTGATAATTGATCGATTTTTAATTTTTTTCGTAATTAATTTCATTATTTTCATCTAGCCTTATTCTACTGAGAGCATCTGCGTTATTTAATGATCCTTTTCTGTATTTTATTTCATAATCAAATTCTTCTAATTTCATTCGCCATCTCATCAAATGTGAATTATGTTCTTTAAGAGCAAATAACCAAACAAGAGGTTTGTGGTCTGTATAAATTGTAAATTTCCTTCCATAAAGGTATAGGCGAAATAAAGAACAACCGTGTAAAATAGCGAGACATTCTTTTTCAATTACACTATAGTTAATTTCAGCTTTATTCAATGTCCTACTGCAAAAAGCTACAGGTAGATCATTTGGGACTTGACCTTGTGATAAAACTGCACCGACAGTAAATCCTGATGCGTCCGTGGTTAAATTAAAGTATGTTAAAATCTGGATATCTTAATATAGGGTAATTCATCACATTATTCTTACACAATTGAAATGCTTCTATGTATTTGGGATCGTCAATATTTATTTTTGCATCTTTCTTCAAACATAATGTTAAAGGTTTTGTGATTTTTGCAAAGTTAGGAATGAATTTTCTGTAATATCCTACCAGACTAAGAAATGATTTAATTTCTTTTTGAATCTTAGGGATAGGAAAGCATGAAATAGCTCTCAATTTATTCGGATTCGGTTTAATACCTTTCCTGGTTATCACATGTCCTAAAAATTCGATTTATTCTTTAAAAAAATAACATTTATCTAACTGAATCTTTAAATTATCCATTCTAAGTGTTTCCAAGATGTTATAAATATCTGCCAAATGTTGTTCGATCGTTTCCGAAAAAATAACTACATCGTCCATATACACGTAACAACATTTACCTATAAAATTTTTTAATACATTATTCATTAATCTTTGGAATGTTGCTGGCGCGTTTTTTAAAACAAAGGGCATTCTTAAAAATTCATAGTGTCCCTTATCAACAGAAAAAGCTGTTTTCTCAATGGATTCTTCATCTAATTCAATTTGTTGAAATCCGGATGCAAGACCTAGTGTCGTAAAATATTTTTTATTTCCTAATTTATCCAAAATAGCTTCAATTTGTGGAAGAGGGTATTTGTCATCAATAGTTTTATCGTTTAGTGTTCTGTAATCAATTGCCATACGCCATTTCTTTTTTCCTGACAAATCTTGTTTTTTCGGTACTAAGACTACCGGAAATGTCCAAGGGGAACAACTATGTCCAATGATTTTTTTGTTAGCATATCATTTATTTGTCTTTGTATTTCTTCAATTTGACATTCGGGATATCTATAGATTTTAGAATGTACAGGAAGTTCGTCTACCGTTCGAATTTTGTGTTTCACTTGATTTGAAAAATTTAAAGGTTGTCCAGGTAATTGCAATGCATCGATATTTGTTTGAAAAATTTTCATTAATTGAGTAGAAATTTTGGGTTCCAACTGAGAAAGATCAATTGGTATTTCAATAGGCTTTTGACAAACCTGTTGGTTTTTGAATGGTATCTTACAATATTCATTCTCTAATACTCCATTCTTGAAATCGATTCTCAAATTATATTTGTTTAGAAAGTCTGTCCCAATGAGACCATCATAATTTTTATGAAATTTGTATAGAATGAAAGGATGATAATCGTTCATATTGAATTCTGAAAATAGAGGTATTAAAACTTTTTCATTCGAAGTTTGAGATTTAAAGCATGCCGTGAGGGTAGTATCTTCATTAAAAATATTTTGTTTAAAATTATTGTATGCAAATTTCGGGTCAATAAAACAAAGTGAACACCCACTATCTATTAACAGTTTACACTTGGGGTTCAGAAATTCTACATACGGTATTAATATTATCAAAAGAATTATTCAAGTCAATGTGTCTTTTTCTTTTGCGTAGCGAAAATTTTGCTTAATTTGATCGAATCGTTTATTTTGATAAAAACCTTTATTTTGGTGAACATCTTTATTTTGGTAAAAACCTTTATCATCAAAAACCTTTAGAGGTAGATGGTTAAGGATCATCTCTTTGAATATTTGTTAACTTTTCCGAAACGAAATTACGTTGAGGATTAAAATATTTTTGTTGATTATTATTCTGATATTGGGTAGAGTATTGGGTTCTTTTTTGCGGATAATTCCTAGTCTGAATTGATATTTTTTCAGGTGGTGTTGTATTCTCATAGTTTGGATTTGGCTGAAATACATTTGAGTTTGGTTGAAATACATTTCAATTATGTACTCTTTGGTACATTGGTTTATTTGAATAATTTGCATTCTGATGTGTCTCTCTATTTGAATCAAAGGAATTCGAATAAAAATTCCTCGAAGTATTAATAGGTCTATTGAAAGTAAAAGTACCAGACTTTTGCGGAGTCTGCTGAAATTTGCTCCGACGGCTTTTATCTAATAACTCATACTGAGTCATGTTACTAATGCAATATTAATAATAATAAATTATTATTGGTTATTAAGTACGTTCTCAATTCCACTGGCGAATTTGATATTAATACTGTTTTACAAATTTTTTGAATATTTGATTTATATAACAATTTTTCCGGGTCTGCCATATTAACAGCATCGATTCTATAGTATATTCGTATTTTCATAGCAATTATTTGCTCGATAAAATTCAGTAAATCTTGGTTCTGTTTTTTGCTCATAAACTGCAAATTATGAACCAGAACGTCTAAGTTTATTTGATCACCAAATTTATTATACAGAAATTGTTTCAAAACGTCCCATTCATCAGGGATATCAGAGGTTGACACCTCGGCTAATGCCCTGTCCGTTAATTTTGATTTCACTACCGCGAAGCAGTATCTTTTAACCATATCATTTTCCAATGTAAACATGTCAAAGTAACTTTGAACGCTTTTTATGAATGTGTGTAATTCATTTTCTTTTCCTGAGAATTTTGGAAGCAAAAATCCAAAGTTCTCTGCCATAGTCAGGTCTACTCTTTCGTTTGCCATTCTTCTAGAATTTTTTTGTTTACGTTCACGAAAATGTTTTATTGACGTAATCGTGACAATTCAATTGAAAAAATAAATCGTTATCAGATTTCAACTATAAAAATTAAGACTTTATTCGATGTCTTGTCAAATAATTAAATAATTAAATAGTTATGTAATAGGTTTTTTAATAAGAACCTAAAAACTTCATACAAGTTTTACGCTCAAAACTAGAAAAAGATTGATAATTTTTGGGCCAGAATTATAAGAAACTGGGGAAAGTAGAAAGGAATCTCTCACCGTTGATTTTCCAATGTAGATTTTGGAGTCGTTGAAGGCGCTACTCGACAATCGGACTTCCTGCTTCTCCTCGTGAATTCTCCTTGTACTGAATGGTTGATACCAACAGTTTCAGACTCTCTGGGTTTACCTCTGTATCTTTAAACTGTCAGGAACACACGCAGGTTCTCTTAAAACTGACACAATCCCAGACCTCGTCGCCAATAATGTTGTTTTGGGAGAAACTTGTGTTTTTAAAAATTCTACTTTATTTGGAAAACAACTGTACAAACAATGTACTACGTGAGAAGATCAAATCTATATTTTTTCATGCATCATTAGACGTCTCTCCTATTTATAATAATTTAGAATAATGAGAGCATTGTGGAGAGACGTCGCAAACAACAAATTGACGCGATAACAAATTAATGCGATAAGCAATATGCTGACTGACAAAATACAACATGGTAATATTCATTTCCTAATGGATTAATACATTGTTGCAATGATCAGAATACAGGATGGATAATATCTAATTATATATATATCGGATTCTTCTACAGCTGTCTTCGTCTCTACGTCTCCAACTTCCAATTTTTCCTCACGTAGGAATCATTTCATAGTGTTTTAATATGACATGAAAATTAGATAAAAACACATCAACGTCTCTAATTATTTGAAATATCTTTTATTGTATATTAGTCTACATTCTATTTAAATTCTCTTGCGAGAACACATCATGATAAATTGTTTATTTCTTGGAAATTCTCCTCCTAAGTATAAAATACTAGGATTCTTATTGATTCGGGAATGAATTCAGATGAGGGCAACGAATGAAGGGAAAATGTATTCAGAACATTCCTTCACCCCTAAATCGAAGTGAATTGAAATATGTCTTTTCATCCATCACTCTCTCCTTTATATCGATCTTTGTTCTCCAGTGAATTGATAAAAAAAAAACATGCGACTTCATCAAACTCCAGAAATTCAAAGCTTTTCTGAAATTCATACTTCGTGAAACTGGAAGAGCTGTGGAATCCAAAGAATGATTGTACGTTCATATTAGCACTAAAGATAAATTGCATAATGCGCCTCAAGAAAGCCCGGGAAATACAATCTCTCGGATGGTTGTTTAAAATAGAAGTTTATCATGAACATAGTTTCATTACGCTCATGAGGTAATGTGGAAAGATGGTTCTTCATTGTGGTTCTAGTCTATGTAACCGAATGCGGTTGTTTGTAACTGTCTACGTCGACATCTTGGATTCAGAAGACAGGAAATGAAAACCATGGAAATATACGACTTGTTAGATTTATATATCTCAACCGGGTTCTTTGTTGAGTGAACTTAAGTTTGAAAGGTTATTTGAAGTTGTTTCAATTCAATTTATAGAATTTAAATTTCAATGAAACTCACCGAAAAAAGGTGACACCTTTCAAAACCCATCGACGTTTTGAAACGTAACTGGTGAAGTGAATTTCGTCATTGATAGTGAAAAATACAGCAACATTGTTGGACCAAACTACTTGAATTATGTACTTCTTTAGCTATAAGTCGTGTTGAACTGTTCAACTGAAAACAAGCCACGTTTTCATCCATGTTAATTTGTGTAACTAGTAACGAAAAATAAAAAGGAAAAAAAAAACTGAATAACAAAAATTCGTATCATATTCGTTTAAAATTTATAACTCATTCCAAGAAAGAATCGGAAACATCTTGAAATTTATATATGGGACAACTATTGATGAGATGAGGTATTGTTTCTTCTGCTTCTCCACATTCACAACTTGCGCTTGGAACTGAGTTCCATCTGAAAAGCATGCTATTGGTACGACAATGATCTGTTCTCAAACGATTAAGAACTGTCCACATTTTTCTTGGAGGAAATTGGAAGGATTTTTTCCACAAGGATCAGAACATTTCTGAAGAGTTCCACTCAGTCTTCCATAATTCTCTATCTCTTATGTTCATATTGAAGAACGTATTATTATTATGTCATAATGGTTTACGTGACTTCAATCTTGGAATTCTATTTTGTGGAATATATGAAATAATTGGGAATAAATTGGGAAAAGAATGATATTTGTTCCAAGAATTCCGAACTGCAGTCTGTCTGAGAATATGGGGAGGGACAATGTTAGACAAAAATGGTAACCAATAAACCGGTGTAGATCTCATGGTACCAGTAATTATTCTCATGGATGTGTTCAATTGTGCATCGATTTTTTGTGTATGTGCACTATTAAACTAAACAGAGCAACAATCCTCACCTGCGGAAGAGACTAGGCCTAGAGATGCCGTATGAAGAGTGGAAGCATCAGCACCTCAAGATGATCCAGCTAATTTCTGAAGAACATTATTCCTAGTTTTCAGGCTCAGATCATTTAAATGAGCCTTGAAATTGAGAGATGAATCTAATTTATCTCCTAAATATTTAGGATAGAAATTATATTTAAGGGAATCATTGAAAGTTACAGCTAATTTCTTATATTTTTCATGATTATTCAGATGAAAACAAGATACCTCGATTTTCTTGGGATTTGAACATAATCGCCACTCAATAAAATAATTCTTTAAAATTTCCGAATCAGATGACAGTATGTTTTCTAGAGTATGGAAATCCGAATGTTGGTAAGCAATAGCGAAACAAATTTCTGAGATATGATTTCTCTGGGTAAATCACTTAATTATAAGTTTTAATTACTAATTACACAATAAGAATAATCGGTTATATTGATCCAGAGGACAACGAAGTGTTTTTTGTAGCTTCAATTTGGACAATACCGTCCATGTAATAATCTCGAGTAATGTTTGTTCATTAAACATGGAATTTTCCACGTAACCTTCAGCACCCATATTAGACTTCCATCCTGTATACTGTCTGATTCTTAGCAAATAATCTCCAGAATCTTCAAGCAGAATACTCGATGTCCGACGAAAACAAGTAACCTGTATTCAAAGAAGGATCTAGCAATTCCAAAAACTGGGCAATGATTTTCGGTAAATTTCCAAATGTGCAGGATGCACTTCACATTTTCCCTTCAAATATTTGACAAAAAAACTGTCATGCTTAACATTCGATGGACTGAACATATTTTTAACCATTTCTTTGCAATTTATACCGTCGAAAGCTCCAGCAGTTATAGCAAATTCCCGATATGTTTTTGTCTTTGTGTTGCGAATGGTTACATTAGCCAATTCCTCCTGAAACACTATATTTTCAACACGAAGAAAAGTTAATTCACTGAATGGAAACATTCAAAATTTCCTTTAAAAAATTCCAGTAAATTTGTTTACTTCTTGATTTCAATAGTTCTCTTCAAGCAATCTTCGATTTTTAAAATCGAATTCTCCATTCCTTTTTTTTATAGAAATAAGCTAGCAAAACTTTTTCATTCAAATGAGTAACATTGTTTAGTTCACACCATAAACAGAATTAGGTATAGGACAAATTATACTTGCTCCTGACATCTTTGGAATGGTACATCATTCTGAGAATCGGACACTGCAATATATTTTATCTACTTTAAAACGAATTCGGAAAATCATTTGCGGAAAACAATTGATTATATTATTCCATCATATAATTGAAAATGAAATATTTAGTTCGTTACACAGTTAGTTATTCATTATTGGCTTAAATATTACTGTGGAAGAATAGGATTATTGTCATGATCATGATCTGAAATCTCAATAAATCTTCCTACAGTCCCTTCTATATGCTATTGGTAACGGAAAAATATCCAGATCCATTCACATAATTGAAAAAAAATGGAATATTTGGTTCCTTACACAGTTAGTTATTCAATAAATAATTGAATATTGCTGTGAAAAACTGGGAAAATTGTAATGATCATGCCAAGAAATCTTTCAATTATACCCTCCTACAAATTATTGGTAACAAAAATATCCAGAACCATTCTCATAATTTAAAATGGAATGTTCCGTTCGTTACACAATTTACTCGTACCCCTCTTCGTTCCAACCAAGTTCGAAATTTTTGCGGGGCGTTCATCATCGTCCAGATCCAACAAGCTGGGTTTAGAGGGAAATTAACAATTTTGAAATTTCCTTACAGCTGGACCATTCAGACGAACACCAGGTGGTCCTCGGGGAAGTTGGTTTCAACCTATCTGGAAACTTTAGTTGCGAAGTGACCACAGATGCTCCGAGCTTTTCTACACGGGTGGTCTCTACGGATATGCTAGTTGTT
The DNA here is from genome assembly GCA_030674115.1 of Micraspis discolor. Classification (NCBI taxonomy): domain Eukaryota; kingdom Metazoa; phylum Arthropoda; class Insecta; order Coleoptera; family Coccinellidae; genus Micraspis; species Micraspis discolor. The sequence goes on along the minus strand of JARTUT010000461.1, from coordinate 356,230 downwards.
GGTAACTATTATCTCTTATCGATAAATGCTTGCTTACTTGTTGAGCATGTTCATCCTTATGTAGGTAGGTACTTTATGATCAAAGTTCTGTTTGATATAGAGCTTTCATTAGATACAGGATAATGCAGATAGCTCATAAATCTTTCCGATGATTTTCGAAATTTGTGGCTTGGTTATGTTCACAGTGAAATCATTATTCCCAAATTTTTCTTTTTCACTGAATGAATTCATGAATTCTCTACGGATTTTAGGTAGGGATTTATTTATAACTTCAAGAAGATGTGTGCTTCGTATATCCGCATTATCAGTAAACCTAACTTAGGATACCCTTTCCCGAAGGAGTGATTTCCTCATGCATGTGGCGAATGTTTGCAATCAATCAATAGCTCGTTAGAAAGCCCTAAAATCCTCCACTTTTCTGTTTTAGTGCTTCCGTCTAATCCTCCCACCCTAACGACTGAGAGGACTTTTTACGATAGTGGAGACGTGCTCAGAGCTAATTGCAGCTCACCACCATCAAGACCAGCAGCCACCTTGACATTTTATCTCAAGGATGTACAGGTGAGTTGGTCTGATATCTGTTTGATGGTCTATAAAGAGCTTTCCGTTCGCAGCGATTAGAAAAGTTTCATTCATTGACAAGAAAGAAGGATTTTATAGTGCAAGCTCTGTTATAGCGACTCATTGAACAGGATCGGAATAAATGAATAATATAAATTCATCAGAGCTACTGCTATGTGGTAACCGATCTTTCATATAGCCTGAAACTACTTTTCTTTTAAACGGTTTTGCAAATATTCAACATAATAGTTCAAAGGAGAGTACGTTAGCCGATAGGGAAAGACATTTTAAGATCCTTTATGTTAAAGGTTTGTCAGAGAGTACCAAAAATATCATAAGACCTTTGAGTGTTGATTACGTGGTTTTTAAATCTAAATAGATCCGACGAAACAATATCTGGAGACCTGGATGAAACAACACAATGATGACTGTATTAATATGAGGTCCACAACCAGGCTCTCAACGCATTATGTTCATCGTTTTGATTTGGACAAATCGCGTATATTGTGTCGTGAAAATATTCTATCCAAGCGACTTTTTAGAGAGATGGTTTTCATTAAGGTAATACCTAATATTTCCACAATGATTATGCTTCGTTAAGCCAATGTTTTATGGATTGATTGCATAAACAGATTGTAAGTACACTGATAAAATATTGAATCGGTTTATCGATCTTTCCATCTCAGTTGTGAACTCGATGAACCGAAGAATGTATTGTAACATTCGCCACTTTCTCTTTCGAAAAAATAACAAGTATTATCAATAAAATAAACTACAACACTGGAGTCTGAATGACTCCAGATACAGAGAATTGGTCATTTAATGTGATCGTCTAGCAAGGGTAGGACTCTACCTTATATTTGAGTAATAATTCACTGTCGTGATAATTAAGATTGGTGAAAAATAGTTGGGTACCAAAGATGGTAAATAAAACACAATGATTAGACCCAAACAATTATTTCTTTATTCCAGGTCTGAAAAAAAAATAGAGGGAAAAGGCCTTAGGCATAAAAAACCCCCGTACTACCACACAAAACGCTACAAGTTCTAATTATCGGTACCGATCTATTCAATATTAACTAAATAAGACATGCTGATGAAAGCATTAGCCATGATATCTAAGCTTATGCTTGGAGCTCCATCGAAGAGGCAGGAGGTGCCCTTGAGTTACTTGTGTTACTCCAGAGTAACCATATTCATCTTTTCTAGATAACAAACTTGGAGGCACTTATTATCTGATATCAAAATATTGCGATCACACAAAACCATCAATTATAGCAATTATGGGTACAACTTCAATAATACAACGAAAATATAAATCATGACAATTATGGCAACTTCAATCAAAATAGTATATGCAAAAGACTAATAATGACAATCGTCATGGTCACAGCCAAGGCGTGTGAGCCATAAATATATATTGGATTGGGTTTGACGACCTAGCTATAGTATTTAGTATTAAAGTGTTTGAGAGGATCACAGGTCTGTTTTTGCGAGAAACACAGTCAATAAAAAGCCGACGTTTCGATTTATTCAAAATCTTTCTCAGGGCACTGGAAGAAACGATACATCTTGAATGGAGAACAAACTTATAAATCATTAAAATGAAAAACAAAGAACCCTAGATAAACTCACAAATGATGTAAACATAATTCAGAATACAACTACAAGAATGTCAAAGACATCAACTAACAAATGACATTCATAAAATCAACAACACCAAGCAATTTCAAAAGTTAAAAAATATATAAGACAACAAAAGTAACTCACATTATTGGTTGGTCTCTCTAGTTATTATATTAAAAATATCTTTCGATATTATCAATTCTAATTTGACGGATGAATGCATATGGGTAGTGATACAGCAGACCATTGACAAATTCAAACTCAAAATGAAAACTGAACAATTATGTGGACATCATGAGAGTTGAACAAGCTGGGGCAAGATTACCTTGTCGTTATGAAGGTCAACGCAGAAGTGGTAACAAAAATGAAATGTTATCTTGATGGTAGTTTCTTTATCATCGAGCATTTACGTCAAATTCATTTCTTCGACTTGCATTCCACTACGAGCCTGATGTTGAATATTATGCTCATTCCAAAGTGGTTATTGGTACTTTGGAGAAGGAATGCCCGCATTGTCATGCACTTAAATTTGAAAATGAGCCACTTGGGATGTGTTGCTCATCAGGAAAAGTACAACATACCGAAATTGAAACACCACCTGAGCCATTGCACGGTTTACTTATTGGTACTGATCCAGATTCTAGCCTGTTCCTGAAGTCAATTCGCACATTCAATTCATGTTTCCAAATGATTTTGGAGCAACAGAAATAGTCAGCAATGTTGCAGCAAACGGTCAACAATTTAATTCCACGTTTAAAATCAAAGGCCAAGTTTATCACAAAGTGGGCTCATTGCTGCCAATGCCAAACGAATCTCATAAATTTTTACAAATATACTTTTTGGTAGGTAATTATTTTTATTTGCCTATAAAAATGTTTCCTAGAAATAACATACATGGCAAAACAACGTTTGACGGGTCAGCTAGTTCCAATATATGATGTTCCAAATATGAAATTCTCAATATGTAAACCAAACAATCTTCATCAACGAATTCTGCCTATAAAAGGGTGAATTCATTTTTTAACTCATAGGGAACAATTTAACTATAATGTATCATGCTCCATGCTGAGATTACGTTGATATTGATTAGAATGGATTGATGTTAAATAACATATTAAAGTAACAGAAGAAAATTTGTCTGTTGTACCGAATATTTCAAGGAACATGTCATTCACGCAATGCACATTTAATAATTGTACTTTTGATAAAAGGAAATGTAAAATATATTCAATAAAATAATCTAAAATCAATTATCTTCCATTATCTATATGTATATATATTAATTTCGTGGAAAGTTAAATTTTGTTACTTGTCAACAGAGATGAAATGTCAAATTTTTTTCCCGTCACAGAGAAAAATATTATTAACAATTCAAACCACTTTATTACTGAATTCTAAAAGATCCTTTCACCATTTAAAACCCACTAAGACGTTTGTTTTGGTCACTACCAATGCTGGCTCATGATATAAAGAAATGTTCGATAAATAAGGCAGAGGTGTATCAAGCGTAGGGTGAACTTGAATTTGAATTTTGGTGCTTCAAATTCCTGGGATGTTAAAATATATCATCGATGTTGCCTCCCTGCGCATTTGTTGGTAGTTTATTTTTTGATGTTATTCCTAATAATAAAAAACTCCACGTGGTTTACATCACTGGCTATATGTAGTAGAATAGTATATCCATTTTTTTTCATATAAGTGTAATTGATGTTCTGAATCTGTCCATTTCGCTATACTCTGCCCAGTTGTGTTTGTTGAATTGACAAGTATCTTATTGTAACTTTGACCTGAAGAAGATGACAAGATTCTTCGTAATTTTGCTACCGAATAAAGAATATTCTTGGTTTCTTTACCCATTACTGTACAGCAGGTTTGATTTCTGGGAAAGAGAAATCACATTGACTAGTTAACCTATTCTGAAAATATAAAATTCTTGCTCATCTCTTCCGGAAGAAATAGAGTACACGGCCGGACGGACACCCTCATGTTGGAACCTGTATTCTTCATCAGGAAGTCGAATGAGGCCATTTTCGGTTCGCTTTTCGAAATTTACAGACATTTGTCCGAAACGAGAGCACGCTTTTCCACTAAACACGTGCGCAGAAAGTCCATTACAAATTTAGCCCGCCCTATATTGATTCTATTCTTGGTTATTCATTCTCATTTTCAACAGGTTGCATTCTCAATGGAAGAATGATCAAAACAAAAATTTAGAAACCATTGACGTGAGGTCAGATTGCATTGGCGCTCTTGTTGAGCTACTTGCGAGTAAATGTTCAAACCATAACAAATCTATAAGCACTCTGATCAGGTAAACAATAGTCTTTTCCCGTACTATGGGACAATGTGATGCAAAATGAACGCCTAATGAATGAAAAAACCTTTATCTCAAATTAAAAATAACTACTCATAATTTTCCCCAAGTTTTGTTCGAAGCTAAATTCCCTTCTAAAAACTTAATTCAGTGCTTTTCTGAATTTTGACAACGTATATTATTTCAGCCATCGAGATAAAATTCTACCTCTATGACTTCAACGTGATCAAAAATTCTGATTAATTTTACGCCAACTGACACTGATTAATGAGTCTGGCATTTGTCAATCGAGTATCGATATATGATGGCCATCGTTCAAAGAAAATCACCGGAGACTTAAGTAAATGAAAAAAATGATCATATCTTCTGATGGAAAAAAGCTACGACAATGAAATTTGAGGATGAGTAAGGTATCGATCACTTCAATATATTCACGAATTTTTATTGAAATCCAAACAATATCGTTATGAGATAGTGAGTATTGAAAAAACATTTTCTGGGAAGTTTTTAAAAATTTTCTAGCACGACGATTTCTAAGAAATTCAGCGAGCTGTTTTGTTTCAGCTTCCCTCAACAATATTTCAAGTATCAACTTGATCGGATGGATATTTTAGTAGTTGTTGAGGAAACAAAATTTCAGATGCTCATAACTACTGAACCATCCGACGGATTTGGCCCAATAACGAACTTGACCGAGATATTTGGACTATTAATCTATTCTGAAAATATGAAAAGTCTAGTTCATCTCGTTTGGATGCTAGAGAGGATACGGCTGGCCGGACACATTCAACTTTCGCCACGGATTCTTCATCGGGGAGTCGAACCCAATCGATTGAGATCATTTTCGGTTCGATATTTGAAAATTACAGATATTTAGGCAACATGATTGGCACTCTGTTTGGGTGAACAAGAGCGTCAAAAACAACACGTCACAGTTTACCTCCTCCTCGAAGCCCCCATTCCGTGTACGATAATGAAAACAACCACTGATTCGTGAGCGATGATACCCCCAGTCTTCCCAGACCTGATTGAGCGTGATCGTGTTTTTCTCTCGAAAAACTCCAATCAAGCGTATACGCTACCCAAGGACTCGGGCGGAAGTTTGCGAATCGAATTCTATCAAATTGTATGATACTCGCAGTAAAAATAAGAACGCTGAACGACGGGAAACGGATACGCCAACTGCAAATCGAGCGGGAACGTAAATTTTGATTAAACGTTCTCACGAAAAAAGAAAAACGCAAACAAATCGTTGTGGTCGATCGGGACTGATTGTCTGGAAAATTCGATAATCGGTTTCTACGGCGTATATATATTTTTTTCGATACTCCCGATTCCATTATAAGGGGGTGTGTGGGTGTTGTGGATGAGGGGTGGTTCACGACCGAGATTTGGGATATCACACGTTGGTTTGCTTTGTAGTTTTTCGAGTATTATTCCGGGTCAGCTGAATTTCTTCCATTTATTTCTCACTTGTGTTCAATTCATATTCATTTAAAAGGGAATTTGTTTGATTATTATTTTTCGTTATTCGAAAGTCAAACATGATTTACGACATATTACACAGGGTGAGTCTTTGACCAATGCGTTAATTTCAACCATATATATATATTTTCTTGAACTTTTTACTTACAATATTCAGTTAGTTGTAATAAGTAAGTTGTAATATATTCGAGGTACTTTCTTCATGAGTGGTCTTCTATTGATGGAGACGGAGACTTTTTCAAGTTGCCCACATCGAATCTGGAAATAAAAAGACAAAGGCAGAAAAAAGAACTGAATAACAAAAATACGTATCATATTCTCTTGAAATTTATAAACCATTTCAATAAGAATCGGAAACATCATGAATAACTCTAAAACCATCTTGAAATTTATATATGGGAGAACTATCGATGAGATGAGGTATTGATTCTTCTGCTTCTCCGCATTCACAACTTGCGCTTGGAACTGAGTTACATCTGAAAAGCGTCTATTGGTACGACCATGAACTGTTCTTAAACGATTAAGAACTCTCCAAATTTATCTTGGAAGATCAAAGACAGGAATTTTTTCAGAAAGATCAGAAAGGTGATACTTATTGAACATTTCGTAAGAGTTCCACTCAGTCTTCCATAGTTCTATATCGCTTAAGTTCATATTGAAAAACGTATTCTGCCATAATGGTTTACGTGACTTCAATCTGGAAATTCTTTTTGTGGAATATATGAAATAATCGGGATAAATTGGAAAAAGAATGATATTTGATCTAATAATTCAGAACTGCAGTCTGTCTGCGAATATGGAGAGGGACAATGTTAGATAAAACTGGTAACTACTGAACCGGTGTAGATCTTATGGTGCCAGTAATTATTCTCATGGATGTATGCAATTGTGCATCGATTTTTTGTGTATGTGCAATATTAAACCAGACAGAGCAACAATACTCAACGGCAGAAGAGACAAGGGCTAGAGATGCTGCGCGAAGAGTGGAAGCATCAGTACCCCAAGATGATCCAGCTAATTTCTGAAGAATATTAATCCTAGTTTTCAGTTTTAGGCTCAGATCATTTGGATGAGCTTTGTAATTGAGAGATGAATCTAATTTAACTCCTAAGTATTTAGGATAGAAATAATGTTTAGGAGAATCACTGAAAGTTACAGCTAATTTCTTATATTTTTCATGATTATTCAGATAAAACAGGATACCTCTATTTTGTTGGGATTTGGACATAATCGCCATTCAATAAAATAAATCCTTAAAATTTCCGAATCAGATGATAGTATATTTTCCAGAGTATGAAAATTCTAATGTTAGTAAGCAATAGCAATGTTGTCGGTATAAACAAATTTCTGAGATGATATCGTGGGTGAATCACTTAGATATAAATTGAAAAGTAAAGGAGATAGAACTGACCCTTGAGAAAGACCGTTTTTTAATGTTTTGAAATTTCTACTCTTACTGTCAATAAAACTACGAAACCTTCTATCAGATAACATATTTTCTAATAATCGTACCATTTTTCCATACTTGAGATGGGTATAGCGTTTGAAAATTAATCCCTCTTTCCACACAGTGTCATATGTCGAAGATAAATCAATGAAAGCAGCTCATGTTTTCAACCTATCATCGAAGCCTGATTCTATGAATGTTGCAAGGTTGAGAACCTGATCTGAACGATTTCTATTTTTCCTAAAACCTCCCTGGAAACTTTGTAGAGCGTTTTCCATAGAAGATTCAGTTCTAAAAAGAATTAACCTTTCTGCTATCTTGTAAGGAACACTCAATAAACTTATGGTCACAAGGATTTTTTCCTCGTTTCAAAATACTTATTACTTTAGCCTAACGAAATTCGGAAGGAAAGTTTCCTGAATTCAGAATATTTTTATAGAAAGACAACAACCAAGACAAGGTCTTTTTTCCTAAATGTTTGATGAATTCTGGATAAATTCCGTCACAACCTGCTGCTTTTTGAGATTTGGTAGATTTGATTGCAGCCCTCAATTCATCTTTATTGAATGGATGTGACACATTTTCTATAGTAGGAGCTGATCCCTCAATATGTGTATTTTTTTCTTCATATTCCTCATTTTAGATTGAGATATCTGGTATATATTTTAACCATAGGTTCTTGAGATAAAAAAACACATATTTTTCCTATACCGTTTTTCCATATTCAGCTGCGTTAAGAATTTATAAGCATTATAACTTTTCACATTAGGCAAATACCCCTCTGTAGTCCAGTTCATTTTGAATGAGAATCACCTTCCACAGCATCCACTATTGAATCTGAATTGTTCAAAAACATTGTTTTCCCTCTAAGAAATGATTTACTCACTCATGTTTCATCAGATGGGGTCCATATTCAGAAGGAAGATACAAAATACTTATTTTCTGGTAAAAAAAATTCAACACTATAAAATAGATATTTAATGTTCTATCATAACTTCTTTCTACTATAAGATTATTTACAATCCCTTTCTTGTGAGAAATTCCAAAAAAAAAACCTCAGAATAATTGGATGTTATCATCATACATTTGTTATTTTCTTTTCAAGATTTCCAAATCGTGGAAACCATCATTTCTATGAATACTTCCAAGGCATGAGGTTGTCACATTTTTCTTTTCTTCACTCAAAGCCAGAAAGTGATTTTCCAAACACTGATATTCCTGAAGTTTCTTCTCCTTGACAGACTTTCTTGAGTATTGACCAGTGAACAGGACTCTTGATATCATACTGTTGAAAATGTTGAATATAAAATTAATATTGTTAAAGAGATGTTACTTTACTTGATAATTATTTTCCGTATTGAATCCTTATAACAATTTACTTGGACATATTACATTTATTCCCAGATTTAGGTGTGCAATTATACTTGCTTGAAGAAATTGAGTTTGATCACTTAAATTTGCATCTGAAAAACTAACCGGGTGTTCTTTGATAAAAAAAGAATGATTAGATCATTAATAAAAATCTATTCTGTTTAGATTATAAATAACTACTGAACATGCCTTGTATTTGTTTCAATTATTCAAATAAAAACATAGATATAGAATAATGGTTATTCATAGATTATGTCAAATTTTTATTCCCTACCATAGAACGATACAAATAAATCAACATTAAAAATATTTATTATTGATATGATAACAGAAATTTTTCTAGAATATTTGCCAAAACATAATTTTCAATTGTTATTACTGATTGTATGATGAAAATTACAAATTGTTAAGTGTTATTGTTAATCACATTTTGATTTGCTGACGCCTCCACTGGACTGCTTCTGGTGCTGCTTGCTTTATAAATTAAAGACACGTTGAAGTAATTCTTCTTCATGCTATATCATTTGTTCGATTATATATTGCAGGTGACCTGGATCCGTTGCTACATATCACAAGATAGTAATAATAACAATTTGGATTTGAAAGACCCGTTATTTTTATCAAATTTCGGTACGACACTCCGCTCTTGGTCAGTTTTTATATGCCATTGTCCTGAAAGGAATGATTTATGATTTTTTTTGGTGTCGGGGCTTTTTTAATAGCTAGATTCTTCATTCATGATGAAATTCTGTTTATTTTATCTGGACTGGTTTTGTACCAGTTTTAACATCTTTCCCAATAATCGTTTGTTGGTGACGTTCTTTCTCTTGTCTTGGAGTTTTTAGTTCAGTCTTACTGGGCTAAAATTGAAACTTTTATTGTTTTCTGCTAATCATTTTGAATTAGTGAGTTTTCGATCTTCCCTTGAGTTGTTTTTGAAAAAATGGGGTTGTGCTATATTCTACATATTTTTCCTCTAAGATTGTCTTTTCCTCTTATAAAAATGTTGTTTTTACCCTTGTGCTATGCCAGTTCGTGAGATAACCAAAATTTTTTTTTCTAGGCCTTCAGGAGTTAACTCGTCGCAAGCGTAGATCAGTGTTTTCAACTCATTATACGATAAAAAAAAACCGCAGATTTTTCACGCTTGCTGTCGATACCTTGTAACTTCTTCTCTTGACATTTCTTAATTTTTTTGCTAGTTCAAAATCAATTTGTTCAAAGGGATTCATTTTAATATTATCATCTTGAAAACAATTCTCCATCGGCAATTTTGCTGTAATATTCCATATAATTCGAACAGTGCACCCTTAAAATTCATCGTTTTTTTTCCTCATATTGTAGGCCCAGCTTACTGAAATACTATAAATTCGGGTTTAGATACTGGTGTGCCTTAGTGTGTAAGATTTTTTATCGTAAAATGAGGTAATTATCTCCAAACACTCCTTTTACTTCGCTGTGGTTTTCAGTTCAGTGTTTAGTGTATTATCGTCTTCTGAAACTACACGAAACAAAACGATTCATATTGACGACTTTTGATATACTTTTGACAAATAAATTTGAAAAACATCGTCCATTAAATACAAAACAAATTTTGCGTTGTAAAGATGTTATTCTTGGTTGGAAGTGAAGAAATCACAGAGTCATAGCAACGTTGAATTTCCACTGTGAATGTTTGGAAATACCACAGCTCTTATAAAAGTTTTTGTAGTTACATGAGTGAAATATTCAAAAAACAAAAACTCTATTAGGAAAAACAATATATTGCACACCTACTTCAATAGTATCACAACTCAAAAAATCCCCTTTTTCGGGAAACGCGAAAAACTGTTTCCTCATTCAGCCCTGACAAAATGTGAGACAGTTCTTTGAAATCGAATTTCAGATGTTATTTGGTATCCCTCCCTATCTGATATTTTGTAATCGTGAAAATTAGTTGATTTTCCAAATTATAACAACTGAAGTTGTGACTCTATAGACGAGTGGTGGAGAGAGCAAGTGAATCGTCATCACCAATTCAACTGCTGTCTGTCGTCATATTTTGAGTTATAAAACTATCGACGCAACGGTGCAATATGTAAGTGGTAAGAAATCGATTAGGAAATGACAAAATTGTCTGGAAAGTTATGAGAGCATCGAAATATATGTTGCAAATTTCTTTCTCCAAATATTATATAGTAGTGAGAACTGACTCAACAAAGCATAAAAAAAATCCATTTCACAACTGAATCATCTCTTCCAGCAAAACGGATGGAAAAACAAGAATAATTCAATTATTCAAGTTTTCAGTAAGTTAATTCGAGCTACATACAAATTGAATTTTTTTTCGATTTCACGCATATTCGGATAAAATTGACAAAAATTCAAATTGTTTAACTTTCAGGATATCATCATTAAATTATTCTATTTAATAGCTCATCCTGCCACATAATAATTTTCCGTCAATTAGTTGAAGCCATCCTTGCATATCAACATCGATATTGCCTTGTTTTAATGAAGTAATTACTGCTATAATCTTTATACACACAATACAAATTGTTGTAGTTCATTATATGTGTATATGATGTATGATTTTGAAATTAATATTGTGGTATTAACTACGTAGAATTAGAAATTTAAATGCATTAAATTTGCAAAGTGAACTCTTTCCAATAGACAATAAACACTGTTGTTCATTCTGATTATCCGTTAAATTATTAATACAGACACGCATATAAGTTCTTCCTTATCTTTTATTGGAGGATTACTTCATGGACCAAAGCTATGGGATGCAGTATAAGACGATATCCCCAGATCTTTCGACCGCGGAGCGACTTCCGTTGTACACTAGAACTATCTGCTCATATTGATGACAGGTTAAGAACAAGATAGGTTGATGGAGCATCTGAAACAAACCATGGGCAGAGAAAGAAGTCTGCGCTTGTCTTTATCAGCGTCATTTCTATTCAAATAGAATTTTAGTTTCTTTCTTTGCTTCGGAAGTCCCTGGGTTATGGGCTATACTTTCACTCAGTCGAAAATTGCAGGATTTCCTGTTCACAAAATCTTAATTGATAACCCACTTAAGTTATCCTTCTGGCAATACAATAATAACTACTGTATGAAAGGAGACTTTCAACAGGGACATTTAAACTTACGTAGTAAATAATCCAAATCCGTCAGATCTGCGATAGTATTAATAGTAGGGCATCACCCTGAACACCTTATGGAAAATTTTTGAAGGATCTTGGTGTACCACACACCTATACATACTTAATTAAGCTGACTCGATAATTGAAACCAATGAGGATTTTGTAGCGACATACGTTCACCGATTGGGCTTTGAAACTATACGTAAAGATTATTAATATCATCGCAAAATTGTCCATCCACAGTTTGCCACTTCAGGCAGATATAGTTAAAAAATTGTTTTGTGAATTTCCGGAGAATATATAATATGTGATTTGAAGTAGAAAAAAATTGAATTTTTTTTTTCAAATTTCCTGGAGTAACAATTTCACCTATTTGCTCCTACCTATAATAAACTTATTCTTAGAATATGAACACTTTAGCTCGTATCTTTCGGAAGATATAGCGTCGAACGGATTCTTCATCAGTAAGTAACTTAATGGACTGGGAACATTTTCGGCTCGATATTTGAAAATTCTAAACATTTGGGCTAGAGGCTGTTATAGTAAGAACATAAGTGATAAGAAAAAATTCAGAAATGCATTGACATGAGGTCAGAAGATTTTGTGTTGTCCTTTAAAAATCTCATATATTCAAGACCAAATTACAAATATATTGAATTAAAAATAAGCAAACCAACAGTTTTGCTCCAGTTTCGTTTCAGCCACAATCCTCTAACCCTCTCAAAACAACACTACTTCACAATATAACCATTGCAATGCTTATGAGAACTTAATCAGGAAATTTTATCTATAGATGAGCAACGTCTTCTTTCATTAGCATACCAGAATTTTGGACTGGAAAATATTTGAAATACCTTATATATTCGAATCCAAAAATACACAAAAACAATGATTCTTCGGAGTCGAATTTTCTGGAGCCTATAACTTTTACGGGCATTACATTAAACTTCTTCAGAATAAGAATTTGGCTTGTGAATTTTGCCAACGTACATTTCTAGGAATTTAATACCTTGTCTTTGATATTGTCTATCTATAACAATATTCTGAATTCGGAAAGCTTTATTTCCGAATTACGTAATATTCTAAAGTAATAGGTATTTTGAAAAAAGAATCCTTGTGATCCCAATAGTTATCGACGAATCAGTTTATTGAGTGTTTCTTTCAAGATATAAGAGAGGCTAATTCTTTTTAGAATTCAATCTGCTATAGAATAGGTTCAACAAAATTTCTAGGGAGGCTTTGGGTAAAATAGAAGTTGTTCAGATCAGGTTCTCAGCATTACAACTTTCATAGAATCAGACTTCATTAATAGGTTGAAAACAGGAGCAGCTATAATTGATTTTTCTTCGGCATATGACATTGTGGAAAGATGGATTAATTTTCAAACTCTTTAGCCATCTGAAGTGTAGGAAAATGGTGAAATTATTAGAAAATATGTTATCTGATAGAAGGTTTCGTATTTTTGTTGACAATAAGAATAGCAATTTCAGAACTTTGAAAAACGGTATTCCACAAAGATCAGTTCTAGCTCCTTTTCCTTTCAATTTACATCTTAGTGTTTTACCCACGACATCATCTCAGAAATTTGTTTATGCTGATGACATTGCTATTGCTTACCACCATTCGCATTTTTGTACTCTGGAAAACATACTATCATCTGATTTGGAGATTTTAAAGAATTATTTTATTGAGTGGCAATCATATTCAATTCCAACAAGAAAAAGTTACGTTGTTTTCATCTGAATAATAATGCAAAATATAGGAAATTAGCTGAAACTTTCAATGAGTCTCCTATCAAACATAATTTCTATCCTAAATACTTAGGAGTTAACTTAGATTCATCACTCAATTACAAAGCTCATTTAGATGAACTGAGCCTAAAACTGAAAACTAGAAATAATATTATTCAAAAATTAGCCGGAGCACCTTGGGATGCTGATGCTTCCCCTCTTCGCATAGCATCTCTAGCCCCAGTCTTTTTCGAAGTTGATTATTGTTGCCCTGTATGGTTTCATAGTGCACATACACAAAAAATCAATCCATATTTGAATACATCCATCTCATATTCCGTAAGATCGAAACAATTTCCTATTTTAATATACCTCGTAGACTCTTTTCCTGATATATAATTTTTTTTCCAGCTCTGCGAAAAATGTATAACCAGAAAATTCGTTACGGGAGATCTGTTCCAGAGTGTGAATTACCTGGAATTGCCATTGTTTCCGTCTCATTTCCTACAGAACCGTCTCAGTCTGAGGTGTGTTGCAGAAATTGGAAATTTATATAGGCAGTCTGCCGAGCTCAACCTTTATAATGTCAACGATCCCATACCAGCCCGAGGTAAGCATTTTGATTCATTTCCGTAGGATATAAACTGTCATGTAACCGGAAAATACTGCTAGGCCGTCCGACAGTATTGAAAAAACTGGAACTTTACATAACCCTATATTTGCCAGCTTATCATTTTTATGTGGAATCGACGCATTTGAAAATAAATGAATTATGATACAGAAAGTGTGGAATGAATAACCGATTTCAGGGGATTATCAAGAAGTTAAGAGAGAAAATAAAATCGGTTGTTACTGCTGTATATTTTCACTAGTAGTTAGTCTGGGGTAACTGAACTCAATATTTTATTTCCATTCTATTCAGTCACATAAAATTGCACTCTGATATATAGGGTTGTCCGATTGGTGACGCCAACAAACTTTTTTCAGATTTTCCCAGAATACTCAACATATAATGAGCTATTTTTCTTAGTTTTCGAGTTGTTTTTGTTTGTATTTTTAATTATTTTTGCTTGCAAGTTTTGAAAAATCCATATCTTCTTTCGCAGTTGTCCGTTTCTTGTGAAATGATTGTTTTGAATGTTGTTTTGTTGAAAAAATTACTCAGCCTCCTGAAATTACATTATGTTTTTCAAAAAAGGTTTGACAGCTGGTACTTCAGATTCTAGTATGAATTATTCAAACATTCAAATTCAATTCAATAATACGTTTCCATAGCTTCTGGCTGAGTTTGAAAACTCCGCATGCTCCCAAACTTCCAAAATCTTAAACGAAATGTTACTGATCAGCTAATTTTTGTTTCAATTCTGCTTCAAATACCGAATAGGCTTAGAATCATTGCAACACGATTATGGCGTGTTTCAATGATTTTATCTACTTTTCATCATTGTTATGGCAAATTTAGCACAAAAAGGAATTTTTGGTTTGAATTCATTTGAAATTCTGTAAAAAAACTGTAGCATAAATGATTTTGAATAAGGTTTGACCACTGGAACCGAGATGCGAGCAATAATGAAAATCAAAACGGCTAGTTGGAAAATAACCTGTGTTTTATATGTAATACGAAATGAGAAGCACAAACTATAGAAACTTGACTATTTCTCATAGCTAATTTTCGAACTACCTTCCTCCAACCTGAATATGCAATCGATATCTTTAAAAATTTTGTTTTAATTTTGTGAAGCTGTTTGAATATTCTTTCTTTAATAAGATTTGTCTTCATATTTGTTCGCTATTACTTTTTGTTGCGTACATCAGCTATTTCAAAATCCCCAAATCGAATGGGGTTAAGGTCCGGCTAACACGCTGGCCATTCGATCGGCCCAGTACGCCTAATATATTTCTCGGGATATTTGATGATCAAATTCATCTTACTCTTGCCACAAAGTGACAAAGACTGCCATCTTCTCGGAATATCTTTTTTTCCAGGTCTTTAGTTTGAAATCTTTCGACAATTCAATTAGATTATTTTGTAAAAGATTTAGGTTACTCTTTCAATATAACCTAGCCGGCAATCAAAAAAGGCCCATTAATTCTCTATTTAGGACCATAATTTGAATCATTATCATGAAACCAAGACTAGTATTTAATACATATACTTGAGTTTTGAGTTTTTTTTCACGAATTTCAACTAACTTCAATTCAAAATTGAATTAATTCACCGTAACAATGATAAACAGTAAATAAAATGAATTTTTCCGAAAGCAGATTATAACAAAAATTGGCTGATCAAGAACTATTTTGTTTTCGCTATTTCGACAGTTCAAGACCCTACAGAGGTTTTAAACTTACACAGAAGTTATGGAAACAACTTATTCTCTTTTCAAATTGAAGTTGAATATCTAAGTTTATCCTACTAAGAATAAAGTTCGAACTTTCAAGCAATTTGGAGTAACTTTAAGTGATTTCAGGAAGCTGAGATTATTTTTATTATTAACAATCATGACACAAAAAATATTGTAGAATGCCTAGTACGAAAAATTATATGAACCCTGCTTGCAGATATCTTTAAAAGTACTCAACAAAAAAGATAATTTCAAACTAATAAAAATCAAGGAAGATACATCGGATAACTTCAGGTGCGAAAAAGTTAAAAAAAAATTTTGATGTCATTGGACCAAGGTGTATTATGAAATTCGCCGAAATTGAAATGAAATCGACATCACCCTAGGTAAATCTTAAAAAAATATTTTTCTCTTGCAGTTATGCAGAGTGCTGCAGTCAGCTACAAAACCGCCATCTTGAATCTAGTGATAATATCTCTCTACCTGTCTACCTAAGTGAGTGTTTTAGGAGTATAGGTGTCAAATGAAAATTTATCATGAGGGACAAAGGCCCTATTGTGATCGACTGAATGGCAATTAATATAGTGAATATATAAAGAGATTTTGTAAAAATTTTAATGCAATATTGAATTTGTATGTTGATGGATGGTTGAATAAAATGAACGTTGAATTACATGGTTTTCATTTTTTGGCCAACACAAGTCAGTTGAAAGTTGCAAAAATTGGAGAAAAGGATAAGTGAATCTCTGGTTTCATTCAAATAGGAGAGATCTCCAAAATTCGTGGCTACAAAAAAAGATTTCTAGCTATTCACGGTCAAAAAATAATGGGATTGCATGGGGAAAATGAGATTTGAATCCATTTGAAGTGCACCAAGAAGAGACAAAACAGCAGTATTTATCAGATAGTTCATTTTTTAAAACCAAGAACTCATGAAGTAGTTCATTGTAATAAAATAGACCCCCCATGAAATTGGTTACAAAACTGGAATGGTAAGTTTCAAAAGAATATTTTTCTTCACATGAATTGTAGTAATGGTGAATCTTAGAAAATATATTTTTTTATTATGTGAAATCATTTGGTTTTATATCCATGAGTTCTCTCAAATGAAAGGAATCATTTGTAGAATTTCTTATCAAAGTTTGAGATCTATGCATACTAAAGTAATCTTCAGAAAACTCAAGATAAATTCTGTTCTACGATTCCAGTGATTTGCAGAATAATGATATAAGGTATAAAATGTAAAACAGCAGTATTATGAGGAGAGGAGCTTTTGCACATTTTTTCAAAGTATTTTTTGGTACTCTGAAATAGTTTGATACTACACTGTAAAAAATAAAATTCTGCGCTCAAACTCCTCAGGAGTTTGAGAATTTTTTTTTCAATCAAACCATTTTAATTTGAATTAATCTAAAATTGATTACTCCAAATGAACTATTTTTCTTGATTAAAACAACCTAGTTGATTATAGAGAACAGCTAAAACATTCGCTTGAAACTTTTCACATTTCAGCGAAATGAAAGAAACAACTGATTCAACATAAACATACAATTTCAAGAAATTGTTTATGCACTTGTCTCAATATCCATAATTGATTGATACAAATACATTATTCTAAATAGGTTTTAACGAAACCATTCGTTCGTTTCATTTTTATTTGTTCAATAGAACGAAGGTACGGTTGTCGTAAATTCTGTCAGTTGATGCAACGACTACAGTTTCTTGAGACAAGAATCTCGTGAGATTATATTATTCGCCTCATTTACTTGAAGAAAACTATAAATATTTGAATAAAATTGAACATATAATTGTTGCAATATGAAGTGACATTTGTAAAAAAAATATTGCGTAATTGATTTAATAAAACGAATTAATTGTAGCAATTTTTTTATATTGGCTGCAATTAAATCAAAATTCTATCTCTTTTACATTAAATATATCCCATTTAAATGCAATTATTTGTGCATTTTACTCACAATATTGTTGTATTCGGTGATAAAGATGACATGGAATACATGATGCGCAAGCTAATTAAAGAATACGAGAAGTGGGGCTTAAATGTCAACTTAGAGAAAACCAAATATCTTTGTGTTGGTGGAGAACCGGGTGATCTGGTATTGGATGATGACAGGGATGAGATGATAACCCACTGCCTGGACTATAGCTATTGTAGCGGCAGGGGAGTGTATAGGGATCTCTTGGCGGCACTCTATATAGCCACGCATAGCTCAGTTCACAGCGCTTCGGTAGCCTAGAGGTTTGCGCTCAAGTTTCACACCGATTAGGTACTAGGTGCCGGGTTCAACTCCCGGCGGCTCCCTCAAAACTTCTAACCACTGCGTCTATGGCATGGCCCACACAAGCCTTACTGATGAGTCCAAATGTGTGCGCCAGGGACGAAACGCATAAGTAGGGATAAATTCCTTCGATTCTACATTGGTGACCCCGACGTGATGGGAATGGTTGTCTTTACGACGTGTCTTGAAAAGCAGACGGTTGACGCTTGAGGTATACTCGCTCCCTATCTGCAACTTCCAACGAAACTCTAGACGCCTTTCCCATTCCGTACAATATTCATGGTCTGCCGCGGTATTCCGGTATTTATTAATATAAAAGAAAAATTATTGTTCTGTGAAGAAAAATAATGATTACATACAAATGTTTTTTTTTTGTTTTATCAAATTATTCCTTTGCTAGTGTCAAAAACCCTTCAATTTAGCCCAAATCAATCAGTTTCTTAACCCAAGAAACTTTCACTTGACATAAGAGATACTATCATTTTTATCGACTGAATTCTCGACCCATTCAACTAAGATCCTTTAAATCAACTACAAATCGAGTTTCAGTGAAATGTAATATTTATTTACATGAAACCAAAATTTTTATTCTACGAAAAGTATCAATAGTTACATACTAATTAATATTACCGTTGGATCAAATTTTTTTACCACCTGAGTCAATAACTCTGAGCTTGGTTGAAACTAATCAGTTTCTTAGCTCAAGAAACTTTTATTTAGGGTAAACGCCATACTCAACCGTAGAGGGCGGTAAGGTCAAGTACTTTATGCATTTGGCTGTATTCAAACGTACGGAGTACTTGAGACAAATTAATATGGTTTGAGATGAGGAACTATTTTTTACAGTGTAATACAACAGCCACAATGAATGAACAATCCTTTGAAATGAAATCATCTTATCCACTTTTAAAGATCAAGAAAATGGGGTGTGTTAATCTACTGGCAAATATTCACCAAGTCCATCTATATGAAAGAATTAAAAATGAATTGTTACTCTTTTTTTTCGGAAATGTTTGAGATTATCCACAAAATCATCCACTTTTTTATGCAGTAAATCTTTGTGAGTTATAGTAATAATATTTTTCATTATATAATCGGAATTACATTCTGAAAATAAAATACGTCACAGAAAAATAGAGCAAAAATTTAGAAAAATCACAACAACAAATTGCAATAAGACAAGTTGAGCTAGAAAATCAAGAGATGAAATGAAAAATGTCACAGAAAAATAAAGAAGCTACAGAGCAACATTTAGAAAAATCAAAACAACAAATTACAATAAGAACAGATGAGATAGGGAATCAAGAGATGAAATGAAAAATGTCATAGAAAAATAAATAAGTTACAGAGCAAAAATGTAGAAAATCCAAAACAACAAATTACAATAAGAACGGATGAGATAGGGAATCAAGAATTGAGTACTCTATTTTGAGTTTTTATAATATTAATATAGTGTCCGTCTTTATTTCCAATACAAAGTTAAGTGGCTGTTGTTATCTAAATCAATTTTTGAACTATGAATTTTTCTTTGTCATTTTGAAACAGCAGCTGAGTATTTTTTGAATGAGCTCGGCGATGCACAATTGATTAACTTACAACGATATATTAACTGATGATTTTTTTGTAACCAATAGTTATTTCCACCCAGAATTATGATACTGTAGGGTTTAAGTTCATCAGTTGTCTCGGGGTAATAATAAATTAAAGCCACCTAATATTCTTTTACATCGAAGCACACACGGTTTTTTTATCCACAGTTCATTTACACAAAGAAATAATTAAAGTTTAATAAAGGAGATTGCCGATTCTGGGATCTCGACTAAGTTCCGAAACTACGGTCTTAATTCTCTCTTTGTTATCCAGGTCTTAATCGTCTAACAGTCAACACTCTGTTTTCATCTCTACCGATCTTCTTCTGTTCTCTCGAAATTGTACCGATTCCGTCTTTTCGTTTACACCCTCAGTCTGCCTATTGGTTGAGTATTGAGTTTAGCCCGTCCACTAAACAATCTATTTTTTCTCACCACGGGTTACAAGTACCTACGATCTCTTTTCAAACTGTCAAACCTTCTAAAGTTTTATAACTTCAAAACATATTCAAATGGCCAGATAAATCACGCCACCTCAACAACGCACATCGAATTGGCACATCAGTTACGGTGCTTGATAAATTAATATTTAAGAGGTTAATCTGAAGTTGCTTAGCACTAAGCAATACAGGAATTTCACATAGTAAATATCCGATTGCAAGGCACAGACCCGTACTGGCACCCAACTCAGTTCAAAAATGCCAAATCCTACAATACAGATGCACGTATTGCAGCTGGAAGAAGGAGTTATTATATCATTGACCCTTCTAAACTTGAAACTCAACAATTGCTATTGACACATGCCCTTGCATGTTCTATTATTCCCGAAGGACGCTTGAAGCATAATCGTCTCACGTTAAATTCTTGCAATTTGAATGTCTCCATTGTCTGTTGCATTCAAAACAACCTATTGTGCTTCGACCTAGCCTCATCAGAGAAAGAATCCATAATGAGAGCACAAGATAAATTAGAATTGAACAAAGCACCTGAGGAAAACGACAAGGTATATTATTGTCCCGGCATCATATACTTCTGTTATTTTAATACCCTCTTCATGTGTTGTGCTGACACAAAAGATGAACGAATAGTTTGCTTATTTTTGTGAGTAAACTCTGAATACCTCATGCGTTCGAGTTGGAGTTTTTTAAGGTAAACAATAGGAAAGAAAACCAGGCGAAAATCTTCAAGAATGACTCAAGAACTTGGCTCTACGTTGTTCAACTATATATGCGTCCTGCATTCGATATTGGACGTATGTTTTCCTTGGGACTTCTGTTTGAAGATTTATATTGATATAAGAAAGATAGGGGATCTGTTTCGTTTATTGACGTGTTTTCTTTCATACTTTGAAAGCCGGATATCGCCCAGGGAAAATATTTTGATTCAATTAACATGCATATTTTACGGTTCTTCCAAAAATGAATTGGTTTGCCCTTTTATTTTATATTCACTATGATTTTTCTGAAACAGACAATGTTTGCAGTATATAGGGTGTTCATAAACAAGTTTCAATTGAACATTTTTTTGGAGAACTGGATCGGATTGAAATCTGAAAATTGAATTACGATATTCTTTACGGAGCTTGAATATTCATTATACCTGAGCACTTTTGTTTGTTCCAGTTGGAGAATAAATTACTTCGAAAATAACTTATATTGGATGTTGCGCTGTAATTAAATTTCTCATCAGAACATTGTATTCATCGTTTCTTTATAGTTCTCGAATTATCGGAAAGAAAACAAAAAGACTTTTTTTCAAATTCGTTAGTCCCTTCCGAATTATCTTGAACATAAACCGTTTCTACTTCTTCGCTGAAGGAAGTTGTGAAATCATTGTGCAATTATTGAATTTTCAGAAAACACACTACAGGGTATTTTCAATACATTTACATAAGAATCTGAGATTTGATTTATTCAGCAAATAATATAATAGTATTAAGATCAATTTGGAATTTTATAGAAAAACAGGCTTCTGAATTGAGGCATTGAGATCATCGACATCTTTGTGTTTTGTCAACAGCATTGCTCGTTCACTCAAAATATTATGGTTATCTCATTGTTGTTTATTATCCAGAAAATACTATAAATAAGTCTTCATTTCAGTCTATGAAGTGAGAGAAATCTGTTGGAAATGTTATCAATCTGATCGAGGTGTCAATCGAGCCTTCATTATTTTCGATATCTAGCAATTGCTTCGAACAAATAATCTCATATCGATTTCTCTGACAAAAACTGGCATTTTAGTAGTTAATTGGGTTGATTTTCTGTTCTTGGTTTTCTTTTACAACCTTTACTTTCGAGTAATTTTGTGATGTTATTTATTTCCTAATTTATCTTGGTTGGTAGGAGATGAAACATAAATATAAGGAGATAAAAAACATTATAAAAACATTCAGAAGTAATGGTTATCCCAAAAAGCTATTGAAAAGAGCGCAAAAAATAACATAAAATTAACTAGAGTCCAATATCACACAAGAAAATATGCAACTATTAAAAGCGTTATTCTTCTTGTAAAAGACTAAACAGAAAAAATTTGAAGAATTGGAAATAGGGACCACATAATAACCGCATCAAGACACAAGATACGATCAGGGCTAATCTAACGAAGTTAAACTCAATATATATAATCTTTCGAAACTTTGGCTTACATAACAAATGTCCAAATTTTTCTTGGAAGATCAAAACTCGGAATTATTTCAGAAGGATCAGAAATGAGATTTTTATTGAACATTTCATAAGAATTCCATTCAATCTTCCATAATTCTTTTTCTTTTGTAAACGCTAATTCCACCTTGAAAACGTCAGAAGATCTATCTGTTGAAACATTGGGAAGAAGAATTAAAGATGATGTTTATTGCCCAAATAATAATCGTATATGTGCTCTATCATCAACAATTTCTCGTCAGCACTGCTTCAAAGTCATGTACAGTGAATATAGCGACTCCTTGTGGGCTTTAGTGCATTCATCCCAAAATTAATTATATACATATGCTGTAATTCGGATTTAAGTTGATTTGTATGTTTAGTGGTATAATCAACGCCATCTTATGACGAAGTGATAACGACTGCAGGTCAACCCAACGCTACTGCTACCTGATATGGGGATGAGCGAACGGTAAAACCATCTCGGTGAATTTAGGTCTGGATATATTCTTGTGACTCCAGGGAATTTTTGAACGAAATATTGGCATTGTTACAAAATGGCGAACACGCCAGGTTTAATGGATTATTAAATCTCAAATCGTAATTGCTTGGAACGTCAGAAGATTTTTACAAGGTAATTGATATGGAAAAATAGAAAGAAAATTTATATTACAAACAGTTGTTTTTAAAATACTGTCATGTGTGAAATTTTTAATGCGATTCCATCGTAAAGTATTAGCTTCAATCTAATTCAAATATTATCCAAGCGACAACTTGATCCAATAGATATGTAGGCGTTATATTGGAAATCAAAATCAAGATTTGGATTACTCTTGAACTGAATTGGACAAATAATGAACATAACGAAGATATTTGGACAGCTGAAGATTTAAAAACATCAGCTCAACTCTTCCAGTAAATAGAGAGATAAGTACATATTGATGAATCGATGTATTGATATTTATATAATTGTGCACTAAAGCTTGTATAGTACATTTGAGCGCCTTTATAAAAATTCACGGCATATCAGTATGAACAATGATAGCAGCACAATGAAACCAAAACTATAGTCAATGATAAAATAGACATCATTACATGACCGAATGAAAATATATATTATTTAGGTAATCAAGTTCAACACAGCCAACTGGGACACAAATTCTAAATATTTGTTGAATAAAAAATATTCTCTTTGAAGAAACACCTTTGCTTTGAATTGCTTATCACTTAATTATTTTATTTTTGGAGGCAGTCTATTGTAAAACTTTACACATAAATTTGAATTAATCCTGCTTGTTTTGAATTGGTCCTTGTGTTGTAGATATGATCGCCACTATATCTCGCGAGATCATTTCTCTTTTGATGCACTTTGACCAGGTATTCTTCATCCAATCAACTGGGACCATTTTCGTCTCGATATTCGAAAAATATAGACATTTATGCAAAACTGTAGCATGCTAATCGAGAATTAACTCGCAAAATGAACGATTAAGTGATGGAAATTTTCACGATTCTCCTGTAAGCGAAGCCGCATTAGTTAGTTGACCAGTCAATTCACCATTATTGATAGCTGTCTTTTCATATTGAGATAAATATTCGATCATTTATTTCAAAAATCAAAATAACACCTCTTACTGAAGAACCCTTCATATAAAAGGGTATTCGCTGTTTCGTGAGCACTGCAACACGTTCTGCTCATCCTGCATTGTTTCTACCGTCAGTGAATTGACTTCGAACACAATGAAAATCATTATTGCCGCCCGGTTCTATACTGAACACGTTTCAGGAAACAAATTGATGCGTTCAATATCGCCAGTTCGACAGCCGTGTTTGTTCAGTTGCAGCACAAGATATTCTGGTGTATGCGACAACGTCGAGGTTGTAGTAATTGGGAATTGAGTAAACAATTTCAGGAATTTACCGATTCTTGGTTAATAGATAATGCTTTGAAGGGTTCCTTTGGGATGTGATCAAAGCGAGACGACATTTGGTCCTGTGTTGAGTGATAACGTCATCCTGAATATCTTAGCAAGGCTGAGATTAGGAAAATCGTGATAGATCGTCTAGTATAAGTTCGTTTCCTTATAGGAAAATTCAGATACGATGAATTCCGAAACTCTATGTTCACCTCTTACCAGTCGAGACGCCAAGATACATGGTTTATGAATAAAAAAACCTATTGTTTAAGCGATAATGAAGAATTTTCGACATAGTTTCAAATTTGACAAGCTGAAATGTATCATGGAGTACTGGGATGACTTTTTCACTTATTTCATTTTTAGTGGAAACATTTCTATATCAATCCTCGTTTCACAGAGATGAAACATGTGAGCATGCAAAATTTAGCAAGTTACTTTTCCAACGATATTATTCAAACATTTCTCTCATTCACTGATTGCTTTGGACATGAATACTTTAAAGAAAACAAACAACGTTTAGTGTATCTATAATAATTACTTATTGATCAGATAAAGTATGTGTCAAAAAAGAGAACTGAAATATATCAAAAATGACTCGACTCTTTAAAGTGGGAAATACTTCGTTGACAGAAATATATGTATAGTGAAATTGCCAAACTAGTGCCATTCGATACAAGAATAATTGAGACATCCAGAAATAAATCAAATCAGATGGGGAAACCTCCACAAAGATCAGCAGAAATATTAGAGAACTATGCTTTCAAATTAAGAAAAAACAACGGAGTAGATCATTAAGAATCCTCTATGAAGTCTTTAAGGATTACAAGGTCATATACAAGTATGACTCCAGGAAAAATTTTCAAGGAATATTATAGAATTATCGATCCATTCGAAGCATTAATTTTCAGATCAGATCGTAATGCTAGAGATTCGGAGCGCAAAATTTCGCATTCTTCACCATAATATAAATCATGTTCTAGAGTTTTTCCGATCGAATAGTTTTTGAGAATGTTCAACGATGTAACGATGAAGATAAGCTAGATGTCTTGCAAAAGAAATTTTTCCATATATACCTCCTCGAATCGGTTTGGTGAGAATTCCGTCTGCAGTAATAATCCCAAATAATCAACTATAACTATTGTAATTTTCATTTGAAGAATTAATTTAAACATGTTTCAATTCATTATAACAAAATATTGTTCGTCCCATGAATCGTTATTTCCTTGACCTTCTTAAATGTGACCATTTAAGTGACGGATATATTTCCTAGTGAAAAAGCCATGTCGAATATGGAGATGAAATTACAAGAGATGAAATTTTCCTCTTGTTACATTCAAGTTTATCGCTTATCGTCCATTTCACTCGTGAAATTTTTTGCAATATAATTCGAGAAATTGCCTAAGGAACAAACATTGATAATACAATAGAGAGATTTTGCCGGAAAAATTTCAGCTCCAGTGGTGTTACATGTAAGAATTTTTACAATTTTACAGTGATTTTTTCGACAATGTAATATAACAGTTAATCGAAATATTGGTAATGCCTTATAACAGGCATAACTTTGTTTTGGACGTTATTTAAGTCCGACAAAGTCATGTCCAGTGACATCTTGTGTCCCATAAAATCAATTTTGGTATCTGATGAATCGTTGATACAGCGCTACATCAAACTGGCTTTCCGTTGACTCGCATGTTAAGTTGTAATCTCAAGGCCGAAAGTGCAGCTCGACCGCCTTGTAACATAGTGGCAGCTTTTGTTGAAACCAACGCTGGAGCTACCTCATATTGTAATGGGATGTATACCAAGCTGTAACTTTCAATGATTTTTCTATCGAACATAATTTCTATCCCAAATGCTTAGAACTTAAATTAGAATTATCTCTCAATTATAAGGCTCATTCAGATAATCTGAGCCTAAAACTGAAAACTAAGAACAATATTCTTCAGAAATTGGGTTGATCATCTTGAGGTGCTGATGCTTCCACTCTTCGCACAGCATCTCTAGCCTTAGTCTTTCTGCAGCTGAGTATTGCTGCTCTGTTTGGTTTAATAGTGCACGTACACAAAAAATCGACACATAATTGAATACATCCATGAGAATAACTACTGGCACCATAAAATCTTCACCGGTTCATTGGAAACCAATTTTGTTTAACATTATCCCTCCCCATATCGGCAGACATTGCAGCTCTGAACTCTTGGAGCAAATATCCTAATTTATTTCCAATTATTTCAGACATTCCACAAAATAAAATTCCATGATTTTAACCACGTAAACCATTCTGGTTCAATACATTCTTCAATATGAACATAAGCGATAAAGAATTATGGAAGATTGATCTTCCGAGGAAAATTTTCACAATTCTTGATCTTGAAAACAGGCTATGGTTGTACCAATATCATGCTATTCTGATGAAACTCAGTTCCAAGCGAGAGTTGTGAAAGGATATGCAGAAGAAACAATACCTCATCTCATCAATGATTGTCCCATATATAAATTTCAAGATGATTTCAGGGCTATTCACGATGTTTCAGATTCTTTCTTGGAATGGGTTAAAAAATTTTAAACAAATTCGATAGGTGCAACTTGAAGAAGCCTCTGTGATTATTAGTTGAAGACCGCTTTTGAAGAAAGAAGTCTCTCAAATATATTTAAGCTTATTGCTGTACATACAACAATACGGGGAGCCAGGGTTTTTTTTACTGGGGTTTTTTCCTTAGGCTCTTATGTCATACACGAATTGTATGGCACCCCGTCATCAACCACAGCTAACATTTGTTTGTAAGCCAATAGTAAAAAAGAAAAAAAATTATATGTATATGTACTACCATAGCTTATTGTCATTATTCCAACTGTTTCAGAAATAATTTCCATCCAAATTTTTAAAAAATTATCACTTTCCAAATATTTCTTCGTTGATCGTTTAAAACTGACGCATTCGCCATTTGGTATCAACAAAAGGCCGTTTTCGTGTTATCCTATTTTTTATAGGTCTCTCGCTATTTTTTCATACTTCATCGTGGTATACACCTTTTCTAACCTTCCATGAATATAAAAAGAGTAAAATTAATATTCCAAAATAAATTTCCTCCTAATTTATTTGAATTTATCACTTTCTGAATATAAATATCAACCCGGCGTATTCGCCATTTCTGTGAAAATAGCCATGTTTCCACATATTCTAGAATTTATTATAATTATATCCTCTTTCAAGTACCAAACTACATCCCCATCAAATTCCGCCAAATCAATTCAGCCGTTCTTGAGTCATAAATAGTGAAACTAACACGACTTTCTTTCATTTAATGATCCTCAAACTACTGTCCTTTACAACCATTAATTAGATGAGGACGCTGTATCCCTAGGAGAAACGTAGAGATCATCAAAAATGCACCAAGGTTTCCTTCATTATCGAATCCCTTAGCTTCTATTTCGGGAATTGTCCCTTATTGAATGCATATAATTGGCTTGATAGCCGACATAAACTTCCACTCCGCTTCCTTACTGTTTAATTAAATAGAAGTGCAAATTCTGAACAAGATTACAGAAAATATGTAGGCCTAGTATGGTTGAACTTGACGGATCCTGTTTACGAGTTAACTTTGGACAAGGGGAGGGAATGCTTGCCGAGCGAATTATTTGCCCTGTCATTTATGATGATGACGGTAGAATTATTGGACCCCTCGAGACCTGAAGAAGACGAGAGAATGACGATGACCAAATAATTGATTTAAAATATGTTTTGATGGAGATATAAAAGATTGCGTCGGTCTTGCATTAAAAATAATTTTGTTACGTAGAAGGTTAAGTTTGTTGCTTTCTAGTCTGTATTTATATTCTTTCAACAAAATACCATTTCTGATTGAAAGTTGATTAGATTTTATTTCCGTTAAGTGAAAATGAAGAAGAATATGGGCTAATATGTTTAAAATGCTAGTAGGCAAATAAAAATTCATTCTTCAAACCATATTAGATTATTACTTAATTGAATTTCATCTACGATGAAGAGGGTTTCTCTTATGGGAGTGAATGTATGTATTAAACTTGGACAGGAAATATTCTCTTGAATTTAAGCAAAACATATATTGAGGGTATAAGAGTCCATTACTTTCAGAAGCATTAATTATTAGATTCATAATATGATGATCTATGCACTTTCAACACAGGAGAATCGCGACTTCACAAATGTGAGAAAATGCAGATTTTTTGAAAAACTAGTTCTTTAAACAGAATGGTTATAGTTCTGTCAAGATCTGTATTTTTCGAATATTTGGATGGAATTCTTTTATTACCCATCCTTCCATCCACTTCATAACGTCCAAATGGAATAAGCTGAAGAGATTAAATATTCATGATTCATTGATTTATTTTTGGCATATGACGCTGTATGGAAAGATGGATTCATTTTCAAACTCTATACCCATCTGAAGTGTGGAGAAATGGTGGGACTATTGGAAAAAATGTTATCTGAGATTTTGTGTTTTTGTTGACAATAAGAGTAGCGATTTCAATACAATGAACAACGATCTTCCACAAGGATCAGTTCTAGCTTCTTTACTTTCCAATTTAAATCTCTGTTATTTACCCATGACATCATCTCAGAAATTTGTTTATACTGATGACATTACTTTTGCTTACCAACATTCGGATTTCCATACTCTGGAAAACATACTATCATCTGATTTGGAAATCTCAAAGAATTATTTTATTGAGTGGCGATTATGTCTCAATCCCAACAAAACAGAGGTATCTTATTTCCTTCTGAATAATAAGGAAAAATAAAGGGAATTAGCTGTAACTTTCAATGATTCTCCTATCGAAAATAATTTGTATCTGAAATACTTAGGAGTTGAATTAGTTTCATCTCTCAATTATAAGGTTCATTCAGATAATCTGAGCCTAAAACTGAAAACTAATATTCTTCAGAAATCAGCAGGATCATCTTGGGGTGCTGAGGTCCTCCGGCCGTATACTCTCTATCTTCCGAAGGAGATGACCTAGAGTTTTCATTTTTTTTCAGAATAGGTCAAGTGTCCAAATATCTCGGTCAAGTTCGTTATTGGGCCAAATCCATCGAATAGTTTAGCAGTTAATAACATTAATTTCTTGAATATTCATCCTAAAAATTCGTAACTTAGAGAATGTCTAGATAGCATTAAAAGGAAGGAGTGTGCCAAATTTCGAGAAAATCGTCACGAGAGAAAATTTTTTAAAAATTCCCAAAATAATTTTTTTCAATACACGATATCCATAAGTTATTCGTGAGATCACAACAATTTAGGGCATTTATGCAGGGTATAGGTACCTAAAATATTTTAAAATTTCATCATCATAGCGTACAATCTCCAGAAGATATAAGAGTTTTTCTGAAAATGAAGTCACAGATTATATTTCTATCTATGAATTCACATCACATCAACTATAAATCTCTATGAGGGTGGTTTTAATTTTATGACAAGTTTTTGTTGAATGATTATTTGGGCTATTACCATCATCTATTGTGGATGTAATGTTTTCCGACGTTTCGATAGACATCTTCTATCTTTATCAAGGAGGAAAAGTAAAAAACCTTTTGAAAATTATCAATTTTCAAAAAGACTTAGAATATAGAAGATGTATATCGAAACGTCGGAAAACATTACATCCACAATAGATGATGGTAATAGTCCAAATAATCATTCAACACGAGCTCCATCATCAACAATATCTCGTCATCAATTATGACAAGTTGTCATAATGAGTGAATATTGAGCCGAAAATGAAACTAATTCTGTGGGTTCATTTTTATGACAAACATGTCTAAAATACTGGTGTGTGCAGTTGTCATATTTTGAATGGAAATGTCATTATGAATTTTGCGACAAGAGGACTATTTTTTTCCCAAATGTCTGTAATTTCTGAATATCGAGCTGAAAATGATCGCCATCGGTTGGATTTGACTCGTGATGAAGAAACGGTGTGCTTCCACTCTTTGTCTCGAAATCAGCATCTCAAACAGCCTCAGTCATTTCTGCAGCTGAGTATTGTTGCTCTGTTTGGTTTAATAGTACACATACACAAAAAATCGAAACACAATTGAATACATCCATAAGAATAATTACTGGCACCATAAGATCTACACCTGTTCATTGGTTACCAGTATTGTCTAACATTGTCTCTCCCCATATTCGCAGACAAAATGCAGCTCTGAATTCTTGGAACAAATGTAATTCCTTTCCTTATTTCTTTCCACTTATTTCATACATTACACAAAATAAAAATTCCAGATTGAAGTCACGTAAACCATTTTGGTATAATTCGTTTTTCAATATGAACATAAGTGATAAAGAATTATGGAAGATTGAATGGAACTCTTATAAAATGTTGTATAAACATTCCATTACTGATCCTTCTGAAAAAATTCCATGTATAGCATGCTATTCAGATGGAACTCAGTTCCAAGCGCAAGTTGTGAATGTGTATATGCAGAAGAAGGATGCCTCATCTCATAAATAATTGTCCCATATATAAATTTCAAGGTGGTTTTGAGGCTATTCACGATGTTTCCGATTCTTTCTCGGAATGGGTTATAAATATCAAAAAAATTTGATTCGTACATTTTTTATTCAATTCTTATTTCTGCTTTTGTCTTTTATTTTCAGGATCGATATTTGCAACTTGAAGAAGCCTCTGTGTTTATCAATAGAAGACCACTCTTGAAGAAAGAAGTCCCTCAAATATATTTCATCTTATTTTTGTACACACAACACACAAACGGGAAGCCAAGATATTTCCTACTGGGGCCTTTTCCCTAGGCTTTCATGTCATACGTCAAATTGTATGACATCCCGTCACTAACCCTTGCTAACACTACACGCTTTATTATTTGCCAATCAAAAATTTTAAAACCAAAGTACAAAAGAATAAATATATATCTCACAATATTGCTTCTCAACATTTCAATTTTCCCGAATGAAAATAGGCTTAAAGGAAACACTCCATTATAGGTCAATTGAACAAAATTGGAAAGAACGGCTACATATGAGTATTTTACTCATCGGTTGAAAATCGATTTCCAAAATTGAATCGTTCAAAGATGGATATCTCAACATTCAATATAACCCAACCACACGATAGTGCCTCTAAACATTTTTTTCCTAGAATGAAAAATGCCTTAAAGAAACCCCCATGACTTTATATTTGTATACAATCAGAAAAAACTGCTACATATTTTACATATCATTTGAAAATTCGTTTCCAGAAACGAACCAGAAAAGATTAATATCTTATCATTTCACATCACTCAACCTCACGATAGTGCTCTTGAACATTTCTGTCTTGAATGAAAAGAACCTTATCAAAACCCTAGTCACTTCAAATTTGTACACAATCGGAAAAAACTATATGTTTTACTTTACGTTTAAAAATTGATTTCCAGAAATGAACCAGCCAAAGTTGGATATCTGACCATTCAACATAATCATACATCACTATAGTGCTTCTAATTTTTTTTATGAAATTTTTATTGAAAACCCCGATTGTGCACAATTGAAAAAACCTGCTTCATGTTTTATTTATTGTTTGATAATTGGTTTCATGAAATGAACCAACCAAAGATGGATCTCGCCATTCAACATTACCTATCCTAACCTAACCACACGATAGTGCTCTCAAACATTTTTTATACGAAAATAACCTTATCGAAACCTCCGTTACCTTATAATTTTACACAATTCGAAAAGCCTGATTCATGTTTTATGCATTGTTTGAAAATTGGTTTCCAGAAATGAACCAGCCCAAGATGTAAATCTTACCATTCAACATAAATTGTTTTCCTCGTGAATGGGAGTGAACTCTCGATCAGATCGCACTGCCTGTATTCAGTTCCTAAGGTTACCGTTCCTCTAATGATTGCTACTGGAGATTCCCAATTACATTCGCATCATAATCAATC
Source organism: Micraspis discolor (assembly GCA_030674115.1). Taxonomy (NCBI): domain Eukaryota; kingdom Metazoa; phylum Arthropoda; class Insecta; order Coleoptera; family Coccinellidae; genus Micraspis; species Micraspis discolor. The sequence continues at coordinate 323,843 of JARTUT010000461.1, read as the reverse complement.
ATGAAGGGTTTCTATGTGTTGAGCTTTTTTCTCCCCTTCTCGTTATTGGAGGCATCCCTTCCTTAGGAATCAATATAATTGCTCAACTTGGGGCAGTTCCACTTTTCTTTCGGAATTGTCCTTACTTGATTGATAGTGGTGATCGGAAATAGAAATTCGTTCGGGAAAAGATGTGAACAAACTTCGGAGATCAACTTTTTAGGACGCTTCCTACGAGTTTTCAATAGAACGTTGCGAAATTACATCATCAATATTAACCCAGGAGTAAGAGGAAAAATAAGGCAGTGACTTCTGGTGATCAATAACTCACCGCAAATTATTTATATGCTAATAGAAATGAGTTAGAATTTTTATATTTTCAGAGTAGATTATTGTCCAGATATTTGGTAAAAATCGGTAATGGAGTTAAATCCGTCGAATGGTTCAGGAGTTTTGAACATCGAAAAGTTGGGTTTCTCTATAACGCCTTGGATATCCATCGGATCAAGTTATAACTGGTAAGATATTCGATTGAAGGTGAAGCAAGTAGGCTAGCAAAATTTCTTAGAAATCGTCAACCTAAAAGATTATGAAATATTTTTCAATTTTTTTTTCCATGATACATAGCTTCTAAGATAGCCTGCGCATTTAAATAGGAATTTTTGCATAATATATATCAACGTAATTGATGTTTTGCATATTATTGAATTCCATTGTCGTAGCTAACTGTTACCAGAAGATATTAAAGATTTTTCATTTCCTTCAGGACAGAGAGTCACAGGATTTCAGTTAATTTGAGGACAATCAATAAAAAAGTTCACTCCATAGGGTCAAGTAGAGATTTCAGAACCTTTGATTGGGACAAATATAAGACAGCAAGCAAGAGAGCGGACGCTAATTATAAGGGTGCATCGTGGTAATATTGATTTATATGGCTTCTTAAGTTCTTTGACGGAAGATAGTCCTAAGCGGTAATGTTAGTGCCTGAACTAGGGCCTTGACTGCTACTCGTAGATTCAGCCGAGTAACGAGTTCGAAAAAAAGGATTCTCGAGAGTCCTGTCAGTGCTACTACGCCCGGAATAGATCTGGGGAATACAGTTGTAGTTATACCAGAGGAACTATAACCCATTTGGACTCTCAATTCTGATCCGGGATAGATCCAAAAGGGTAACGTGAAATTTCTGCCAAGAACACAACCTCATGCCTTAATCCCCGATCGATCACAGTGCACAACTTAATGCTCGAGGATCTAATGACCTCCAGTGTGGAGCAGCATAGGTCAGCCTGGTAAAGATCCTTGGAATGTCCTATATCTAACGGGCAATTTCTAAAACAGCCAGGCAAAATCAGAATAAGGGTAAACTAAGTTTACCTTCATATGTTCCTGGCGAGACTAGAGTAACCATAAGTAGCGCGCCAGTACACCAGTTAAATGAGTGGATGTCTCTGAGACTCTGACTTAATGTTGGGAAGAGCCTTTGAGTAGGATGAAGTCCTACGCGAACTCGCAACATTGCACAGCCATGCTTTGAGTAAGGCATGATACTTCCTTCCTACCTCTGGGAAACAAAAAACATTTTTGTATCAATGCATTGATTAATAAAAATGATTTTTTCTGTGACGAGAAAAAAAATTGACTTTTCATTTCAGTTAACAGGTAACAAGATATAACTTTTCACGAGATTACTTTTTTCCCCTCGATTTAGCTGGCAATAATTTTCATGACGCTACTTTCGCTGCTTCTATCAACTCCGGTGGAGTCAGAGAAAACTCAGAATCAAGCATTTTTAACATTGTAGTATTCAAAATAACTACTAAACAATTACTGAGTTCGCAATTTTTGAATTAAATCACAAAATTAAATTGACAGATATTTGATTACACTGAACTTTTCCTTAGCAACGCAGGTCTAATAGCTTACTAGTTTAAAAATTCAAATTTCATATCGATTATACTCTGACTCTAACATATTGTAATAATATGTTCATTCATTATTAAATCGTCGTTTATCCTTTCACAGAAAAAAATTGTGTATTATACACAGGAAAAATATAAGATTTAAGTTCTCGATTTTTTGTCTCCCTCCGCTTCGCGTCGGGTTTTGGCACCAAATTTCGAATTTCTTATCGCCGCATTAGAGAAATTCCTTAGTAATCAGTATACGAAATCACTTTCGAGAACAGTAAAGTACATAATTTGGACTAGAATTTTCCGCTCTACAACTTTTGTCTGAAACTTTTTCTTACTAAACCTTCTCATTCGCGAAAATATCAGAAAAACCGTATTCTGTTCTCTATTTTCAAGCATTTTTCAATGTTCCTGAAAATTTTGAATGAAGTGAATTTTTGACCATATGTTTCTCTCTTTTTAACAATTAGCATATCAAAAATGTAACTCTTTCCAAGAAAAAGTGATTTCAGCCTTTCCATTACTGGACTATTGAGTAAATTCTTCTCAAAACTAAGTTTTGACTTACAAGTCTTTTATTAGAAACGATGAAAGATTTCAGGAAGCTGAGTATTCAACGCTATCATGAAAAAAAAAACAAAAGACGCAAAACAATTACTAAGAAAAAAGACATGAATTTAAGGGTCCTGGCTAGCAGAAATTATTGAAAATGCACGGAAATCGCATAATATAACCACATCAAGTATTCGAATAAATATACACCTTCACCATTTATTCGCTCTCAGAAATTAGTCATAGGTACTCGAATATATTTCAATTACGGTTCAAATAGTCTCGAGGTTGGTTTAACATAAATTCCTACGAGTCAAAACCATTCGTGGAACATAAAAAAGGACCATCACTTTGTGCAAAGGACATCATCCGAAATCCGCATTTTTCATGATACAGCATCGAAACCCATGTAAGGATCCTGCTTCAAATTCATCCTGCTACATCTCCTTTAAATAACAACGGCATGAGATAGAATCGATGTATTATAAATTTCGATGCCTCGAGCAGCTCTACGAAGCGATCCCGTAAAAATGATCGATGAAATATTTGCATAAAAACGACGGCAAGGAGCTGAAACTAGCGGGACCAATTGCCCGCCGCGGGTTGTTGAAAAAAGTTTAGGGCTCTTCTGGTCTCACCCGATTCTCTTCAGGGGGTGGATCGTTGTGGTCGTCCAGATTGAATACGGAGGGTGGAATTTATTATTACAATGCAGAGGTATATATCCATCTGAACCCCTTAAGGCTATTTTGCTCTCATATGAGAACAGTACGTTCTTCCATTTTTCCATAGTTCAGTCAGCATATTCTCGAGCAAACGCTAGTCTAGCTCTACAATGTATATCCCCTAGATTAATCTCAGCCAGTCTTCTTCTTATGGTAGGTCCGTTCACACATTTCTCTTTTCAAAAAGATGTTCACGCTCTTCAGAGGCGGTGTAAGCAAATTTTTAGGACGTTACTGACAACAAAACAGTCATCCCGAGCTGAAGTGCACCGATGTGGGCCTGGACCTGGTCTCCTCTTGTAGGAATCAGTTTCCCGAAAGCGTCTGATGGCATCGCGTACCCAGTGGCCTAACAATAGAGTGGCAAGGCTGGCAAAATGCCCACGGGCCCCAGATCCAACAGGGCCCTCCGTCCTAAAATGCTGGGAGTGCAGGAATTTTTTATATTGTCTTCAAGTAATATGTTTTGCTTAAAAAGTATATTTTCAAGTTCTGCTCAAGTTCCAAGCTGGGAAATTTAAAAAGCATAATATAATTTCAAGTTAATAGCTTTGTTAGATAAATATGTAGGAAAGCACTGCTTTAGATTAAATTCTGCACGCTTGTTCTGAAGTACTTTAAGGCTCACAAAGATCGTGAAAGAATTGAAAACCTATATTTTGAATGGAAATTTAGCACTCTAGCTTTCCATTTATAATTATTAAGATTATTTGCTTGAGATATATTGTTTCGGGAATTCACTTGAGGAATCATGCCCACTCCTGAGGATTCTGTTCTAGCAAAGCGATTCATGATGGTCAACATCGATCTGAATTTTAGTAACGGCCGTTTTCAATAGCTAATCTAACCTCTAAATCTATGGATAGATTGAAACTGGGATTGAAATAATCTGTCAGCGTTCAGATAACGAACCAAGGATAGAAACTCTCATTGTTATTCTCCTATGTGCATTTCGAAAAAATTTAAGGTTTACCAAAGATGTCAAGAAGGATCTTTAGTTTGTGAGATCGTTCAACGGCCAAGTTTCACCAGTAATGACAGAGATCTGTAAGAGATAAAAGTTGAAATTATTTCTTTGTAGATTTCGGAGAATGTTAGTGTAAATAAATTCGAATAATTATGGATCATTTAAGTAGCGATGTGGAATTAGTAAGAATGATTAATGAGTTCAATAAAGAGAGCGGATCTGAAAAGACGATTAAGGGAAAAGTTTATGAAGGACGTGTTGACCACATAACTGAATTATTTCGGAATTTGCTTATTGGTTTAGAATGATAGAGAACCCATCCCTTATTCATACCGAAGGCATAATAATAGGAATGTAAACTGACTTGGGGAAAGAATTGCGCATATTTATATAGCTAAAAACTTATTATTTACTCTATTGTCATTGATATTCAATTTGTGCATAAGCATAAATCACGTATCTGATAAATCACACAATCTCACAAATAATAATAATCGCCAAATCTATATCTCCTCAAAAATTGCATTAAACCAAAAATGATTAAGAAAATGTCACAAATTACTTACCTAACCTTAAATCACATAAACTAATTACATCGATATATAACCAATAAACACTCTCAAACGTTGACCATATATAAAATTATGTTTCACTTGGCCGGCCCCGACCTTGAGGACGATAGACGGATGAGCTTACCATTGCACTCTAATTGAAACTAATGTCAATTTACCACACAAAGTTCCACGGAAAAGGGGCAATCTAACATCTACTATGGATAGGTTATATCATGTTTGTGAAATGCAAAACACAGAGAGATAGCGACAAAGATAGAGAGACAGACAGAAGTTGAAAAATATTTTTAGGGACGGAAAAACTTTTCCGTGGCACTTTTGTCAAAAACTACCCGAATCATAAAGACTTTTCATGAAACAAACCCTCTTCCACTAGAATATAGAACTAGAAAAAACCCAGAAAAAAAGCTCTCATATGTTCTCGTGGGTGTACTTAAGGAAGATGAAATGCAATATATAAATAACCTCTATAAATGCCCAACTTTTTGGCGCTCTTGTTCACCTGAACAGAGTGCTTATCAATTTGCCCAAATGTCTGTGACTTTCGAATTTTTGGGCAAAGGTGGTATCAATCGTTTTGTTTGGACCTACTGATGAATAATCCGTGGTCAAAATCGATTCTGTCCGTCCGTCCGTCCGTTCCGTGAACACGATAACTCTCGAACGGATGAAGTTAGAGAGTTGAAACTTTCAGAATAGGTTTGAGGTATAAATATCTCGGTCAAGTTCGTTATTGGGCCAAATCCGTCGGATGGTTCAGTAGTTATGAACATCTGAAATTTTGTTTCCTCAATAACTACTAGAATATCCATCTGATCAAGTTGATACTTGGAATGTTATTGAGGGAGACTGAAACGAAACGGCTTGCAAAATTTCGCAGAAATCGTCATGCTAGAAAATTTTTAAAAAATTCCCAAAAAAAAAATTTTCAATACTCAATATCTCCTAAGACTTCATTTAGATTTAAATAAAAATCCGTATATATATTGAGGTTACCGATATCTTACTCATCCTCAAATTTCATTGTCGTAGCTTTCCCCCTTCTGAAGATATGATTATTTTTTCATTTACTCAAGAGAAAAATAGAAATGTCATGAAGTCCGAGCTTTGTCATTGAAAGATTTGCCATCACAGATCGATATTCGTTTGACAACTTGCGGACCTAGATATCAGTGTCAGTTGGCGTAATATCAATCAAAATTTTCATAGAATTCATAGAGGTAGAATTCGATGTTCGAAATTCAAATTCAGAAAAGCACAGACGTAATATTAATAAAAAATTTTTTATCATAGAGAAAGAATTTGATGGCGTTGTCAGAACTCAGAAAAAAAAATGACGTAAGTTTTAAGGAAGAGCATAGAACAAAATTTGGTGAAAATTATGAGTAGTTATTTTCAAATTGAGATAAAGGTTTGTTCATTCAATAGGCTTTCATATTTGCATCACATTGTCTCATAGTACGGAAAAAGACTATTGTTCATCCGATCAGAGAGCTTATAGATTTGTTAAGGTTTGAATATTTACTCGCAGGTAGCTCAACAAGAGCGCCAAAGCAATCTGACCTCACGTCAGTGCTTTCTAAATTTTTTCTAATATCAATCGTGTTTTCCCAGAAGACCTAAAAATTGCTGTTGTAAAACCAATTTTCAAAAAAGGCGATCCTAAAGATCCTGGAAGATATCGACCAATCAGCATCCTGTCCACATTTTCCAAAATATTTGAAAAAATTTTGGCCAATAGGTTTCTGAAATTCTTCAAAGAATTCAACGTTTTTACACAATGTCAACATGGCTATATTCAGGGAAAGAGTATTGACACAGCAATATTTGTGCTATATAATTCTATAGTAACAGCATTAGAAAACAAGGAGTTGCCAATTGGATTATTTTTGGATCTGGCTAAGGCATTTGATTGTGTTGATACAGGAATACTGCTAGAAAAATTGGAAAAGTATGGGATAAGAGATAAACAGCGAATGCTCATAAAGAGCTACTTAAGGAATAGGCCTCAGACAGTGAAAATGGTAATAAATGGAAATGAATATCAATCCTCAGGGAAGTGAGCAAAGCCGGTGTGCCACAGGGTAGTGTTCTTGGGCCACTGTTTTTTCTAATTTACATAAATGATCTTCCATCAGCCCTGCGTGACCATGTTATTGGTGGTTTTTTTGAGTGTGTACTGTTTGCAGATGATACAAATCTTCTCTTGAGATCCCCGTCTTTAGGGTTCACCTTGGTGATGGCACGGATGATACTTGATAGCGTAAATAGATGGTGTAAGAGGAATCGTCTCATTTTAAATCTCGAGAAGACTGAGTGCATGGTCTTCAGTACTGGTAGATCTGCTGTGAGTGTACCTCAGGAAAATGAAGATGGAGTGAGTTTATCCACATCTGAGAAATTTTTGGGAGTTTATCTGGATAATAATTTAAGATGGATCTTCCACATAGACAATCTCGTAAAAAGACTAAACTCGGTAATATTTTCAGTGTGTGCCCTGAGAACTAGTAAAAATCTCCACTCTTGGAATGAAATTGTTCAATTGTCTTCCTAATAAATTGAGAATGATAAGTAATGTAAAAATTTTTAAGAAGACTCTGCATGAATTAGTAATAGTAAGTGAACCATATTCTTTGTCTGAGTGGTTCACCTTTTGCTCAACTTACTGAATTTGATTACTTAATTTGACGATGTCACTATTATTTTATTTTATATACAATAATTTTTGTACTGAATAAATCTACTACTACTACTACTACTACTATATCTTATGAGAAATCGAATATTCCCAAAAGAAAACCGGAGTTTTCAAAATCTTATCGAGACTGTGGAGTTACAGAAAACTAAGTAGATTCCCTTTCCTCAACGTTATTCATACGAGTTCCAAGTCTCAAATTGATCAGATAGATATTATAGCAGATATTGTGACAACCATATTCCAATTGCGCATAACTGGTGAACTATTCGATGAACTATTCCTTTGAAAATTTGATATGAGGCATGAGCACTGTTGACGTAATTTCGTCTTTCGTGACCACAAAGATACCGCAGATAGCAGAGATCTAAGCTCCAAAGAAAACTTCTTGAAAAAGGTTACGTTATTAGGAAAATACAACTCGATTTTATAAGAATTATTTAGAATAACATAAGGCAAGATGAAGTATTTATGTCCAAACATCCAGAATGAGTTCATTTCTGTCTGTCATTAATGATACATTTTTAGGATTTCATTGAGTTATAAGGTTCAAGCTGCTTTAACTGTCCAAGAAAATTATCAAATCTGTGAATGACAAAATATTCCTCATAATTAAAATTAGTCAAAGGTAAAGAGGATATTGTTAGGCAAACTTTTTTGGAAACATTACATCATAACCAATTTTATCGATAGGGGGCCCCCTCAAAAGAATTTGCCACGGGTACCAGATGGTATAGTTACGCCACTGCGCGTATCGAAGTTCGAGGTACACCAAGCTTACGAGCGATGCGTCGTTGGCTGTACCCAGCGTCAGCTGAAAACTCTGTCCTAGAAGCACCAGATGCACCAAGTGGCATTTTTTCAGTCGAAAAGAATAATACGAACACATATATTTCAAAACAAACAATATTTGCACACGATGGCAGAAAAACTCAAACTTAACTGCAACAATGCCATATTCGATTAAACTCTCCGTCCTACTGCACCTGCTCTATAGGACAAGCCGCTGCTGAAGAACTGAAAGCATGTTTGTTTCCATCTGTCTCCGCAGACTTGTTCTCATTCAAACGATGTTCCCAAGAAGAACAAGTTAGTTTATTTCGGTTATGTGAAAGTCAGAATAGTGGAGATACCTCGAGCAATTAGAATGGAAGCAACTCGAAAGGACAGTTTCCTATCCGAGTCAATTTCGAGAGTTCACCGCAATCTAATTAGGATCTATTATTACACGAGCGCGAAATTCAGCACTCGGTAATTCTAAGCCTAGGCCGACTTGATTCCGCATTTATGGAGCGTCTATTTGTAATTGGTGGAAGGCATTGTGGAAAGAGTAAACACCGTCAACTATTTATTCCCTTTGAGGCATTATTCGAAAGGGTAATTTATACGGTGAACTCTGGATATTTCATTCTGGTGTTGTACAGAGTATACTTTCCACTCGAACTGGATCTTGGGGAATATGCTGGAGACTAGTAATTAGGGAAAGGAATTGTTAACTCTGACCTTGCCCGGAATACTGATTCTTCATGACTGTGACATCCAGGAGTTACCTCCATTCGTATTTAAATTCTGGTCTATTTGTATCACACTATTTATATTGATTGGAATCAATATCGATTTCAGATGATAAACTTTGCGTAAACCCTGAACAAGAAATGACGTGCACTCTGATGAGAAAGTATCCGGAAATTCAAATTTAAACAACCCTCGTGGAGTATTTGCCTCGTTTAAAACGACCGTGAACAATTTCACCCAGCGATAACGTCGAAAAATTCAAGGAAATTATGTTTGTAAAACGTCATGACAGTGATGGAGAGATGAGTCGTGATCTCAACATCTCTAGTGAAACCACTCGTTTGATTCTGGTGGACCAATTGGGCATGCAGCGTGTCGCCGCTTGGCTCGTTGTGCTAGAGCATAGTTTTCTTCAAAAACAGTACCGGATGCAGGCTGCTGACATCTCAATCATGCTGATTCTGATCTCACGTTCGTAGAACGGATATTAACTGGTAATGAGACACGGGTCTATGAATACGACACACAAATTAATCAATCATCATCGAAATGGGTGGGAAAAATGAGATGAAACAGGAAACCTCGCATAATATGTTGGAAAATCAAAACGAAGCTATTGTTTTCTTCGGAATTCGTGGTGACGTTCATCAAGAATTCATTCTGTAAAGTCAAACGGTCGATAAAAACTTGTATTCAATTGCTTTGAGATGTTTGCGTCAAAATATATACCGGTAACGGCTGGATTTGTGGCAAAAGAATTCGTGGAATTTGCAAATAGCAACTAGTTGTTTATAGAACAATGGATGTAATAAATAGAATCTGATGAATGCCTCCAATATTTCTGATAGATTGCCAGACCGAAAATTGAATAGTGAATCAATAAGAAGATTTACTGGATTTAAAATTCTTTTGCTTGAATTTGCCCTGGTTCTGAATGTACATTACATGGAAGTAAACGTTTTCTTTAAATTCCAATTCCCATGTTGATTTTCCTTTTTCTGATGGTCTTTAGGTTTTAAATGACTAAGTATAATTTTATTGTGAAATTCAGAATTTGTGAAACCTGCTCTTATTGTATATATCTCTTTAGTCAATGACAACGGAAGTTTGATATGATACATATTCAAATTTTCCGACTCAAGTTTCCCTGAATGATTTTGTGTTATTAGAGAAAGACTTCAATTTTACTGGCATAAAATTTATTGCACATTGATTTGATAACAACCAAACATTGAATCAATTCTATCCTCAAAACAATGTTTGTAAGAATAAAAATAAAGTCAAACTTAGTTCTCAATAATGCTTAAGAACATGAGCAATGTCTTCAGTTCATATTCGTCTTCATTAAACTTTCAAATATTGAAAACAGATTTAGTTTGATAACCTTTATTAAGTTATGCATGACCATTCGAACTTCATATGGAAATTCAGTTGGTTACCCAGACTAAAAATGGAGTTGAGATCTCAGTGAGCTATAAATACAGACAGAAACAAATTTCTATTTGAGAAAATTTATCTCGAAATCTACAATTAGCAGTAACATCTTAAAACCATTTTCCTGAAAAAAACTATTGAGTGTTTCAATTTTTATTTCAATGTGAACGAATTCAAATTATTTTCCTTCCAATAAGATGAGTGTTTGATGGCACTTATTATGATGGAGAAAAAATAACTTATGGTCAAATTGATGATATAAATAAAGAAGGATTTCCAATTCCACACACAATTAGTTTTTGCTGGGATAGTATAATTTTGTTATTTGTTTCTCATTTGAAAACGTCAGTTTCCAAAAACACAATATTAATCAAGAAAGTTTATTTCATCAAATCACTAACTTGTAAAACTGACAGTTAATTTGCAAAGTTTTTACAAGTAAGTAGTATTATTTACATTAAAAAATTTTGTTTTATGGTCATATATGTTGAAAATCATGGTTCAATTGTTATTTCCAGTAACACAGATTTTTGATGATGAAAAAGTTGATACTGATGATGATGAACCATCTGTTGACTCAGAAACTGCTGAACTCGAGAACTGCAGAATATCTGTACTCTCCTTACTACAAAATAATTTTCTAGACATTTCGATTTTTTTGTTTACCGAATCATCGACACAACTCATCGCAATTTCGGTGCTTTTTCACCCTCCTGCACGCTTTAGGGCTGAAATATCTCCATCCTAATCCGCAACCACAGTGGCTCCAGTTCTGCGAAAAGAATGGCCGGTGTATAACTCTGGGTCATTTAAACCTAAATACTTCGCTATTTGCTTTGGGACACCACCAATAGTGTGCTGGCATCCATAGCTTACGATATTTGTGACAAAGAATTTTTTTGGAATTCATCTAACCTTTTCACAAATGAGAAACAAATAAAATATAGAACAATATACGCAAGGTAACGGGTTTTACTGGCTCAAGGAGGTAGCTGATTCACCTGCGGCTCGTGAGTTATATCCTCCATTCGCCAGTAAAAACCCTCTTACCTTGCTAGTAATGTTATATACTCTTCTTCGTACCTCCTGCAATCATTGTCGCTGAAATTGACTCGGAGTTCATCATTATGACCAACATGAGTTTCAGAGTATTCAACATTGATTTCTGGAAGGAAGACATGGCCTATACTTATGCTCACTTCTTGCTTGAGTTTTTACCTGAATCACCAATACCAACTAGATATTTTTATGCCGTCTCCAGTTTCCATACGCTTGCCACATTTACAAACAAACCTCTTTAAAACAGAATTGCCGTTTTTTTAATTCTCTAGATTCTCTGGATGGGTATATGCTAAGGTGACATTCATAGTGATTTCACCAGAACCTAATGGATTCTTCATTTACCTCTGTACAAAAAGAACACTGGATGTGTACAGTATTCCTAGGTTACCTATGCACATAGTCTTGATGAATAGACCTGAAAGGCCTATTCTTAAAGAAAACACACGACAAAGTTTTTTGGCAGACGTGGCAAATCAGATAATTGCAGAAGCTAAATTATAAAATCGAAAAACAAGTAAAACTTGAATTGAAAATTTGGAAAGCACTGATTGCTTTGGCGCTCTTGTTGAGCTACTTGCGAGTAAATATTCAAACTATAACAAATCTATAAGCACTCTGATCACGTGAACAATAGTCTTTTCCCGTACTATGGGACAATGTGATGCAAATATGAACGCCTAATGAACGAACAAACCTATATCTCAAATCGAAAATAACTATTCATAATTTTCCCCAAGTTTTGTTTGAAGCTATAATTCCCTTCCTCAAAACTTACGTCAGTGCTTTTCTGAATTTTGACAATGTATATTATTTCAGCCACCGAGATTGAATTCTATCTCTATGATTTCACGTTATGAAAAATTTTGATTAATATTACGCCAACTGACACTGATTAATGAGCCCGGCATTTGTCAATCGAATATCGATCTGTGATGGCCATCGTTCAAAGAAAATCATCGGGACGTATGTCATTTCCCTTGAGTAAATGAAAAAAATGATCATATCTTAGGGTGGAAAAGAGCTACGGCGATGAAATTTGAGGATAAGTAAGATATCGATCACCTCAATATATTCAATATATTTTTATTGAAATCCGAAAAATATCGGATAGAGCGGATTAAAAAATTTTTTTTTGGGAATTTTTAAAAATTTTCTAGCGTGACGATTTCTGCGAAATTTTGCTAGCCGTTTTGTTGCAACCTCCCTCAACAATATTTCAAGTATCAACTTGATCGAATGGATATTCTAGTAGTTATTGAGGAAACAATATTTCAGATGCTCTTAACTACTGAATTCATATTTTCAGAATAGGTTAATTGTCCAAATATCTCGGTCAAGTTCGTTATTGGGCCAAATCCGTCGGATGGTTCAGTAGTTATGAGCATCTGAAATTTTGTTTCCTCAACAACTACTAGAATATCCATTCGATCAAATTGATACTTGAAATATTGTTGAGGGAGGCTGCAAAAAGACAGCTCGCAAAATTTCGCAGAAATCGTCACCCAAGAATATTTTTAAAAAATTCCCAAAAAAAAAATGTTTTAATCCTCACTATCTCATAAGATATTTTTCGGATTTCAATAAAAATTCGTGAATATATTGAGGTGATCGATATCTTATTTATCCTCAAATTTCATTTTCGTAGCTCTTTTCCATCTGAAGATAAGATCATTTTTTTAATTTACTCAAGAGAAAAGAGGAATGACATACGTCCCGATGATTTTCTTTGAACGATGGCAATCACAGATCGATAATTGATTGACAAATGCCGGGCTCATTAATCAGTGTCAGTTGGCGTAATGGTAATCAAAATTTTTCCTAACGGGAAATCATACAGATAGAATTCAATCTCGGTGGCTGAAATAATATACGTTGTCAAAATTCAGAAAAGCACTGACGTAGGTTTTTAGGGAAAGGGAATTATAGCTTCGAACAAAACTTGGGGAAAAATATTATGAGTAGTTATTTTTAATTTGAGATCTAGGTTTGTTCATTCATTAGGCGTTCATATTTGCATCACATTGTCCCATAGTACGGGAAAAGACTATTGTTCACGTGATCAGAGTGCTTATAGATTTGTTATGGTTCGAATATTTACTCGCAAGTAGCTCAACAAAAGCGCCAAAGCAATCTGACCTCACGTCAGTGCTTTCTAAATTTTTTAACATTCATTTCAAAATCACATTTACGTCAAACAATCTTGAGCATAGATTGATTTTAAATTTGCAATGTAAAATGGAAAGCTACACACTGTCGACTATTTCGGTCGAAACGGCTTCACTCTGATTGATTGAAGTTTCATCACATTCCTTGCACTTTAATGTATGCTTTTCCTCTCAATATGATTGATTTTGAATATTAGGCAACACACAACACAAGATATCGATAAACGGATCGCACTCTCTCAAGTGAATACAACATTCAGAGGTTTCTTTTGTAAAATATGACTCACGAATTTCTCCAGATAACTTCTCAATGATTATGACAATGAAATAGCTCTAAATAAATCATTGCTACGATCAAGTACTTCTGCTTTTGGAAGACAATTTCTTCAGATATAGATATATGATGATTTATTATCAACCCAAATTATTTTCAGATTTTAGAAGGTTTAGAAGTACCAGAATATTTTTAGTTTTGGATAACGCTGAGTACGAAAATTGCAAGGGACACCACACAGGATTCGTTTCTTTGATATATCGGATTCGTATGATCATCACTATGTAACCTCATTGATTGATTGACCAGGAATAACGAAATTATCTCTTCTGTCTCCCTACTCATGTTCGATCTCGTATAATTCCATTTTTTTTGGTTTTCATCATTCATGATATCACTTCTTACTCTTGACAACTGATGGCAGATTATGAGGAATTCTTTCTCCCTCGTTCAATCATTCGAGCGCGTGAACGGAATCCTAATGGAATCCACCCAAGTGTCGTCTTAAATTAAATCATCCCCCTGTCCTTCAACTTAATAAAATTCGGATGTGCAACAGCACTTGCTGGAAATGTTCTGGCACAAAATAGCCAAAGTTGGTTACATCTTCATCTCGGTAATAATTGCGCGTTAACTTTCCATCGTACCCAAGTTGTTAACAAACTTTATAACTACAGGTAATTGCTATAATTCAACGCTAATGTAGTACGAAATACTCTAGGATGATATATACGTAAACTTAATATTATCCAAGTGTTCACATCCGATTATTATAGTTGGAATAATTACTGAATTTGACCTTCGTTTCGACTTTCACTGGTCCGAATAAAATTTATGGGAAATTTATGGGTTCATTGGGAAGAATTTGCACCCCTTAGCTACTATGGGTGAAAAATTTTGAATTCAAATTTGTGCCGAGTGAAATTGATTTTGTTCTGCTTCACCAGAGTGCAAGAGTTGAGTGTTTTTTATGTAATACCCCTAGATTGAATTTGCTTCTACAGTCACAAGATTTGTATTTTCATTCTCCTGGCTACATTCGGAATTTGTATTCATTTTAAGTTGAATGTTATTCTGCATTATCAAATACTGAAATTGAATCGAAATCCTTTCGTAAAATGAACTGTGAAAAATACAACAATAAAAAAAAATCACTCAAACAGCGACTCTCTTGAAGCTGTTTCTAACAACATTAAAGCTTGCAGATTTCTCATTCATTCTTTCGAATTGCATGCACAAACATCAAGAAAACCCGTTGAAACGAGAAAACAAAGGTCTCGTTGTCAAAGAAAAACAAAAAAGTTCCACAGTTATGTAAATTGGATAAGGTGAATTAAAAGTTGGAGCACGAGTGGTCCCCAAAGAATAAAATAATCCCCGGTGGGATGATTTCCTGGAAAAAATCCAATTGTGCGACAAGTTATACGAGTATTAGAAAGTAAAACACAATAGAACGGAACTTCTTGTATTGAGAAGGGAGTCGGTGTTAATTTATTTTAGCGCGCAATGTATACGGAGACCACTTCGTACTTCCGTTAGAGAACCTGGAAATAAAATTTCATTGGAAAAAGAAAGAGCTCTTGATCTCACACGCCTTCCAGAACGTATTACAGGCTTCGAATTCTCGCTGACTATTTGAGTTAAATGGTTTAGATATTTGTGGATAGAATTCCAGTCCTCTTTCCTCTTGGCAAGAACATGTATGTGTTAATTTTGATGGGAAGTACATTTTCGTTTACTGAATGCATAAGTTTTATTGTTATCACTAAGCTGTCAGAGAAGACAAGAGTAGTTCTACATTTCGCGTTCTTAGATAGTACACAATATGAGTTAAAAAAAGCTTTTGGTATGTTTGTTTAAAGGTTCCTCAGTTCGAATGAGGTTGAAACATGCGGGCAACCCAACTTGCTACGTTTCAGCTGCTTCCTTCTGCCCTAAGTACGATACTGGCCGAGAATACTCGCATGTGGGAATGCCAGATAGTGTAAACTGACTTTTGCTGCACTCTGTATTTCATATAGATATAATTTATATAGATAAACTCCATGTAATTTATTTGAAATCATTTAATTAAGGGAAAAGCTGCACTAAAAATCCAATTACCTTATTAATTGTTTTTATTTATTTCAAACAAACTCCTCAAGTTGAAGGTTATGTTTTCTGTAATTGAATAGGGTGAAAGATGTCACTGGAATAGATAAAATAATTTCAACAACTTGAGATGTAATATTCAGTATTGCAATTATAGAATTGATCAAATAACAGAAAATAGCATAAATTTATTCATTTTCAAAATTGCCTCTGAAACTTTGTTTTTAAATGTGGTACTTCAAAATTCTCAACTGACAAGTTAAAGTTGTAGTTTTCTTCTTCTCTAAAGAAACGGTAACCTTTGCTACGATTCATTTGAATATATGAAATTATGAATGTTTTTAATAATATGTTCGAATACACAAAGCCTATGCTGTGCTATTGAATTAAAAATGAAGAAAGATTTACCTTGAACTCAATATTAACAAGAAACTTCATAAGTATGTCTTTATTATTCTGACGGATCGACAGAAAAAGTGAAATTTTTTGCAAAATTCAATAGCAAAATTTCTTTTGAGCTTTTGGCTTACAACATTTAGTTAGCAAACAATAGAGCATATAGATCACGGGTTAGTGACGGGGTGTCATACAATTCGGCGTATGACATAAAAGCCTTGGGAAAAAACCCCAGTAAAAAAAACCCAGGCTCCCCGCCTAACTGTGAAAGAACAAAAATAAGCTGTAATATATTTGAGGGACTTCTTTTTTTAAGCGTGGTCTTCTATTGATGGCGACAAAGACTTCTTCAAGTTGCCCACATCGAATCTGGAAATAAAAAGACAAAAGCAGAAAAAAGAACTGAATAACAACAATACGTATCATATTGGTTTGAAAGTTATAACCCACTCCAAGAAAAAATCGGAAACATCAAGAATAGCCCTAAAACCATCTTGAAATTTATATATGGGACAACTATTGATGAGATGAGGTATTGTTTCTTCTTCTTCTCCACATTCACAACTTGCCCTTGGAACTGAGTTCCATCTGAAATGCATGCTATTGGTACGACCATGACCTATTTTCAAACGATTAAGAACTGTCCGAATTTTTCTTGAAAGATCAAAACGAGGAATTTTTTCAGAAGGTTCAGAAAAGAGATACTTATTGAACATTCCGTAAGAGTTCCACTCAGTCTTCCATAATTCTTTATTGCTTAATTATGTTCATATTGAAGAACGTATTATGCCATAATGGTTTACGAGACTTCAATCTGGGAACTCTTTTTTGTGGAATATATGGAATAATTGGGAATAAAGTGGGAAAATAATGATATTTATTCCAAGAATTCGGAGCTGAATTCTGTCTGCGAATATCGGGAGGGACAATGTTAGACAAAACTGGTAACCAATGAACCGGTGTAGATCTTATGGGCCAGTAATTATTCTCATGAATGTATTCAATTGTGCATCGATTTTTTGTGTATGTGCACTGTTAAACCAAACAGAGCAACAATAGTCAGCTGCAGAAAAGACTAGGGCTAGAGATGCTGTGCGAAGAGTGGAAGCATCATCACCACAAGATGATCCAGCTAATTTCTGAAGAATATTATTCCTAGTATTCAGTTTTAGGCTCAGATCATTTGAATGAGCCTTGGTAATGATTTCAAATGAGAAAAACTGTGGCAACGTGAAATTTTCTTCCATATTTCAAATAATTCAATAGCAAATATCTTGGGACCAGTGTATACTAGGAAGATAAATATGGAATAATAAATTCTTCTAGAACGTTGAAGGATACAGAAAATGCCATGATGTTTTCAGTAACTGCTTATTTTATACTAAGTATGGAGTTCATCAGTGTTCAATCTGAACCTTCTGCAAAATTTGAATTCATTCGGATTATCAATTGTCAAAATATAAGCAGAAATGAATTTATTCAATGAAATTTCAGCACCTTGTAACCCTGTAAAAGGTAGGTTTGGATTTTTTTCATTTCTCTCCACAATCTTTTGCTACTGATGTACTTATGACGATTAGTTCCACACCTCACAACTCACTCTGTGACTGCATAAGTTGCTTATTTTTGTTAATGAGAACATATTTAATAATTCTTATATCAGTTAGAAACACATAACATCATGTTGATGACGAGATATTGTTGATGATGGAGCTCGTGTTGAATGATTGTTTGGGCTATTACCATCATCTATTGTGGATGTAATGTTTTCTGACGTTTCGATAGACATCTTCTATCTTTATCAAGGAGAAAAGTAAGAAACCTTTTGAAAATTATCAATTTTCAAAAAGTAAATATTGACAGAAGTCATGAAAGAAAAATGAACGATGTTATATACTCATCTGTGATATGATGATCTTTTTAAGTTGGATCGAGCTATCGGCGTCCAAACTTCTGGCAGATCTATAGATGGAGCACTTATGGAATCAGGTGTTATTTTCATAAATGCTGCTTCTTTGATTTTTCTTCTTGCAAGTTTTTCTTCTTTGGATATTATTGATGCTTCATCCCATTTTATACGATGATTCTCATCTACAGCATGTTGGACCAACCTGGATTTGTCGCTGTCTAGTACTCGTAGAAGCTTCTGATGTTCTTTTATTCGTACATTCAGAGGGCGTTTAGTTTCTCCGATGTAGGATCTTCCGCACTCGCAAGGTAATTTATATATGCAATTCTTCGTCCTTTGTGTCTCATTATTAGGCTTAACTTTTGTAAGTTTAGCTCTGATAGTGTCTTGAGTTTTGAATGCAGTCGTTATGTTGTATCTATTTCCAATTCTTCTCATTTTCTCCGACAAACCTTTTACATAAGGAATTACGGTTTTTATGGTCTGATTTATATCTGTTGGTTCAGGTTGACTTTCTCTTGTTCGTTTAGCTTTTTCTAATATCTTTTTGGGGTAGCCATTGCTTCTAAGAGTTTTCGAGATGTTATTTATTTCTTCATTTTGGTCTTCTTCAGTGCAACAAATAGTTTTTGCTATATCAAATAAACATTTTGCTACTCCCAATTCAGTGTTTAGTTGGTGGTTTGAATCAAAATGTAGATATTGTCCTGTGTTCGTTGGCTTTTTATACACAGTGGTTTAAGGAATTCCATTTTGTTTATGTACGAGTACATCTAAGACTGGAAGTTGTCTGTCCTTCTCGATTTCAATTGTAATTGATTCCTCTTGATTGTTTAGATATTGAAGGAATCCATCTATAGTGTCTCTTCCATGTTGCCAAATAATGAAAGTATCATCTACATATCTTTTCCACAGTTTGGGTTTAAGTACATATTTTGCTAATGCCTTCTGTTCGAAAATATGTTGTTTCAATACAAAGAGAAAGCATTTCCATAATTGCATTTACGCTTAGTGTAGTTCTTTCACTAAGGGTTTGATCTTCTTCAAGCTTTTTCCTAACCATGATAAGTGTTTTATCTGTCGGAATATTAATGAACAAACTGGCGATGTCGAAGCTGACCATAACGTCTTCTTCCATGATTTCTTGATGTTACATTATTTCTATGAAGTGTTTCGTGTTTCTTATCATCGATGATGAATTACTTTTTAATGGTGATATAATTTTCAGCAGAAATTTAGCCAATTGGTGGCATGCTGAATTTCTTGAACTCACAATTGGTCTTAGAGGAATATTTGCTTTGTGTATTTTTGGTAGACCATATAAATGTGGTGGTTTACTGAAGTGAGGTGTAAGTCTTGATCTAACGAATTGATCGGGAAATTCATTTCGATATTTATAAAGGATTTTGTAAATCTTGTTTTCAACTGTGGTGGTAGGGTCCTCTTTTAGTCTTTTGTATTTTTCTGCTTCTAATAATTCATTGATTTTTTGATTATAAGAGCCAACATCTAGAATTACAGTGGCGTTTCCTTTGTCTGCTGGAAGTATCTTTATGGAACTATCCGATTTAAGATCTTTTAATGCCCTCTGTTCAGCTTTATTTATATTGGGTAGAGGTGTTTTGTTATTCCTGTCTAACAAGGTTCTGACTTTCCATCTGTACTCTTCGGCTTTTCCAGGTTCTCGAATTTTCTGTGCAGTTTCTTCTGCCGCTAACATGATTTCAATTTTTGGTATCGTCTTAGGGGCTATAGAGAACTTGAGACCGTTGTTGAGGAGAGATATCTGATCTTCACTTAAGTTCTTATCAGATAAATTGATCACGGTTTTTGAATGATCTAAGGGTTCATATTTTCTTGACTCCTTCATAAATAAAGCTGAACAGAGGGAATTAAAAGTTCTTAAATCGGATAGTTCCATAAAGATACTTCCAGCAGACAAAGGAAAAGCCTCCGTAATTCTAGATGTTGGCTCTTATAATCAAAAATCAATGAATTATTAGAAGCAGGAAAATACAAAAGACTAAAAAAGGACCCTACCACCACAGTTGAAAACAAAATTTACAAAATCCTTTATAAATATCGAAATGAATTTCCAGATCAATTCGTTAGATCAAGACTTACACCTCACTTCAGTAAACCACCACATTTATATGGTCTACCAAAAATACACAAAGCAAATATTCCTCTAAGACCAATTGTGAGTTCAAGAAATTCAGCATGCCACCAATTGGCTAAATTTCTGCTGAAAATTATATCACAATTAAACAGTAATTCATCATCGATGATAAGAAACACGAAACACTTCATAGAAATAATGTAACATCAAGAAATCATGGAAGAAGACGTTAGGTCAGCTTCGACATCGCCAGTTTGTTCACTAATATTCCGACAGATAAATCACTTATCATAGTTAGGAAAAAGCTTGAATAAGATCAAACCCTTAGTGAAAGAACTACACTAAGCGTGAATGCAATTATGGAAATTCTTTCTATTTGTATTGAAACAACATATTTCCAATTTGAAGACATCTTTTATCAACAAGAATTTGGAATGGCCATGGGTTCACCACTATCACCAATTTTAGCTGATTTATATATGGAAATTTTCGAACAGATGGCATTAGAAAAATATGTACTTAAATCCAAACTGTGGAAAAGATATGTTGAGTATACTTTCATTATTTGGCAACATGGAAGAGACACTATAGATGGATTCCTTCAATATCTAAATAATCAAGAGGAATCAATTAAATTCACAATTGAAAACGAGAAGGACAGACAACTTCCATTCTTAGATGTACTCGTACATAAACAAAATGGAATTCCTAGAACCACTGTGTATAAAAAGCCAACGAACACAGGACAATATCTACATTTTGATTCAAACCACCAACTAAACACTGAATTGGGAGTGGCAAAATGTTTATTTGATAGAGCAATAACTATTTGTTGCACTGAAGAAGACCAAAATGAAGAAATAAATAACATCTCGAAAACTCTTAGAAGCAATGGCTACCCCAAAAAAATATTAGAAAAAGCTAAACGAACAAGAGAAAGCCAGCCTGAACCAACAGATATAAATCAGACCATAAAAACCGTAATTCCTTATGTAAAAGGTTTGTCGGAGAAAATGAGAAGAAGTGGAAATAGATACAACATAAGGACTGTATTCAAAACTCAAGACACTATCAGAGCTAAACTCACAAAAGTTAAGCCTAATAATGAGACACAAAGGACAAAGAATTGCATATATGAATTACCTTGCGAGTGCGGAAGATCCTACATCGGAGAAACTAAACGCCCTCTGAATGTACGAATAAAAGAACATGAGAAGCTTCTACGAGTACTAGACAGCGACAAATCCAGGTTGGTCCAACATGCTGTAGATGAGAATCATCGTATAAAATGGGATGAAGCAGCAATAATATCCAAAGAAGAAAAACTTGCAAGATGAAAAATCAAAGAAGCAGCATTTATGATAATAACACCTGATTCCATAAGTGCTCCATCTATAGATCTGTCAGAAGTTTGGACGCCGATAGTTCGATCCAACTTAAAAAGATCATCATATCACAGATGAGTATATAACATCGTTCATTTTTCTTTTATGACTTCTGTCAATATTTACTTCTTGAAAATTGATAATTTTCAAAAGGTTTCTTACTTTTCTCCTTGATAAAGATAGAAGATGTCTATCGAAACGTCGGAAAACATTACATCCACAATAGATGATGGTAATAGCCCAAACAATCATTCAACACATATCATTTTAAAACGTGAAAGGGGTTGTACACCCGGTATACTCGGCTAGTTGAGATATCGATCTTTCGAATGCAGAATCTTTTTCAAGGGAAATTCCATCCTCTGTGTGATTAGCTGAATCCGCAGAATCTACTATTGAATGAAAGAAAAACAAGTTATTTTTGCTCCTTTCACGGACACCGAAGTTATCTCGATTCCGGCTGGTTCAATAACAAATTAAATAAAGAAAAAACTATAGTCTTAGCTCCGGAATAAACGTTCAATGGATTGCGGTCCTTGGAGATGAAGGTAGTGGAGAAAATGGCGAGGGCCACCTGATAACGATTCAAGAAATTTATAGCAACAATTAATGGAAAGCTTTTTGCTGTAACGGTTAAATCCTTGATCAGTGGAGAAGATATTAGATCCCAGGGCAATTAAGAACAACATTCGAAAGTAATTACCGCCATTGACAGAGTTGATGAAGAACTCTGTGAAGTTGTGGATCAAAAAGTTATTAGTATGATGCAGATTCTTCACTCTCTGGAATTGACTTTTAAAAAGGTACCCTCTCGTTATCTACTGTCATAGAGTATGATACGTTGTAGCTTTTCATCGAATATTCTATGATACCTACCATTACTAAACCCATTTAGTTCTATATTAAATATCCTTGTTACAGGGCTTCTTTGATATTAGGCGCCATCATTAGGATTTTTCAGGCGTGAGTGAAGAACGAGATCAATTGGTGTTTAGTTTGGGTAGTTATTTGATTATGAAAAGATGTTTAGAGTTCAGTTATCAAATACTTTGAAGTGAACATGATCAGTAATCCGGTGAGCTTTTAGCTCTATTCTCAATTGTGCACTTTTAGAAATTTTGATAGAGGAAACACCAAATGCTATACCAATTCACTTGAATGGAGTATTCAACTCAAACTCACTGTAGACAGTATAAATGTTATAGCAGTTTGACAACCTTTATATTTCGAAAAATTGTAGTTGAACTCTTTTTTATGGCTAGAACTTCATTGATGAGATATTGTTTGGATTCCACATTTATCAACTCATGCATGCCATGTCGTATATTGGAATAACACCTGCTTGCATATCACTGGTTGGTTATTCATAAACGATGGTAGAGATTAACACTATGTCTCTGAAAATATTCAAGATGGTATGGAGACCGTAGAGTACATTAGATTATATATATTATTAGGACCTGCAGACTTAATTTAAGTATTTTTGTTCATACCTTGAGTGATCGAGTGTCTTCGAGTCTATTCCATTATTTAGGGGACCACAACTGATGATGTCTAGACATGCGTCTATATCCTTTCAGCAACCCTTTCATATCATCATTTCAGCTCGAATTAAATAATAATTAAATATATTTAGTAGTAACCAGTAGAATGGCTAACATGCTTCATGTCAAGTAGTGGATGTTGCCAATAATTCGTTGTGAAGGGTTATTATTATATCGAATAGTAAGAGATTTTTGTTCATGTGCTAAAATGTATCACAAAATAATATTTTCTTTCATTATTCACAAGAGCCGCCACTGGAATTCCATGACCCCTGTTCCTCCTTTCCTGGCTCATACAATATTAATAGGTGATGGCTCGCATATCTTGGGACCAATGGCTATCAATGTTGTTTATTATATTTAATTGAAATAGTCACTAGGACGCTTAAAACATCAGCTTTTTAATTTTCTTTTCAGCTATTGATTTCCATATTTCGCACCAATGCAAAAACATGAAACGGAATCAAATTGAATTCGATAATAAGCTGAATTCCTTCATCTGATTCAACAGCTTTTGTTCAACTTGATTGAAATAGTCATTTCGAATAACGAGAACAAGATTAAATTCCAGACTGGCATTCGTTATTCATATAAATACTCACGACGTAGGTAAAGTATCAAAGTCGCATAACCTAATTAGAAAATATCCCGCTTCCGTAAATTCATATCCAAATTGACCCTTTCAACAATAATACTCTCTGAGTAACGTGATACGGTTAAAATTATTATTCATAGTGTTTATTTAGCTAAATACACAAAGCGAGCTGTCAACCCTTCGCCAGGACAGCTTAGACTGGAACAAGGACCGGAATCCAGAAAGTTGCAAATATGCATTTCCAATTCCCATCAATTAGATCCAACAAATCGCTGATACATTCCACGTTCATCGAAACCAAAATTTAGGGTCGTTATTCAAATTCTGACCAAAATTAATCCACTAAATCATATTGTTGTTGTGTCCGATTGCAACGTGAACTAACCATAAATTGGATAATTAAAAGGAGGTAGGTCAAAGGGGCGAGCCATCGTGAACCTAATTCCGGGAAAGTAATGGTCGACGTTTGGGCCTGTCCTTGAGGTCCGGCAGTGTGGTTTACACCGAAAAGATGATTGATTTGGATTTCAAGGCAGTTTGTTAAGGGACGTGGACGGTTATTCTCAATCATGCTGGGATAATCGGATCTGATCCATTCACTTTTTCAATATACTGGGATGTGTTTACCGTAAAAAATAAATGATTTTATTTTACAAGAGATTAAAATTAAATTTGGTATCTTCGGGGAGAATAATGACCGATTTCTCATCAGGTACGAAGCTGAGAGTGGAAAACGGTAAAAAGCAAAGCTCAACATTCTAGAATGGATATGGAATAAGAAAATAACAGGGAAATGTTGCAAATGGAGAATTACAATAAAAACAAAGTGTTGTTTTGTGACGCTCCTTATCGGTATTCCTTTAAATCCCTTATCATCGAATTCTGTCGTCTATTGAACCTCAAATCCTGAGTTCAAGCCTAAGTAGTCTCCAGAGGAGAATAAAGTAGGTTTTTATTGGAGGTGACGGTATCTATACAATTCTAAGATAACTAAAATCTTAATTCATTTAATAAAATCTCAATTTCGTTTTCACTAAAACAAATGACCTCATTTTTATATCACTAATATAAAAATTAACAATAATGCGGGCAGTCCAACTGAAGACCACCATAATCTTTATCAACTTGTTTACGGCAGAATACAAATAGCGGTAAGCAAATCTCAAAGAATAATCCTCAACTAAAACTATTTTGTTTGATTCGAAAGATCCAGCTACGACACCGCATCAGTTCAATTCGAGAGGTCCAGTCTGAAAATACTAAACAAGCGAAGTCGCTGAATTCTGCAAAAACTACTCGTAATTTATAGAAGCACTGTCTGGGTCTCCCACGTCTCGTCAACGTTATGCGCGATCAAGAGTGGGGCATCGACACGTCGTAATATCAATGGTTGTTAGCATGAGCTCCTCCCAGTACCTCTCCGAGTACGGGTACACTGGTCGCCGATACAGTACGATGTAAAAAGAAGTACTTCATTACTATTTTATTGCTGTATTGATAAATTTGATATAAAGGAAATGAAAGATACATCTGATTCTTAACGATAATATTGAAATTTACATTTATTGTCCAGTTTTCACAATTCGCAAATTGTACTGGAAAGCAACTAGAGTTTATAGAAGTGGAAGCTGCGTGGCTAATAGTTTGATTTATCTGGTTCCGATAATTTTTCTTTTGAAGTAGTGGAAATAGAGATGAATATTTTATAAGCCACTTCTACTTCATTATTAAGTGAGGTTCAATTCCGATGAATCATCTTATATGTGTAATTTGAATTTTATGCTCTCAAATCTCTAAACGCTAATCAATCTTGAAAAAGTATACGATAACGTTCCAATCCAGCAAATATAACAGACAATGGAGGATCTACAGATAAATGCAAATCTGATCAGTGTTATACCTGGTAGTAGGCAATGAAGTTGGTAAAGACTTAAAGCTAGAATAATGACGTAATCAAAGGTGTGTATATTTATTTTTTTATTTATTCTCACTGGAACACATACAGGAACTAGTCCCAAAGGCAGTGTTCACTCAGGTACAAATAAAACCTCAATTATACATGTAATATACCTATCAACTAAACAAACAAAACAATCCAAAAATCACATGTAAAATACAGTATTCAAATATACATATAATTAACCCGGGAAAATCGAAAACAAAAGATGACGTTTCAGACATTTCTTAAAAGTGGTCAGCGAACAAGAAAAGAAATCGACGTATGGCCAGACAACACCTGCGTTTGTCATCATTCTGACGAGTGGGGAATTTGCGGTGTAGTTTTTTCTCCTCAGGGACACCTGAAATATGTTGTCTGACCTGAGCCTTAGATCAGGCACCCTTAAGCGAATCTCCTCCAAAATACCAGGAGCAATGATCAAACCATTTAACAGCTTGAACATGAATGAAGCATCATTCAAGAATCTTACATCGACTAGCCTGGGAAGCTGAAAAACCCTACGAGCATACGTGTAGTCATGATTTTCAATTATAATTTTATTTTTGTAGGCCAGAAATCGAATGAACCTATTCTGAACAGACTCCAGGCGTCGAATATAGCAGTCGTATCTCGGGTTCCATATGATGGATGCAAAGTTCAATCGTGAGGAGACAAATGCATGGTAGAGTGTTATGATAGTCTCATTTTTTTGGAAGGCTTTTCCATGCCTAAGCACAAAGCCAAGCATTCTGGAGCAGGATCTGACGACATTACTAATGTGAGCACCAAAGATTAGTTTGGAGTCGAGTGTTATTCCCAAGTCTTTGACAATGCTTGACTCCTTCAACTGACGGTTGTCAAGTGTGTACTGGAAGGAGATTTTGTTGGTGTTCCTAGTATACGAAATTTTCACACATTTATCCAAGTGGAGGAACAAGCTATTATCTATACAGTATTGGGCTAATCTATCCAGATCGCTCTGGAGATTAAGACAGTCCTCGATCGATCGAATCATCATGAACAGTTTGAGGTCATCAGCAAAAGTAGGAACCTACAATATCTAAAGCAATTTCCAATGTTATTAACATAAATTAAAAAGAGTAAGGGGCCGAGATGAGAGCCCTGCGGAACTCCAGAGGTATTCCTAGATTCGCAGCCATCGATCGAAACGAATTGGCTCCTACCCTCGATATAAGACATCAGCCAGAGCCTCAGATTTCCACATACCCCACCTCAGGAAACCGTACCGACATAACCGTATGACACAGTTTATCAAAGGCCTTCGTGAAGTCAGTGTACACGGCATCTATTTGAACACCGGACTCACCTCCACATTCAAGAAAATGCAGAAAGGTGAGCAAGTTTGTCTCAACACTTCTACCCCCTCGAAAACCGTGCTGTTCATTGATAATAATGTTCTTCAGATGAAATGATAGGTATTCATGAACTAAACGCTCGAATTGCTTGGGAAATACTGATAAGATGCTTATAGGGCGGTAGTTTTCGATGAGATCTCTGTGACCGCTTTTAAAAACTGGAACAATAGATGACAACTTCCAGATGTTTGGGAAAATTGACGATGATAAGGATTTATTGAAGATGATATAGAGGGGGTAGGCTAAGTTCAGTGCACAATTTTTGGCAAAAAGAGGAGGAATGCCATCGGGCCCAGGACCCTTCTGAACGTTAACTGATAACAGTGCCTGTTGAACCTCTTCCAATGACAGTTGAATGTTACTTAATATTTGGCCATCAAGAACAGTCTCGGAGCCATAGGCAGAGTTGTCGGTGTTGCCTGTTGGTTCAAAAACAGATTCGAAGTAACTGGCGAAAAGGTCAGCAGTAGCTCGAGGAGAATCCGCCTCAAGGCCATCATATTTCATACGCGCAGGGTAACCATGAGTTTTTTTGTGGTTCAAAAATTTGAAAAGACATTTAGGGTCCGACAAAAGGCTTTCTTCAATGTATGAGAGATATTTTCGATAGTCAGCAGCAATGAGGTTTTTCGACAATGTTCGCAATTCTCTGAATCTAATGAGATCCTCCTCTTTACGGTAGATCTTCCACTTTGTATGAAATTTGTTTTTTTGGCGTATTAATTTGATAGTTTTACAAGAGAAATATATCGGAAATCTAGAGTTGCTGGTCATAAGTGGTACAAATTGAGAGATAACATCATCAAGTACATGATAGAAATTTTGAACATTAATATTAACATCAGTATCACTAAGCAATGAATCCCAATTAATCCCTGAAAGTTTCAAATTGATAGCATGATAATCGGCTCTATTGAATAGTCTAACAGATCTTTTAATCTTCCTTTGAAAGGAATGCTTCTTAATGTCCATTAACAATTCCACGCTGGGATGATATGGGTCCTCAGGGACAAGAGGATCATTGCAGTGACAGACGTTAGAGACTTTAACCTCGTTACATAGAATAAGGTCCAAAATTCGGTTTCGATGATTAGTTATAGGGTTAAACTGGATCAAACCCGAGAAGGCCAGTGAGTCGACCAATTCCGAGCACTTGCTCTCAAAGTTCATTGGTTTCAAATACGAATCAGAGGCACACCTCGTCCACTCGATTCCGGCACAGTTAAAATCGCCACATATTAGCACGCGATCACCCTCGCTGATATCGCGGAAATTTATCTCCAGCTTACTTAGAAAACTTGAGGCTGCGAAACTATCACCCGGAGGCAAATATACACAGCACAAGTACAGCCGAATATCACCACACGAAACACGAACCCAAACATCCTCAGCATCACTCTGGAACTCCGGAAGAGCAGCAGACTCAAGGTCACTGCGGATCACAAGCATAACACCACCCCCCATCGCTTTTACTAGAGGCGGTAGAGGCCCTGTCCCTTCTATAGACTGTATGAAGTTTCTCGTCGACCAATTCTCCATCCGCCATACACTCATTCAGCCAGGTTTCGGCGACGAACACAATATCATGATTGTTAGATAGCAAATTATTTTTGAAGTTGGCAACTTTTGTACGCAAACCACGAACATTCTGGTAAAAAACATGTAAAGCCATCATGTAGACTCAGAATTTTTGTGCTGTGGTCTAAAAAAGGATAAAACTAGTGTTTACTTAATTTTATGTAAATCTTTTTCGCCTTGTATATGCACTATTCGAGCAGTCTCGCTTTTGCGGACCAAAATATTGCCATTCTGAACCCAGACGAACTTAAAGTCTTTTTCCTTCGCCAAGACACGGGCAGATCTGAACAGAATTTTATTTCTTGTTGTAAGGTGTTCATTTATGAAAAATTTATCCGAAAGACCGTCCACCTTGAAGCCAGCTCTACCACCAGGTTCAGCACGTTTAGCCCTTGCTGCAGAAAGAAAACCATCCCTGTGTAGTTTGCTCGAAAATTTAACAACCATATTCTTGGGTAGATTTTCCACCTTTGTAGGCACTCGAGCAATGGATGTAACAGCGTTGGCAGGGATCCTGTGGCCGAGAAAATCACATATCTTTTCCACGATAACATTAAGATTTTCGTTTTTCTTCTCAGGGATGTTCATAATCTCAACATTATTATTTCGAGAACTCTGCTCAATTTTGTCCAATCGATCCTCTACAGCTGCAATCTCACGCTTCAACAAATCATTTTCGGACCTCAGATCATCGGCAACTTTGGCGATTTTGTCGACCTTAGATAATCGAGCCTCGAACTCTGTAACTTTATCTGAGCAGAATGTGACAGATGTTTGCAGATCTCTTAATTCCCTTCTCATCAAGCTGATATCGGCCTTAATGGAATTGACCAGCTGAATCAAGGAAGAGCCTGCCGGCAACCCACCAATGTCCGGAACCGTGTTCACCTCATCAGCAACCAGCCCCGAGTCCCCAATTACCGCCGCCACTGGACTAACTCCGCGACATCCCGCACATTTCCAGCTGATGCCCGGTGATTTCGAATTATGCAAACCGGCATAGTTTCGAAAAACTTCAACGACGAAAATAACAGGTATTAGATATTACACAATTTGGTGTGATTTTCGAGCGGAAAAATCGAGTACAATTGAGTCTAATTATTGAATATCGGAAGAGCGAAAAGAAAGACGTGCAATCAGTTCGAACTAACATGAAACAAAGATGATATGCAGATATCTTGATGTTATCTTGAATAAACAAGCAAACAGCGAGGACCAAATACAGGAAGGGATAAATAAAGGAAGAACTACTACTCGTACTCTCAATTCCCTGTTGTGGGACAAAAATATAAATAAAGATACCAACAAACACATTTACAAAAGTATGGTACAGAGCGTAGCACTATTTGGCGCAGAAGTTTAGGTTAGGAATAAGAGAAAGATGATGACAATAGAAATGGATTTCCTTAGAAAAAGCTGTTTCAATCAAGGTTGGAAAGGATTAGGAATAAAACTATGAGAGTAGAGATGGATATGGGTCGATTCATAACAGAAGAGATTGAGAGAAGGCAATTGGTTTGGTCATGTAAAGAGGATGCAGGACAACAGATGGCCCCGAAGGATTTTGGAATGGGTACTCCCAGAACGAATGGAAAGGGAAAGACAACGAAGAAATTAGAAGGACGATGTAGTGGAAGCGATGAGATTGAAGTAGGGGTCTGAGAACCGGCGACAGCTGTAACTGATCCGTGATATATATATATAATTCCTGAGACGACATTAATTTAATGCTTTATGGCCAGATGTATTCATATATTATATAGGTAGTACCATAAAAATTCCTCATGCGGCAGAACTGATATTACTCCACCTATTCATAAAGGCTGAATTTCCATCGTATACCATGTTTATGCACTAATTGCTGGCCAGTGCCTCATTCCACTTTAATTGCACCTATGAAATATTCGCACAGTTCGCTCATTCAAAGAGAGATGGCATTTAATTACGCTGAATTTTTAGCAACACAAAGGCACTCGGCGAACAGTTAACTGAATGTTCATTATCTCCATTTAATTCAGCGACAAAAAAAGTTGTAATGGTTTCCTCTTCCAAATTTTCACAAAGGTGTGGCGCGGTAATAAATCACAAGGGGGTGGGAGGATTCTTTAGGTCTATTGTTTTAAATCGAACTTAGTTCTCGACAATGGCCAACTCTGGCCGCTTCAGAGGGAATTTTTAACGGGAAAACGATGGAAACACTAATTTATCCAACTTTCTGTTTTATTCAATAAGGGCTCGTGAGTATTTTGGAGTAGCTTTCATGTATTATAACCCAACAGAGTTAAGAATGTTACAGAGTTGGCCGAATTTCAAACTGTTCTGCTCAACTGAGTGACCTGGATTTTTTTTTTAATTCTTCAAAACTAATGATCCATGAGTTTCTGGACACCCTGTATAAGGTACTAACGAAAATCTTAGAAGGAACATGATATTCGAAAATCTAGCTGTTGATAATTGATTGAGCTGAGAAGGTTAAATAAAATGTTTATTCTATATCATATGTATTCAGATAGGAAATAGGTACACGCACGTAATAAAAATATTTGCTAGATGGACAATATCTAAACAGAGTGGACCTCTTTGCAATTATGAAGAAGTTATTTATGTAAATTCGAGTATCATATTCGACAGGAGAAAATACGGAAGGTTGCGTTAATTTGAGAGAGCGTGCATTTTGATCATTTCAGTGTAGGTTGAGCTGAACTCAGTATTGTGTGTTGCCTAATAATTCAAATTATCAATAGTACTAGGAGAGCTACTTTCTATCAATCAAGACAAAAAGATTGCAGTGATAGAGTATGATTTCCTTACAAACTGTTTTCTATCGAGAAAATAAGAGGCTTCATAGATGAACTTAGATAGTTGAGGTTTGTAGTGTGATAAGACGGGATTTCATAGAAGCTGAGAGAATAATCGTAATTATCAACGTAACGGTGATAACCTGTCATATATATAAGAAAAACAGAAGTTGAAGTGTTAATAATAAGTTTATTTGAAGAAAGGTACTCTTTACATCCAATAAACAGAAAATATCACAGAGGTTAAAAATAAAATATTTGAACCTGTATGTGACTTTAAAATAATTATTAAATTCTTTGTTTGATCTACAGAGATTAAAGAATTGAATATAATTAAAAAACAATCTCTCTCTTCTTCCAAAGATTGCCTCCAACTGGTAGGGATATATCTTGTCCGGCTATGTCCACACAATCACTGTCATCCTCGTACATTCGTTTATTATTCACACGAACCCAAAAGTACTCATAATATTTTCGTATTCGTCAATTAATCAGTTATCTGCCAACAAATTGATGTTTATATCTCCTACTAGTACATCTGTTTCAACGTGTGTCATGTTACTGAGGTAGTCTAGTAGATCTTTGTTGAAGGTAACCACACTTGAGTGGGGTGATCTGTATATAGCTGTTAAAGTTAATCCTGTCTCACTAATTATATTTATTTCTATGGTTTTGTTTTCTCCCATTGTAATTATTTTATGATTGAATTCAATATTATATTTCAAGTAAACTAAGACATCGTCATATTTGTTTAAGTTACCTTCATTGTTAATGAATTCCCCATTTTCCTTCTTTCAACCACTATGAAATATAGAATTGACTAAGATTTACCCTTGTAATATATTTCCTTTTTATATTCTCAGTAAGTATTGAAATTTTTACATACATTTATTGTCTTCCTGAATTAGTACTTAACTTCATTCCTGGCTTTGAATCTTTTTTTGTAGGCGTCTTTTTCTTATTCCTTTGATTATGATATGCCTTTATTTATTTATTTATTTATTTATAAATTTTCTTATTCCTTTGATTATGATATGCCTTTGGAGTATATTTGAAGGTGGACGACTTACATTCGTTTCTGTTACTTGATGTGGCTGTGATCTCGAATACCTCTGTATTTCTCCAATCTGGCTCATTTGTGTCTTCACTGTCCAGTTCAAGAGGAGTTGTAGGTGTTGGAAGTCCACTATGGGATTTCTTTTCCTGTTGTGCGTTCAATAATCCTCAAATGTATATCGGGTTTTATCTATTATAAGTTGATTTCCTTCAGTATACGATCTGGTAGATGTGTTGGCTCTAGCTCGGAGCAGGCTTGCTCTAAAACTTCGAAATTTTCACGTTGTCGTTTAGTTAAATCGTTTGCTATACTCAGTGTAGACCCCTTCAGATACTTTGCCCTTGAAAAATAGCTTTTTTTTCATATGGCAGATCAACTCCACTTCGGCAGGACAATTGTCTACTCTTCCAAGCCTAAAGCAATCACTTATGTCTTCTTCTTCTATTAATTTGTTAATTTGATTGCAGATCTGCCATGGAGTGATCTGTGTGTTGGAAGTGTTCAAACCAAATATAATAATGTTATTTTTCCCGGTTGTGCGATCACCATATTCGAGTTCACTTTTCAGAGTGGTGTTCTCCTAATCCAATTCCCTTATTCTATTTTTCAGTGACTGAAATTCCAGGATAATTCTGGCTTCAGAGGCTGAAAGTGAACTCCTCACCTCGTCGATTGAACTGTGAACTTCTTTTTTGCTGTTGAGAATTTCTTCATATAGTTGCTTCAAGGTTATATCCGGAGACTTTTCGCTCAGCTTCATCACCGTTGAGTATGTTCGTGTGTGTACTCCTTTAGAATAAATTCTAATCTGTTCTTATCGTCTTTCCTCTTGATATCCAGTAGACGAGATCACTGAATCGTTCAATTCCACCGAATTTCACAGATTTCATCTCATCTTAGTAGACATTTTCGAAAGAACAGGAAACGAAAACAAAAATTCTTTCGACCTATGTTCGGAAACTTACTTTACGAATGTTTTTCACTTAATTATATGCAAGTTCGTCGATTTCTCCAATATGAAAATTGATAATTTCATCAGAGCACAATTTGTGGCGTTTATCTCTCTGAGAACACATCAACACTTATGTTAGATGTGACTATTAGGAATTGCAAAAGAATAAGAGTCGAACACTAGAATCATGAAAGAGAATTAGAGCTTTTGCACAATGAATTAGGTTTTAGATATTATCTGCATCATACTGCTTGATTTTGGACATTTATCACAGAATAATCTCCGTTGCACTTTATTGGTTTTAAAAATATTACCCATTAAGATGCGTTCGAACCAATTGTCGCAGCGTTTTTGCCACTGTGATTGAGGTATCTCCAAAACATGCATTCTGAACGCATCAACCGCTTCCTCAGATGTCGAAAAACGTTGACCTTTCATTTTATCTCCTATGTACGGGAATATAAAGCTGTCATTTGGTGCTAAGTCAGGACTATACGGCGGATGACTCATCAAATCGATGTTTTGAGTGCTCAAAAATGCCGCTGTTTGAGCTGATTTGTCAGAGCTCGCATTATCGTGGTGAAGGGTGATCTGTCTTCAACGGTTAGTTTTCTTGATTTCTTGGAGGACAACTGGCAAACAAATGGTTTTGCATCACTCAGAATTGACTCTTCTGCGTTCTTCTAGTGGTACAATTGCGACATGTCCAGTTTTTCCGAAAAAACAGGCGGGCATTTGCTTGGAAATGCTTCGTGCGCTAGTAACTTTTGTTGGATTTGGCTCATCTTGAAACACCCATAGAGTCGGCTGCTGTTTACTTTCGGGCTCATACGAGTTAATCTACGATTCGTCACCTGTCACGATGTCATAGACCTTTTTCGAAGCACCGCGACCGTATTGACGTGACAACGTCTTATAAATTGGTTTGCCGGGTGACACTTCAAGAAACTGCGTTACGCTCCGCTCACGTTATGCGCTCACAATGAGAGCGAGTGAGAGGCACGCGTCCCTTCCACTCGGGCATGGTTAGCCCGCCTAAGAGCGAGAAAGACAGACATAGAAAGTGAAAGGCAAGCGTCCCTTCCACTCGAGCACAGTTAGCCCGCCTAAGAGCGAGAGAGACAGAGCGAGAGAGAGAGAGCAAAGGTAAACGCGTACGAATGAATATTCACATTAAAATTATTTTATCACTCAAAGTCGTTGTCACGTAAAACTTTCGCCCGTATACCGACTTTACGGGCAACCAATTTTTTTTGGAGTATTTATTGACCAATCAGCACGAGCCTGTTTTTAAGCGATAGACAAATTGTGTGAGATCTAATGCTAACAAATTTTTTGGACGTTCAAATGTTCATGCGATTTTGAATGAATGCTGGTCCCACAAATGCCTAGCTTAAAGTTGTCCCAATTTCACGATAGGACACATGACGATCTTGCAATATCAGTTAGCGCACAGCATCAATGGTTTTCAGAACAACAACTGGCTTTGGATGACCTCCACTAAATTGATCTTGGAGAAAACTACGTCCTCGGTTGAATTCACAAAACCATTTTTCATGATTTTTAATCATGAAATTGAATTGACTTAGAACACATACAGGATGAGTATTTGACTAAGATAGTATGGTGAGGCAATTATAGAATTCAAGTCATGAATATTTGAAAGAGAATTATTGTAATTTATACTTCTTCGCAGTGTGATGAGTCTGGAACCATCATGCGATACATCCAACCAGCCCCATCTGTGTTTCTAGGACCAGTTCATCATACCGAAAAGTTCTGAATTTACATATTTATTGTATATAAACTAAAATCAAGCTTTGAGATATTTTATTTAAAAATATGAGTTTTTGAACTCAAGTATTTTCCAAGATATTTCCGAACTCTGATGAACCATCATATCACAACTTATTGGACGAATTTCGAGATAACTTCGAGTAATTCCTGAACTGTGAGAACAGTTGGAGAAGCCGATTGTTACCATCTTTCACCATGCATTCGACTGTGCCAACTTATCAACTTTCCCGAAGAATTAACACTCAGAACGACCGTAAAAACTCCGCTCATTACCTTCCCCCTTCGTAGAAATGTGTCACTTGAGAGTTACGGTTGAACTTCTCCCCGTAAAGAATTCCGCTAACGGCTTTTCCGCCCCTAGGATGTGGTGAAAATAATAATATCATGTCGATGAATTCATTCCAAGTGGTTTGATATTATTCGGGGTAGAGTGGTTTGACTTTCATTGCGTCGGTAACTGAATTACTTATAATTCATCTGCAGTAAACTCCATTTGAACCAATTGATGATTGAATATTAGGTACTTATACAAGTATTTTTAATAGTATATATCATTAATAGCAAGGTAAGAGGGTTATTTCCTTGAGCCAGTGAAACCCATTACCTTGCGTGTATTGTTTTAAATTTTATTTGTTTCTTATTTGTAAAAAGGTTAGATAAATTCCCAAAAACTCTCAATAATTTGTCGCAAATGTTGTAAGCTATGGAAGCCTTGCCATGACCATGTCTGTTTATTTTTCTTTACATTTGTTTTGACGAAAGCGAAAATGAATGTACCAAAAGAAATTATTGATTCAGCCAGCACTGTAGCTTCAAGTTTATTACCTGCAAATCAGCTTCAAGGTAGGAGCGAGAATACGACGACTTCAAAAAGTGGCAAAACAAAAATAGTGTGATTGGGGTATCTGAAGATGTTTGGTTGGTCTTCTTTAATCAACTATCAGCTATATTCAGCCCTAATACTTCATAGGCAAAATGGTCTATGCTGAAAAGCTGCTTGAAAATAAAAGAAAACGCCTCTTTTCGCAGGTTTGTTTTCCTCAAAAAATTTATTGAAAAATATGACCTTTAGTTGTCATTTGCAGATTTCACAAGATAATAGCGTTTCTGAAATGAAAAAATAATTGTTATACACCAAAAAAGGCTTAGGTATTAAGTAAAGAAGGGGCTGAACAATTTCTTTTACATGCTCCTGATGACCAGTGGTTGCTGGCGAAAATTGTAACAATATTTTCCAATATAATTCCTATCGAATTTCTACTTCGAAATATGCGTAATGAATCACCATTTATTAATTCCAAAACATATGTGCGATCAACAAATATTTCCCTAACCGGTTGTTTCCCTACGCCGTCACAGCTCAACGGGCACAATCCATTCATAACCCCAGAATGTGTACCTAGGAGGCTGCAGCAGTCTAAACAGTAGCTTAACCTCCCCTGCGCGAAACACAAACAAATAGCAGGTAGTCGATTCAATACCGAATTTATGAGTCTTCCGGAAAGACCTCCCCTGCAATTTATCCCCAGTAACGGCGCTCTGGCATTTGCAATACTGATTTAGAGCCAACAACGGTTTCAGATAATATTGTAATGAAAGGTTTATTGTCCCTGTGAAAACGATGATCAACACGTTATTGCTTATCTCCTACATAAATTCATGAATTGTGCGACGTAAAACTATATTAGTCTGCTGGGATTTGAGAGTGCTCCTGAGGAAGTTGTCAGTCTGGTAAATTTTTATTACATACGACATATCAGCTCGAAGGGATTTTGGAAGACGGTCTCTGTACGGCAATAGAGTTTGCTCGCTTATAAACTGGTTCGAGATGTGTTTGAATTTGCAATTATCATTTGTTATTTGAATAACTGTTATATTTGTACGAGCAAAATAAATTAAGTCCCTAAATCCCGAGATGATGAATCCGAAGAATCATCCAGTAGTGCGAGCTAGTCATGATTGACGCAGGATATCCCAGAGTATCAAGAACTCAAATGCAATTGTGGACCGGTTTCAGGTTGCTGCCCCTCGTAAGCACAGTGCAGCACTGAAATCTCGAAGAAAACCGCTTGTCTCTATTAGAGACAAGGGGCACTACCCCGATACCCCGACACCGGTCTACAGTTGCACTTGTTGTATTGATTCTCTGGGACATCGTACGTCAATGATGACCAGCTCGCACTACTAGAACTACTATTGTTCGGAATTAAGGTTCCCTTTCAACATTATATTTAATCTCATGTTGTACTGTATCTTCTCTGCGTTGTAGTAAGTTTTGCCTGTTCATGAATTCGTCATGAACCTAATGTAAGTGGTCACTCCATCATATGTTTATGTTTATACTGGCTTACCTAGGTATACATAAATCAATGTACACCCCTCAGAAGCTAATTCAAGCTTGTGCGAGTTAGGTTAAGCAGTGTGTTCTGTGTAGGTTTTGTTACTGTGTCCTTACGCCACCTTAGGCACTGTTAAATTTAGACCCAACAGTGAATGGTGGCCGCATACCGAAAGCTAGAAAATTTCTTTCCTTGCCCCGGACTTGAACCTACAACATTTCGAATTTCCACGTCAAAGGTCAAGGCTTTATTCCACTAAGCTCTGCGACACAACACATATGCGTGGTTGACCTACGCGTGGTGACCTTTTTCCAGCAATCTTGTCTATGTTGCTTTTCCATTCCATCTTTATTTTGAGCGTCGTTTACCCTCAGTTTCTCTGGGTGTTTTTACTCAGTTTCTCTCCTCAATATTCTCCTCAATATTCTTATTTCCGCCGTCTCCAACATTCTTTGTGTCCGAGATGTGTCAGGTCTTGTATCGGCTGTGTATGCTAATATCTGCTTTATTGTTGATGAAAATATTCTCGACTTTGTTTCGGTCCTGATATGTTTATTTCTCCATATTATTTTGTTCAAGCATCCAGCCATCTTATTTGCATTCTATACTTGATCCTTAACTTCCTTCTCGATGTCTCCGTGCCAGATATAGTTATATCCAAGTAATTGAATTCCGTGACCTCTTAAATGCTCTTACCGTCAATCTCTATCTTACATATGATGGGTTCCTTATTGACTACCAGTGATTTTATTTTTTTTATTTGTGTTAACCATGTTCATTTCGCTGTCATGTTCGATTCGTGAACTAATCGTCTCACTATGGGCAATCAGCACTGCGTCATCTGCATTGCAGGGTATTTTTATGCAACCATCCCCTATTCTGTATCCTCTTCTCTTACTGAAATTTCTTATTACTATATCCATAATGATATTAAATAATGAGGCACTTCTCGAATCTCCTTGTCTGATACCTATTCCAATATTTATCAGATCTGTGAGCATGCCATTTAAAGCTTCCACTTATTGTCTTTTTAAATGTTTTCATGGGTTTGAATGATGTCCAAGGAGATTTCTTTACTATACAGAAGGAGTATGACGTCTCTCAACCTCACTTAATCGAATGCCTTTTTCAAGTCAATAAAGCACATATAGGTTGGCACATTATATTGTATAGCTTTCTCTTTAACTTGTTCTATCACAAAAACTGCATCTGTACATGATCTTCTGCTACTTTATCTTAAACATAATTCATAAATTCGTTTACTGTCCATAATTAACTCTTTCATTAAACTCGAAGAATACCTAAAATCAAGGGAATGGTAAGTCTAGTGCTAATTTATTTGACTGTGTTCAATCCTAGCGCACTAACGAAGAATTCTGGACTTAGATGGTGAGAAATTCAAATCGACTAGGATATTTTGACGGCAAATTACGATAGGTGTTATGAGACCTAGTAGACTGGAGATTCAATATCGGCTTAATCTCATTTTCAAAACTAAAACTAAAAACAATTTTTTAAAGGACAATTATGTCACTTATTATTATACACTCTCGATTGAATTATCAATGATACATTTTTATTGTAGAAAACACTGTTTTATTGATGAATTAAAGAGAATTTTTCATTTTCATCATAATATCAAATAATTTAAAAAAAACTATAAAAACAGTGGATAACAAAAGAAATAGAATGACACATGTGTTCCGATATTTGTATATAACACTCTTTTTTTCTTCGGGCACTCATATTCGATTACCAATAGTGTAAACAATTCTTGGTTGTAACTTACTGTGTGATATGACGCGAAGCAACAACTTCCATGTGCCACTTTGAAATCGATCAATATTCTTAAAACTATCCTCGAATATGAGCACAGTATATTATTTTATTTCACCAATTCGACACCGAAAAATATAACTCTATTCTATGATTTTTTAGAGAAGTTAGTTCAATAAAAAATAATAAAATGGAATTTTTGCTATTTTTCAAATTATCGAATTGAACAAGTCTATTCTTGGAGAGTATATATATATTGAAAATAATCTAAGAATGACAACTAAAGGCCTACACTCTCGATTGAAGTATCAATAATGACACTATTTTATTCTAGAAAACACTGTTCTCATTGATGAATTAAAGAGAATTTTCAACTTTCATCATAATATAATTCAAAAAACGAAATTAATTGAAAAATGAAATAAAATACGACCCATGAGTTTTTCCTCATTCTTTTAACAAAATAATATTTAATTTCAAAAGTATAGTTACATTTAAGTAATCTGATCATTAGGTTAATTCAGCAAGGTGTTTGATTTGGGGAAAGAAAAAATCTGGACAAAATTGTATCGATTTAATTCCATTCAACTTCGAATATCTCAAAAGCTGTTGAATTAAGGGAAAATGATAAAGAATGACTTTATCTGGTAAAACTACTAACCATGCTAGGAATTCTCGGAAGATATTAACATCTAGTTCAAGTTATATTTGTTTTTCATGTAATCCAATCTGTTGAGTAACAGTGAGAACCATGAGAAAGGAAATAAATCTGTTATTGTCAAAATATGCATGACAGTCATCAAAAGTCTTCTGGAAGAGACCATTTTAATTTCTGTCATTTAAACAATACAAGAGATTATGCAATTTTCTAATGAAATTTCAACACCCTATATCTTTTGAACGGGGATAAATTTGGAAAAATGATGTAGAAAGAAAATGTTTATTATGACTTCAAGAATATATTGCAATTATCTCGGTGGTTAAAGACCCACCTTGTCTTTGCGAGCACTTGATTACCAATATTCTGGTCCATTTCAATCTTGTATATCACCATCTGATGAAATGCTGAAAGTGAACAAGAGATAACGATTTCAAAGCTCGCATATCCTCCCGGACTGATTTAGTATCGAATCACACTTCATCATCATAGAAAGTTTCGTATTTCTGGAGCCAGAAATTGATAGGATGTGTTCATCATTAGATGGGGATAATGAATTGGCTCTAAGTTTCCATCCGATACATAGAAATGCTGACATGTCTTGATGAGAGAACATAATACAGATTCCTATTCAATAATGCTGATTCGTCATCCTACTACTGAAGTGTAAGATTGATTGGATAAATTCCAGCTGTATTATTTGGAGGATCACGGAGAAGATCATGATGTTTCATTTGATCTGGATACAATTTCTTGAGTGCGATTATCGATACACTCACTTACCTTGGAAGTAATTAATTCTTACTTTGAAATTCCTCCGTCTTGTAGATTGAACAGCGTTCTATCGGTTTTGCTCAAAGGTGTAATGGCTAATTCTGCATTACGAAGCCGTGAAAATAGCCAGCTTTTGTAAAGGCTAATTCTACTATAAAAGCGAGGAGAGATGTCTGTTGAAGCATTGGGAAGAAGGATAATTATAGATGATGGATATTACACAAATAATAATTCTATATCTATCATTTCATTTCATTTCATTTAACAAAACAATTATTTTGAAAAACACCAGACCAATGAGCTCCTTCTTAATTTACTGTTTAATAGATAAGTATATATTGAGATTTCCTTCATTGTATCTCCATATAACGCAAAACGTTGTGATAAAGCCATAAACTATAAAGTTCGATATAAATACAAATAGCAGTTTTTTTAATAAAGAATGATTAATCAGGTGTTTTCAATTAGAGAAAGGAAGAAATGAAAATTGATACCGAATTAATTCGTTTCCAACTGATCTTTCATTTAACACAATGAACATTTGAATAGTCCATTATTTTTGAAACAGGACACCGAGATCGATAATGACTCAAACAACATGGCACTGTTATTCCCTCAACAAGACGTTTAACAAAGTTTTTTGAAATTTAAGAATCATAGTTCTCATCAAAGTTCATATTATCAAAATATTTTTAAATTGTTTTATTGTCGATGCATTTGGTCATAACAATTTTTCGGACAATAATACATAAAAATTACCTGAATCAATTTTTTAATAATTCTCTATAACAAAATGGATTGATAGCAAAATTATAAATGCCTCCAATTCCAAGCATTTCAACTATTCGGAGAGGTCCTAATCTGTAAATAAGAAAATTTGCAATCTCTTC
This sequence comes from Micraspis discolor, assembly GCA_030674115.1. Lineage (NCBI taxonomy): Eukaryota > Metazoa > Arthropoda > Insecta > Coleoptera > Coccinellidae > Micraspis > Micraspis discolor. The sequence continues at coordinate 282,020 of JARTUT010000461.1, read as the reverse complement.
TGGCTGCAAACAGTTCAAGAATATATGTGACCAGTTTATAGGCCTATTCAATCGGTAGAATAATCGACTTTACATTCATAACCCTAGGAGTCAATTTTGTGGAACAGATGATAAGGTATGGACATGTAAAGGATTACTTCAAACATAAAATTTATTCGTTCTACAGCTTTGATGATTTCTTTTTAACATTGAAATAGTATAGGTTCTAAGAAGACTATGTGAAGCCTTTGAGTTCAAGCTATATGTATATGGCAAATTGGTGCTTTTGTGTTGGAATTAGACAGTTCAATCAAGACAGATCCAAGGACATCTCGTTTATGAGCTCTCTTCAGGAAATAACTCTACTTACCCAATTGTTTTGAGTGCCATACAATTCGGTGTATGACATAAAAGCCTAGGGAAAAAACCCCAGTTAAAAAAACCCTGGCTCCCCGCATAAGTATTGTTGTGTATACAGAAATAAGCTTAAATATATTGGAGGGGCTTCTTTCTTCAAGAGTGGTCTTCAAGTAAGAATCACAGAGGCTTCTTCAAGTTGCACATATCGAATATGAAAATAAAAAGATAAAAAGAGAAAAAGAACTGAATATAGAATAGATATATTATATTTATTTAAAATTCATAACCCATTTTAAGAGAGAATCTGAAACATCGTGACTAACCCTAAAACCATCTTGAAATTTATATATGGGACAATTATACGAGGGCCAGTCAGAAACTAACCTCCGATTGGTCACAGTGCGGGTAGTGGGGGGGAGTAGCGCGCCATCTGTGCATTCACGCGCTCAGCAGGTCAGTCGGCATCAAGCCGTAGTCGAGTGAACATCGTACCTGCGCTAGTTTAGTTTTGGTGGCAGTTTGAAATGTGTGCTGCAATAGAAAATCCCGCCAAATGTGAGGTGCGTGCTGTTATAAGGTTTTTTACAGCCAAAGGATACTCTGTAGCAGCTATTCATCGTGAGCTTTGTGCCGTGTACGGACCAACATTTATGAGTGAAGGAGTTGTCCGTGAATGGGTACGTTTATTTAAAAGTGGACGAGAAAACGTTCATGATGAAGAGAGGAGTGAGTCCTTCAAGTGGGACGTTTTCAACCATCCACCCTACAGCCCAGATCTGGCGCCAAGCGATTATCACCTCTTCATACATATGAAGAAATGGCTCGGGTCCCAGCGGTTTGATGATGACGAAGAACTCAAAGATGCGGTCACAGGCTGGCTCAAGGCACAAGCGGGTGATTTTAATGCAGAAGGAATTTCAAAGCTTGTGAAGAGATAGGATAAGTGCCTCAATCGTTATGGAGACTATGTCGAAAAATAGTGCAAAGATGTAGTTGTAAGATGTATATATTAAAATATTTTTACTTAACTTGGTGTATTTTTTTCAATTAACCGGAGGTTAGTTTCTGAACAGCCCTCGTAGATGAGATGAGGTATTGTTTCTTCTGCATATCCACTTTCACAACTTGCGCTTGGAATTGAGTTCCATCTGAATAGCATGCTATTGCTACGACCATAACCTGTTCTCAAACGATTTTGAACTGCCCAAATATTTCTTGGAAGATCGAAACCCGGAAGTTTTTCCAAATGATCAGAAATGAGATTTTTATTGAACATTTCATAAGAGTTCCACTTAATCTTTTATAATTCTTTATCACTTTTGTTCATATTGAAGGATGTATTATATCAGAATAGTTTACGTGACTTCCATCTTGGAATTTAATTTTGTGGAATATATGAAATAATTGAAAAAAATTAGGGAAAGAATGATATTTACTCCAAGAATTCAAAGCTGCAGTCTGTCTGCGAATATAAGGAGGGACAATGTTAGAGAAAACTGGTAACCAATGAACCGGTGTAGATCTTAAGGTGCCAGTAATTTATTCTAATGGATGTGTTCAATTATGCATCGATTTTTTGTGTATGTACACTTATAAACCAAACAGAGCAATAATACTTAGCCGCAGAAAAGACTAAGGTCGAGATGCTGTGCGAAGAGTGGAAGCATCAGCACCCCAAGATTATCCAGCTAATTTCTGAAGAATATAATTGCTAATTATCAGTTTTAGGTTCAGATCATTCGAATGAGCCTTGTAATTGAGAGATGAATAAATAATAATAATTTTTATCAATAAAATGTTGGATATTTCGAAAATTTTTACGTATAGAACTGAAACTTGCTATAGTATGTTCAATACGCTGGAGTAAATCGATTCAAGTTTTTATGTTCTCTTTAAGAATAAGTCATTCACGAATATTCCAGCAATGAATCCATGAAATACCACTTCGCCATCATTCCCAATCTTGATAAGAAACTCCCAATGGAGGAAAGATTTCTTTTCCTTTCCAGAATTTGCACTCCCTTATAAATCATCTTGAATGACGCTTTCTCAATAAGTCCATTCGTTGATATTCAACGGAGCTCCTCGAATTTATTTTTCCTTAGTGTGACAGCATTCTTAGAATAATGAGCCGAGTATAGGCACAGCTTCATTCCTGAATCCAGGCAGGTGGTCTTTTCAATTTAAATTCCAAATACCTTGCACAGTTCCAATTTCTGCAGGGCGACTTGGCTAATCGGTAGAAAGACGTGTTTTTTGGTTTAGTTCAAGCAAATGAATGGCTTTCTGTTTGTTTTTCGATGAATGGGAATAGAAAGTGCCTCGAAATCTTTTGTTCAAATTTAACAACCTAAGTTTCAGACTGCATGATCGATTGGAATAACAGTTCCGGTTAAAGCAAATTATGTGAGAAAATATTGCTATCGCTTTCTATCTTGACAAGAAGATATTCAGATTATTGGTCTTTCACTTTATCTTATAGCTCATTCAGTATTTACGAGAAGGGTAACTCTTAACTTTTCGAGAGCATGGGACCAGAGTGTTTCAATATCTGGAGTTTTATTACTGAGAGAATACTTTGTTTAATGGTTAGATTTATCGCAATGAAAGTAACTTTCAGGTTATTGTATCGAAGAAAAAAAAAGTTAAAAAGATGGGAACTGAGTTGTGAGCCTTTGCGCGCTCATGCTCTAAGCGAGTCGATATGCACACTACTGTGTACGATTATTGATGACATTATTATAACCATATATACTTGAATGCTTTTGAAGAAAATGCAAGTCTGATATTGAAACAGAACCACATACACAGAAATATCGAGTTTTCAAGTTGTTTTCTCTGTGAATAACATGCTTATCACACCTGTCGTACACCTACAAGTGATAACTGTGTGTTATTAATCTCTCTAATCGATTCATTAGATCAATTTTTACATTTATGATGATGCACTTTTTCACATTGCACTGAGTCGATGGTTAAACGATGATTTCCTCCTTGCAAATGTACTAAGGGGAGCCCACGTCAGCAACCGTCGGTAGTACTACGTATCGATTCCACACTCTTGGACGCGCATGACGATGACCAGAGGAGGGAGACCCAGACATGCCTATAAAATGCGAGTTTCTTGCAGCAAGCAGTGAGTCGGTCTTCGTGATCGATTCCAGCTGGACGTTTCGGTCTTCAGGAGTGGATCCAGGCGACTTGCTATTCGTCGAGATTAAATGGTTTGGTTGGTCGAATTCCGGACCTTTTGTTGCAAACATAATATTTTGTATTGGTTGGGATTATTATTCTGAATTCACATGCCGCATCAGAAATGTCAGCAAGCAAGTGAAAATTTCGCAACATAAATGGGTTACATTTAAATGGTAAAATCAACTTATGGAAATAATAACAAATCAAATCAAATGATATAAATGTCATAACAGTATCAGACGACCATAGGCAATTTTATCAGCAAATACTGCGTTCGTCAGCCATAGTGTAAGGCAACATAAATGATTCAAAAAGTAATGAAATAAGTGTTACCACTAAAAATTGAGACAGGAGGTAGTTAGTGCTAATCAATCATAAAGAATCAAGAATATAACAGGATGAAAACTGTGCTTCCACTTCATAATCGACTTCGTGTGGCATGTATTTTTAAAAATAAATAATGTTTTTTCGATTCGTCACCAGATGATTGAAAAAACTAAAATCAGACATTTTGTTCTGAGGTCAAAGTAAAATTTTTTATGAATCGAGTATGATATTAACGTGACAGAATGATAGTACCTGATGACTCCACTAAATTGATGTTCAATAAAGCAGTCATTTATTGACAGTCAACGAATTCATTAATCAATTGTTTATCATGTTAATTCAACTCGATGATTGAAATTAATACTCCTATAAAAAAAGTTTGGGCTCTTCTGGTTGTACACGTTTACAAGTCGATCCTATTCCCCGACAAATTCAATTTCAAAAACAAACTACACCCAGTCATAAACTGTTAGATTGGCAAAACGAATCCCTGAAAAATAATCGGGTAACATCAAATCGGAAAAGCGCCAGTAAAAACATGTTTCCTGATTGCATTCAGCATATCCAATCAATTTTCATCGTTTTCAACCTGATAAACTTTCAACACCCCGACCATCAATTTTATATTTTTCGTCATAAAGCCGGCATCACCGTCTTTCTGGATCACGTGACAGTATGGCGGTCTCTAATTCGCAACCAGGTTGCTTAGAACATTTCCCGCAGGGACAACTGTGTGTCACATGCCGTATTCATAGCGTGAAATCAAGTTTCGAAGTTATTGATTTGTCCCAATATCGGTATGGTATTCCCATTGAGAAACGCCTTGTAGATCCTATCAGTATGGCGACACATGTTTGATGAGGTATTGAGGCGGGACACAAAGACGTTCGGGGTGAGTTGGTGGCGGAGGGGTTGCTTGGGGAAGAAGTATTGCAGGACTGTCTCCGGTGGACCGTGAAGTTTTGCGGGAACGCTGATAATTCTGGATGATATTTCCTGAAACTTGAAACATCCGTTTCACGGGTGACAATAACGGTCTGCAAATGGGTTTTGGGGACCAGTAGGTTGTATTGTTACGAACTTTCATTAATGCATATATGTAGAGTGATGTTTCAATGCAGCTGAATAGTGGATAAGCTGCTTGACGAATAAAGGTTCGTCGTATGTTGATATATTTTATGGTGGTGTATTTCAAAAAACCTACATGATATACAGGGTGTAACTAAATAAGTGTAAAATATTTATATTTAAGGAGGTGATTCCTCATCGAAAAAAAGATAGGATATTTCCTATAAAGGAACTTCATTGGAGCATCCCTTTTTAAGATACAGGCCCTCAAAGGGAGTACATAAAATTTGTATAACAATTTTATTCACAAGCACCAAAAAATTTATAATATTGAAATTAACCTAACAAGAAAGTTGCATCTCTGCACAACCGAAAAATCTTCCTACTTGAATGCAGACGAAATCAAGTATTCCCGAAACATATCACTAATAATATTAATTGTTTGAACATTTTAATGTAAGAAGAGAACAGCCCTTTTGTCAATCAAACCAAGAGGATCATTCATGGGTTCCAAAGATCAGTTTTAAATTTAGAAATCAGAATTACTATTTGGAAGTTGAAAATTTTGAACGATAAGTTGGAAGAAATCAAACGCTATTTATATTCATCGATACCTTACAATGTATATCAGAATTTTTCTGGAACATGTGGTAACAACTTCGAAATAAGGTTTAATAGAATTAGAAATACGAACATTCGAAAATTACAATCGTTAACTTCAAATTTTTCAAGTGCTGTACTTGTTCCTGAATTACAACCAAATTTTTTTATATTATTACAATGATGTGACTGTGCCGCAAAACGTAGAATCAATATTATCACTAGGTCCAAAAATTGTATTCCAATTCCGATCATTATTAATGATTTTGAAGTCGCCATTCAAAATGCTCATTCAGGCGAAGATAGCAAAAATTTATTACGTAGTAGAGGCACAAACATTATAACAAATTCTTGGCATAAATCTCAACGTCGAAAAAAAAAACATCCACTGCTAAAATCATTCATTAGTACAAAAACGTCCATCAAAAATCATCCTGAAATTATTATTATGAGAGCAGATAAGGGCAATTCTACAGTAATTATGTTTAAGAACGAGTACTCACAGTATATGACCAACATGTTATCTGATGAAACTACATATAAAAAAATAAAGAATGATATTACTAATAACATCCAAAGGGGAGGGAATGAACTAATCAATGAATTAAAGGATAGTTGATGACGAGATATTGTTGATGATGGAGCTCGTGTTGAATGATTGTTTGGGCTATTACCATCATCTATTGTGGATGTAATGATTTCCGACGTAAAAAAGTTATAGAGCAGATAGGATTTCAAAACGGACAAGTCAAGCCCTTATGAGAGAAAGACTGAATCAACATCGATTCAACAAAGCCAAATTACTTACAACAAGCGAGAACCTTAGATGTAGCATTCAATCAAAAACTGATGCTGAAGATTATGAAAATATTCTGGGTGCTATTAAACATAGCTATGAAAGAATATATGAACAACAAAAACAAGTCCAAAAAAGGAAAATGGAGAAACTTATGAAGGAGCCAAGAAAATATGAACCCTTAGATCATTCAAAAACCGTGATCAATTTATCTAATAAGAACTTAAGTGAAGATCAGATATCTCTCCTCAACAAGGGTCTCAAGTTCTCTATAGCCCCTAAGACGATACCAAAAATTGAAATCATGTTGGCGGCAGAAGAAACTGCACAAAAAATTCGAGAACCTGAAAAAGCCCAGTAGAGTACAGATGGAAAATCAGAACCTTGTTTGACAGGAATAACAAAACACCTCTACCCAATATAAATAAAGCTGAACAGAGGGCATTGAAAGATCTTAACTCGGATAGTTCCATAAAGATACTTCCAGCAGACAAAGGAAACGCCACTGTAATTCTAGATATTGGCTCTTATAATCAAAAAATCAATGAATTATTAGAAGCAGGAAAATACAAAAAACTGAAAAAGGATCCTACCACCACAGTTGAAAACAAGATTTACAAAATCCTTTATAAATATCGAAATGAATTTCGAGATCAATTCATTAGATCAAGACTTACACCTCACTTCAGTAAACCACCACATTTATATGGTCTACCAAAAATACACAAACCCAATATTCCTCTAAGACCAATTGTGAGTTCAAGAAATTCAGCATGCCACCAATTGGCTAAATTTCTGCTGAAAATTATATCACCATTAAAAAGTAATTCAACATCGATGATAAGAAACACGAAACACTTCATAGAAATAATGAAACATCAAGAAATCATGGAAGAAGACGTTATGGTCAGCTTCGACATCACCAGTTTGTTCACTAATATTCCGACAGATAAAACACTTATCATAGTTAGGAAAAAGCTTGAAGAAGATCAAACCCTTAGTGAAAGAAATACACTAAGCGTGAATGCAATTATGGAAATGCTTTCTATTTGTATTGAAACAACATATTTCCAATTTGAAGACATTTTTTATCAACAAGAATTTGGAATGGCCATGGGTTCACCACTATCACCAATTTTAGCTGATTTATATATGGCAATTTTCGAACAGAAGGCATTAGCAAAATATGCACTTAAACCCAAACTGTGGAAAAGATATGTAGATGATACTTTCATTATTTGGCAACATGGAAGAGACACTATAGATGGATTCCTTCAATATCTAAACAATCAAGAGGAATCAATTAAATTCACAATTGAAATCCAGAAAGACAGACAACTTCCACTCTTAGATGTACTCGTACATAAACAAAATGGAATCCCAAGAACCACTGTGTATAAAAAACCAACGAACACAGGACAATATCTACATTTTGATTCAAACCACCAACTAAACACTAAATTGGGAGTAGCAAAATGTTTATTTGATAAAGCAATAAATATTTGTTGCACTGAAGAAGACCAAAATGAAGAAATAAATAACATCTCGAAAACTCTTAGAAGCAATGGCTACCCCAAAAAGATATTAGAAAAAGCTAGACGAACAAGAGAAAGCCAACCAGAACCAACAGATATAAATCAGACCATTAAAACCGTAATTCCTTATGTAAAAGGTTTGTCGGAGAAAATGAGAAGAATTGGAAATAGATACAACATAACGACTGCATTCAAAACTCAAGACACTATCAGAGCTAAACTTACAAAAGTTAACCCTAATAATGAGACACAAAGGACAAAGAACTGCATATATGAATCACCTTGCGAGTGCGGAAGATCTTACATCGGAGAAACTAAACGCCCTCTGAATGTACGAATAAAAGAACATCAGAAGCTTCTACGAGTACTAAACAGCGACAAATCCAGGTTGGTCCAACCACGGCCTTCTTAACACATGGCCCGGCTATTGGTAACACGGCAACACTGTACTGGGGTATCTTACCCACACGAAACGCAGGGTACTTCCCGCGTTTTTGTAATGTCATCTTAGTTTAGTTTGTTTTTTCGGGTAATCTATGTGAAAGATTAGCGAATTTTCGCGATTATTCGAGTGCCGTGAACAGTGAAAGTGTTTGTGATATCAGTGTCAGTAAATCTACATTGGAATAACTTTTTTAAATTGGTCTTTTGGTAAATATCTAACCTAAATATTCAATTGGACTTGAGATCATTCGTGTCCAGAATGGTCAAAACGTGTTGTATTTCATCCTGTAAAAGTAATAATCCGTCTACAAAAAAAGAAGGATAATTTAGTTGTTTTAGTTTCTCGAAAGACGAAAAACTTAAGCATTTATGGAGGAGGGCCATTCTGCGAGATTTCATTCATTAATAGTTTTGTTTGTGAGAACATTTTGATTCCGACGATATAATCAAATTTGATTAACATTTGCAAGCCAATGGAACCATTAAATTACTTTCTTTAAGATTCCCAAAATTGAAAGAAGGCGCTATCCCAAAAATTTTTCCAAATTTACCGTCATACCTTTCGAAACAAAATCAAATAAAAAGGACCGATCCTCAATGTAGAAGGAACGCAATTTTAACTAGGAATAATAATAAAGTAGAAGATTTTTTGAGTTCTGATTTGATCAAAGATTTTAAAGACTTTCTTGAAAATTATTCGGCTAAAATTGATATATCTGGTTGGGAAATTGAAAAATGCGATAACTCAGTCTATTTCTATATTTTATAATGAAAAATCATTATCGGTTGAAATTTCTATACAGATTAGTGAAGCTCTCGAGATTAAAATATTTCATAAAAATTGTCTAATTTCCGAAAATGACCTAAAATGGATACTTCCTCCTGATCTAATTCTCAGCAGATGGTCTCAAATTACAAATTTGCTCGTTATAAAAAATGTGTCTAATGAGAAAACAAGTAAATTTACATCAGATTTATTGAGAGATTCCTTGACCTCATTAGAAGCATTTTTATCAGATGAGAATAATGAAAATTTTGACCAACTACGGCAGCTAGAAATTGTTACTGATCAATTGAGGCAAATAAGTCGAAATATTTGTTATATATATATGTATAGAGAGTTTTATTTGAGTTGATTTTATTTTAAAAGTTATATTTGAATTCACATTTTATGGCGAGAGATGGTCCTACACCTCCCCGTGGTTCTTGCTGGACAATAAATTGAATAAAACATCATCCAATTTGCTGTAATCTCAATTTTGATTTGTATTTGTATTCAATTTATTGACTGAGTAGGGCATACTTCCATCCTATTTTCAGATATATATATATATGCCGGTTCAGAACGTCTTCCGACGTTGTCCGACGCCTTGCCTCCATCTTCTTCTATCTTCCCAGTCCAGTTCTTGCAAGTTTCTTGTGCTCATAGCTTTAACGACGCCCTGTTTCCAACTGGTCTTTGGTCTTCCTCTCTTCCTACGTTCTGCGGGCTGCCAGTTCATTACTTGCTTTGGGCTATTTTCAGATATTCATCGAAAAACACATTTAATGACATAAGAAAATGAAATGGTACGTTCGAAACATCGTATCTCTCAAAGTGGGACTTTTTGCGGCGTTGCCGCTTCAGCATCAATGTGTTAAGATCCGTGGTCAATGAAGAAGAAACTCATCGTATAAAGTGGGATGAAGCATCAATAATATCCAATGAAGAAAAACTTGCAAGAAGAAAAATCAAAGAAGCAGCATTTATGAAAATAACACCTGATTCCATAAGTGCTCCATCTATAGATCTGCCAGAAGTTTGGACGCCGATAGTTCGATCCAACTTAAAAAGATCATCATATCACAGATGAGTATATAACATCGTTCATTTTCTTTCATGACTTCTGTCAATTGACTTTTTGAAAATTGATAATTTTCAAAAGATTTCTTACTTTTCTCCTTGATAAAGATAGAAGATGTCTATCGAAACGTCGGAAATCATTACATCCACAATAGATGATGGTAATAGCCCAAACAATCATTCAACAATTAAAGGATAATTATATTATTGACGAAAGAGAATCGTTGAAAGTGAAAAAATACAACTCAACCCCACCTAAACTATATGGTCTCAGAAAAGTCCATAAGGCCTCATTGAATTTAAGACCAATAGTAAGCTGCATAAACTCGCCTTCTTATAACATATCATGTTACGTACATAAAATAATGAGTCAAGTAACGTCAACCTCTCCATATAATGTAAAAAATTCTTTTGAATTCGTGTCCTCCATCGAATCAGTCTTGGTCCGGAGGGTTATTCTCTAATTTCCCTAGATGTGGTCTCATTATACACCAATATTATACAGAGTGTAGTAGTGGAAACAGTAAAAAAACGGTGGAAGTATATTTCGGCCTTCACAAACATTTCAAAAACACTATTCATAAGGATGACTGAATTCATTTTTCATCCAGTTATTTCAAGTTCAATAATGAATATTACAAACAAACATCTGGAATGGCAATGGGCAACCCAACCAGCCCTTCATTAGCAAATTTAGTCATGACAGAACTCATTCATGAGTGTAAAAAAATTGCCTTTTAATATCTTGATTCTTAAATTGTACGTGGATGACATGTTTTTGATAATTCCGACCATCAAATGTGAAGAACTTTTAACTGTTTTCAACCAATTCCATCATCGCCTCCAATTTACTTTGGAGATGGAAAGGGACTTTACCATTTTTAGACGTCACAGTTCACAAAAAAAAATGATGGCTCTCTGATCACAAACTGGTATATAGAAAACCTACTAGTTCTGGACGAATTTTCAATTACAATTCACACTGCAATTTTTCATACAAAATAGCAGCAATTAGAAACCTTATGTACAGATCAAAAAATCTTAGTGACAGCTCTTTTCACAAGGATAACTTCGTAATAATCAGAGACCTTTTGAAGCTAAATAACTACCTGAAATCATTTATTGATAAAATAATCGGGAACAACAATATTAAAATTAGACCGATATGGCAAGTGCGGAAAATGAGAATAGCCCTCAAGATATATATTATGTAAAATTTCCATACATCCCTGGACTCACTAACAAAATAAATATGCTCATAAATCGTTTTCTTATAACATAAAAGTAGTTTCATACAACATTTCAACTTGTAGCGCATTATTTTCTAAATTGAAGGACGTCGACCCTATGTTGGATCAGAGCGAATTGGTTTATAAGATCCCTTGCAGTGAAGAGTTACATTGGCCAAACTAAACAATACCTATCTAAAAAATAGAATAAGTCAGCACAAATATGATTGTCAAGAAAAATTATAGATCTAAAGATACTAAGACAGCTCTTGCAACCCATTATTTTGATAATAAACATCAATTTAATTTTCAAGCGGTTTCTATTTTGGACATAGAAAGAAATTATACAAAAAGAACCATCAGTGAGATGATAAACATAAAACTAAATAATACCGTTAATTGCCGAACTGACACACAAAATTTGAGCTTGATATATAATAACATAATAGATCTTTCCAAAAACAAATATTCATAACAGTGAATTGAGGAATTCAACTTTTTAACAACATATTCTAGACTCCACCTGTTGTTGAACAGGTTAAGATAGAAATAAATATTTCAGTTTCGGAACACACATTGACCGTAACAAGTTGTTGTGATGTTTTGCAATTTGTCTCAAAAGCATTTTAGACGGAGTTTTCCAAAGTTTCCCCATAAGTTCTTTTTCAATTTGCTCAACAAACTAATAGTAAGATCCTTTGTGTGTAAAACATAAGTTCGACTTTGGTAAGGTTTTTTCGATTTCAAATATGTGTTTCTGTCAAATCCAAATAGAAAAAAAAAAAACAAATAAATTCGACTAAATTTAATTTTAATATATAGTTTCAATTGTACGATTTTGTTACCGATTGTTGTATATGTTTATTTTGGAACCGTTTTTTAATCCATTATTCAATTTTTATATCAGATGTACTTGTATCATATTTGATCTCTGTGAAAAAAAATTCTCTTCTGTAGCCCTGAAGAAGTAGAAATATATCTACGAAACGTTGGCATTAGTTGAATGTAGTTTTTGACCAACTGTTTTCCTCAAAATTCCATGAAAAATCAATCATAACATGTATCTACAAGGAAATGATCTATCAGAACATAATATTAACCTAACGTTTCCTACTAGCAAAAAGACACTTATCCAGTTATTTATTTGGTTTACCCCATGGTTGTAAAGGTGGGAAACGCAACCCCTAAAGTTTTTTTCCAACTTTTTGTCTTATTATTTGTCTACCATTTAAAAATTTATTTCCGATAGCCTGTTTCATTCTAAACAAAAAATGTCTCATGAGTTTTTTGCCCAAAATGAACCAGTTCGCAGCAAAAAATTATTTTAGAAACAACTACAGAGATAGGTACATCGTCATAAATGCGAACTGGATTCATTATTATTCTGTAGTTAATACCTGCATTAAACGACTTAATATTAAAAAACAAAACTAATTAAGTTAATTTTCAACTTTTTTGGTGCTTGTGAAAAAAATTGTTATACAAATTTTATGTACCTACTCCCTTTGAGAGGCTGTATCTTAACAAGGGATGCTCCAATGAAGTTTTTTTTTTTATGAAAGATCCTTTTTTTTTCTATGAGGAATCACCTCCTTAAATATTTTACACTTAGTTACAGCCTGTATAAATTTAACAAATATAATCTTCTGGTATCAATCAATTAGGCGGCGTTTCGATCAACGACTGTTTTCAAGATAACTATTTTGTCATTTAATATTCTTTCATTAATTTTACTTCATCATTTAATTTTTCAGTATCCCGGTATGTGTATCTTGAAGAAGAATAATCTGTGCACCCTATTCCTCTACTGATTTAGGAATCTAATCATTCTTGTCCTTAGAAATACCCACTATATTCAAATTCAAAACACAAAATTTGTCACCAATCTGCAAAGAGGGTTCTTGGAATCGACTCTTGCGATCCAAGTGACGACTTTCCAGATATTCTGATGTTTGAAGTCTGCTATGGAACCATTCAGAGGGATTTCATCTTTAAAAAATACCATAGGAGAATCATCGACTGATGTCTTTTTATTTTCAGATTGGATGTGAGCAACGTCATGAAGCCTGTATGTTTAGTAACAGATGACAACTCTTGAAGAGAGCTGTCCCTTACATATATTATTTCAGCTTATTTTTGTATGCACAACTTGGGTTTTTTCTCTAGGCTTGCATTTCACAGGGTGTCCCGTAAGTCAACGTCAAGCGGTTACTGGGCGATATGCTAGGTTATTACCAGTTCTAGAAAATGAATTTGTAAACAAAATAAATAGCATGGTTATTTAAAAAAAAAGAAAACATTGTACCTAACAATGAATTTGTGACTGTAATCAATAGCATGGTTATTTAGGATGACGTTTAAAAAAAATCACTGCAAAATTGAAAAGTTAAGACTCCAAAACTATACCTATTACCACATAACCAAGTGACATAGAATTTTTTTTAATTTTTGCTAGAACTGGTATAACCTAACATATCGCCCAGTATCCGCTTGACGTTGAGTTATGGGACACCCTGTATATACCACTTACAACATTGTGAGGCTAACCATTATTATTATCATTACTTAATATCGAAGTTGAGAAACATATCCTATGAATTTTCAATACCTACTGCAATGAATAAAAGAAATACCAATTACTTAAAAAGATTCGACGAAACTCGAAGAAATGCGTCCACTACCTATAAGGGGTAATTTTCCTTCAAAAAAATCCGACATCATGTGACCTATAAATTCAAATCACGAGCTTCTGTTGGTTGAAGCGGTCCCTGTTTCCACACAAGTGAATTTTGTATAATTAAAAAACTGCAAATTCATGGATTCTGTTCGAAAACTCAAACGAATAAATTCATGTTATTTTCACAAAACCTGATTCAGAAACAATGAAAAAAATTTGAACACGGTCAATTATTATTCTTCCTGAATTGAGTTGTGTAAACTCTAACTCAATTACGCATGAGGTTCCAAAATCGATAACATGAAATGATACAGAAAAATTGTCACACAGTGAAAGAACTCTACTTCAAATATTCCATATTGTTACTGAGTTTCTGGTCCTGAAATGAAATTTGCGGTATCTTGGAATCAAAATTTATTCGACTTATAATTGTTGAATGGTCAAAGACTCAACCTGTAAAAAATGAATCGAGTTACATTTATATGTTAGTTTTTGTTTATGCAAATGGATTGCATTTTATTTTGGGAAAACAGTGGCAAGTTCTTATTTGGAAACTCTTTATTAATAGATCACACTCTCAATTCCCGCTCTTATTGCAACTTCGATTTTCTTCAGTAATTCGCATGCACCACTTATGTTAATGCGTCGCAAACCAAGCCAGAGACACAAAGCTCCTTTTCATCGCCCGTTATCTAATTGGATTCTAGTGTGCTAATTCGCGTCACGTCTTTGCCGGATCCCTTGGCTCTTCACAAGCGTGGGATGTACCGAATGAGGTATCAAGATAAAAGCCTAAGACAACACATAAACCCATAAGTCGGCTGAGGGCGCTGCCTGAAGATGCCAGGGGCATGGGAATTCGTTACGTGGTACATGTGTAGAGTGCAATATCTGAAATCTAGACACCTTATGCAGTATTTCATCCTCGATTCTTGCGACGAGAGGCTGGGATGCTTTTATTGACAGTGGCATTTTTGCACTCTGGTCCTCGAATTTTCCCTCGAGGGAGATTGATGTGTTACTCTAGAAGGGTCACGTTTCTTTTTGCTTTTGATACACGTCGGCTGGGAGTGGAATTCTTGTGTTGGATAAAGCAACCCACGATTAAAAATTCGTTTCGGACATTGAGAGATTTTTTATGTATCGATAAAAATTTTTCCATTCCTCGTGGAGTTCAGAATGTTCTTGATGGTCATCAACAAGAATTTCAATGAATTCACTGATGAAAAAAACATCCAGATTTCCATAAAATTGTGATTGATGATCTCAACGTCAAGCCGAAACGAAGTGTCAGAATTGATCGATTGCAGCCACCATGAGAAAAATCAGGAAAAAACTCTATTCCGTGCACTTTGAAAATTATCATATTTGAAGATCTTATAATATGAACAAACTGTAACAAGTTTTTGGTTATTGTGGTTGGCTTTTATTATTCTTGTTCATATAAAATAAGGACAAAATTGCTCTGACTTTCCTCGAATTAAGACCATTTGTTGAACTATCGCAACCTTCTTGCTCCTTCAAAAAAGAAACCTATATTACGCCACTACTAGTTGAACTGGTGCTGAAGATTCTATGCTCGATAAATAGATGACCTCGATGACAAGACAGCTGGCTTTTTGTTCTCTCGTGTACTGAGGTTGCAGATGATTTTGTCTATCTGTCTGAATATTAGTGATCAATCAATAAAATTAGGTCTTGAACTGAGAGTAATTATGAACACGGCGAACTGCAAATCGGTATGTTGTTCTTTCCTATTCTAACCTGTTCTCAAGAAAGAAATAGTAATTTTGGTACATTGACATCTATGCACGTGTTTGATTTCTGGGTTTTCATTAAAGTAATCCCACAGCAGGACTCCTTCTCGGTTTGAGCCTTTTAAAAACATATCTTCGACTTGAATGAGGCTTATAGAAAAACCACCTACCTATTATTATGCTGTAGTTCAAATGATCATTTATCTAGTAACGACATCAAGCCTTCAGAGTTCAATTATCAGCTACAAAGGGAGCCAATATAGAAATTTCCATGAGTTTCGAGCTTAGAAATCGACCCATCTATAGTTGCTAGCATTGAGATAAATGTTTCTTTTAGTTATTGTTATTTAATTAAGTGCAGAGATTGGGGAGCCCTACGTTTTTCGACTTCAATTTTATCTATTTTATTGAATATATTGTCAAAAACGATTCGAAAGACTGCTATAGAATGGCTATCCATACTGAACCACTAACTGCTTTCTGACCAAAGACCTAAAGCAGTCCTTCTTCTGGAGCATAAACACCCCAAGACAATCCTCAACTACCTTTTCATCGCAGCTATACTGGAGCAAAATAGGTTACTATATACAGTGCTAGTCAAAAGTCCCCTCCCCCCTCGTATCTTTTGAACGGGTATACTTATAATAATGAAATTTGGAGGGTGGAAATAAACGGATGCAGGCTTCTCAACTGGTCATAACAGGTGACGCAATAGTCATAAATGACCTCACAAGGCTACTGTGACCAATAATTTCAAATGGGATCCTATGGCAAGTAACAGCTCGTTTGAAAGGTATTGAAAATACCTATTCAGTCATACCAATTTTTTCGAGTTTCGGCTGATTTTGATTGATAAATTGAAGAAATACGAAAATTATAGTTTCGCATTTAATTAATAAAGATTTTGAAGTACGCCTCTGGTTAATTGTCAAAAAGGTTGACGTGTTTGAATTCTCTACTTGTCAAAAGTGTTTATACCTTGAAAATTTACCTAAGCTATTGTTTAACGAGACGTTTAAGTGTTTACATAGGCAAAATGGTACGTACTGTAGCCGACAAAGTAGCAGCGGAACGACTGTTTAATGAGAGGTACCCCGATCGCCCTATATCGAGAGTTTATTTGAGGGAGCTTCTTCGGAAGTTTGAAGCATCAGGTAGTGTTCAAGATGCCAAACGATCTGGTCGACCAACAATTAGTGATGACAAAAAAATTGACATAATTGGAGAAATGGTAGTAAACCCTACTTCTTCCACAGCCCAAGTTGCGTCTATCTGTGAAGTCAGTCAAAGGACAGTACATAGGGTGTTGGCTAAAAACAAATTTCATCCATACAAATTAAAAATGGTGCACCAACTTTCAGATGATGACCCCGACCGTAGACTAGAATTCTGTGAAACTATGTCCAATAAAATGAACCAACAACCAGGCTACAAACAGACAATTTGTTTTAGTGACTAAAGTACTTTCTTTCTCAATGGAAATGTTAGCACTCAAAATGTGAGGTATTGGAGTGACACAAATACTCACATCTTTCCTGAAAAACATACTCAATTTCCAGAAAAAGTAAATGTTTGGGCAGGTATTTTGGGAAACCACATAGTTGGGCCTCTCTTTCTCAATGCTAACTTAACCGGTGAATTGTATTTGGAGATGTTACAAAATGATATTGAGGCGTTAATTCTTGAAATTCTAGAAGATAATCCAAATGAATTCGACAACTTGGAATTAACGTTTCAACATAATGGTGCTCCTGCACACTATTACGGTGCAGTAAGACGTTACCTAGATGAAGAATATCGTGGTAGATGGATTGGACGACGAGGTTCGATCGAATGGCCAGCTCGGTCACCGGACCTTACACCATTAGATTTTTTCTATGGGGGTACTTGAAATCTAAGGTTTACGCTACAGCCCCTGACAGAATTGCCATTCTGAAACAACGAATTGTTGAAGAATGTAGGGCAATTTCCGCTGACACACTGGGACGAGTACGACAAGAGTTTAGCAATAGGATGCATTACTGCCAGGAAGTAGATGGAGCACATTTTGAACACTTATTATAAGAACTGGTTCTTAAATTTTTATTAATTAAATGCGAAACTATAATTTTCGTATTTCTTCAATTTATCAATCAAAATCAGCCGAAACCCAAACAAAATTGGTATGACTGAATAGGTATTTTCAATACCTTTCAAACGAGCTGTCACTTGCCATAGGGTCCCATTTAAAATTATTGGTCACAGTGGCCTTGTGACGTCATTTATTACTATTGCGTCACCTGTTATGACCAGTTGAGAAGCCTACATCCGTTTATTTTCACCCTCCAAATTTCATTATTATAAGTATACCCGTTCAAAAGATACTAGGGGGGGAGGGGACTTTTGACTAGCACTGTAGAAAACCATCTATTGAAAGTGCCGTTAAACTGCTTCATTTCAACTTAATGAACCTGTGAGAACAGAATTGATTCCACAACTGTCCACCGCTCTGTCGAAACCTTCCATGCACACGACTTTTGTCCAACCTCGCAGAATATGGACGGCCTTCAATGGAATACGCACCAACCGTGAAAGATGCTAGATAAATTTGGCAAAGCTTTGTCCCCAAACTGTGACTGTGAAATAACCAGACAAAACTTTCATCACATTATCAGAAATAATCCTAATAGAACATATGGTGTATTCTTAGAAGATTTCCAGAAAAATCCAACGCAACCTTGGATTATATCAAAAATCTTGATGTTTTTCTGGGAATATTAATGTTATTGTTAGTATTGCAGACTTTGCTTTATCAATTGTCTAGGGCTTATGATAAATTTACGCCTACTAACATTCACCCACGTCGAAACAAGCATGGCTTTCTATTTACAGTTTATTTACACAAATAATATGAATAAATAAAGATAACTTTGAATACACATGAAAAGGCCGATTCAGCGTTTCCGTATAAGCTCCGAAACTACCGTCTTAATTCTCACTTTGGTAACTACATCTTAGTCTTGCCAAACACTGTCTACTCGCACGTCTTAATCGCCAAACCTTCGATACTCTGTCTTAATCTCCACTTCTAATCGTCTAACCGACAACACTCTATCTTGATTTCTACTCCTAATCGTCTAACCGTTAACACTCTGTCTTGATCTCTACTCATACTCTGTAATCTCCAATGTCGACTGTGTCCCGAATGCTTCTTTCCAAATTCCATTACTATGTCATTTACACCCCTTCACTGTTTATTGGTTGACTGTAAATATTGACCTTAGCCTGCCCACTGAACCATCTGTCTCTTCTCCTCTCAAGTCACAAATTCCTACAATTAAATTTACATGAATTCCTTTCCATAGTGTCGAACCTTTGAATGACTTCAGAACATAATCTAGGCATGAGTGCCCTATTGAGTGACCACATAAATAAAGTTACCTTAAAAACGCACACTGAATTGGCATACCTACTGGTTACGACGGTCGTCGATTTGGTCGAATGACAAAATCCAGAATATTCTCCAATTTCTCACTGGTTCATTCACTCCAGAAACAAAAACTATTAGCTCCACATCTCTTCGACCTTTTTTATTCGTCCTCAATAAATCATAAACCGGGACGAGCATCATCCGGATACATTCTAATGAGTATTAACCATTCAGCTCTAGTAAGGAATTGGCAGCCCTATCGGCAGATTATTTATAGAAAGCCGTCGTTGTGTACATTTATGTTGTTCTAGATTCAAACTTTCTATGGGTTTTGCACACTGAGCGAATACAAATGCCTCGAGTGGCGTCTGCCCTCCAGACCGTTCGACGGCGCCAGGGCCCCCTTAATGACGTCATCTAGAAAGACGACTTCCGAAAACGCCCCGTTCTCGTCGTATACCGTATATTTTGGGTTATTTTGAATCGGGGGAGAACGCGCGATAAATCTGATCTTGGTGCAGTTCTCGCGGATAGATGGGGATATTTCCTGTGCCACCTGTCTAGCAAAATTGCCGGATTGGGGTCTGAATACCGAGGGGGTGCTTGTCGTTCTGAAACGGTTTGCCGAATTTCCTCTGGAAATGATGACGAGCAATTTATTGAGTGGCTATTTATGCCCTGATAGGACATTTTGGTATTTTTTTTTCAGATTTATGATTTGAGCTTCGAAACAGATATTTATTGAGAAAAATGCAAATGTTAACGGCAAAACACTGGAAATTCGAATGTTTTGCATGTTTTGGTCAGTATGAATTCGAATTTTTATTAGACTGTATTTGATAATTTGACATTTATACCAGGTACACCGCTAGGAAGTGGGCCTCAAGATACAAATGTCCCGATAGGAAACATTTGTTGTGACCGGCCTTTATTTTGTTTTTTGTTTGTTTGCTATGACATCTGTGAAAAATATTCAGTATACATCAAGTAATTGAACAGACAACCTCATCAGAAGCTTCCCCAAGTATTGGCCACCGATAGATCGAAGTTCTGAATGAGAATCATTAGATACAATGGAGCTATATCTCTATCATATCCAAAGGAGGTGAACGTACAAGAAGAAAAATCAGGGGAGTAGGATTTTAGGAAAATCACATTTGAGCCGTAAGTTGCCAGAAGTTGAAAGGCCGATTGTTCGATGTAACATGAAGAAGTCTTTGAACCACAGATAAGTACAAATGTGATCAAGTTTTGGAGTGCTGGCAATCTTCGCACTGAATGATTATTGACAATTTGCAAATATTTTCAACTTTTTTACAGGTGAAATTTGCCTTGAAAACGATATATTACAATTTTTTGATTGGCAAACAAAAGAGCGCGTAGTGTTAGCAGGGTAAGTGACGGGGTGCCATGCAATTCGGCGTATGACATGAAGGCCTAGGGAAAAAAACTCCAGTGATAAAACCCTGGCTCCCCGCGTCAGTGTTGTGCGTACAAAAATGAGCTGAAATATATTTGAGGGCTTTCTTTCTTCAAGAGTGGTCTTCTATTGATAATCACGAGGCTTCTTCAAGTTGCACGAATCGAATCTGAAAATAAAAGACCAAAGCAGAAGAAAGAACTGGATACAAAATATACTTATCAAATTTGTTTGAAATTTATAACCCATTCCAAGAAAAAATCCGAAACTTCCTGAATAGCCTTAAAACCATCTTGAAATTTATGTATGGGACAACTTTTTGATGAGATGAGGTATTGTTTCTCTGCATTGCCACATTCACATATTGCGCTTGGAACTGAGTTCCATCTGAATAGCATGTTATTGGTACGACCATGACCTGTCTCATACGATATAGAACTGTCGAAATTTTTCTTGGAAGATCAAAACCCGGAAATGTTTCAGAAGTATCAGTCATGAGATTTTTATTGAACATTTCATAAGAGTTCCATTCAATTTTCCATAATTCTCTATCGCTTATGTTCATATAGAAGAACGTATTATACCAAAATAGTTTACTTGACTTCAATCTGGCAATTATATTCTGTAGAATGTATGAAATTAGGGGAAATAAATTAGGAAAATAATTATATTTGTTCCAAGAATTCAGAGCTGCAGTCTGTCTGCGAATATGAGGAGGAACAATGTTAGACAATACTGGTAAACAATGAACCGGTGTGGATCTTATGGTGCCAGTAATCAGTATCATTAATGTATTCAATGAAGCAGCTGCAGAAAAGACCAGGGCTAGAGATGCAGTGCGAAGAGTAGAAGCATCAGCACCCCTAGATGATCTAGCTAATTTGTGAAGAATATTATTCCTAGTTTTTAGTTTCAGGCTCAGATCATCTACATGAGCCTTGTAATTGAGAGATCAATCTAATTTATCTCCTAATTATTTTGAATAGAAATTACGTTTGATAGGAAAATCATTGAAAGTTGCAGCTAATTTCTTATATTTTTCATGATTATTCAGAAGGAAACAAGATACCTCTGTTTTTTTTGAGATTGGAATATAATCGCCACTCTATAAAATATCTTTATGATTTCCAAATCAGATGAAAGTATGTTTTCCAGACTATAGAAATCCGAATGTTGGTGAACAATAGCAATGTCATCAGCATAAAAAAAGTTCTGAGATGATGTCGTGGGTAAATCATAGAGATATAAATGGAAAAGTATAACAGCTAGAACTGATGCTTGAGGAAGACGGTTTTTCAGTGTGTTGAAATTGCTACTCTTATTGTCAACAAAAACACAATCTTACCATTTTTCCACACTTCAGATGGCTATAGAGTTCGAAAATAAATCCATCTTTCCACACAGTGTCATATGCCGAAGATAAAACAATGCAAACGATAGTAGATGTCTATCGAAATGTTGGTAGCCAAAACTGTGCGGGTACAAAATTAGAAATAATAATAATCACCCGCTTAATGGAGGGCAGCACACTTCCTGAGTCGCTGGTTATACTATAACAGTAGATCCAAAAATTATTATAGTAGAAAAGATGTTTGCAAGGGTTTGTAGTTATAATAGAATTATGTATTCACAGATAAGAATAGTTACACAATGTTCAGCAGTTGAGTTTACACTCACAGAAAGAGTTTTTAGGTGTTTATAATAACCAAGGATCTGAACTTCTCTGCTCAATCTTGGGCACTTCTGGTAATATTAAATGATAAAGAGATCTGACCTTATTTGTTGTTTGGAGTTCACCACAGCTCTGCTTCAATCGTCGAGGGTAGATTTCTCTGAATAAGGTGCAGGCACTTTGGATAAAGCTTCAAAAACCTCCACTGATGAATTGTGCCTTGGCGATATGTAATTGCGTCATAGGTTCATAATTCACAACCTTTTTCTTTTACGTAGAGAACTTCAACTGAGTAATTTACATACACATGAACTAGGCTAGCTAACTGACCCGAAAACAGATTATTTTGAGAGATCTTTAGAGAAATTTGTAGTTCTGAGTGCCGTTATAGACTCGTTAATTGATAAAGGAGAATTTACTTTTACAAGTGACCACCTTGAGAAGTATAGAGAGAATGAATTTGAATAATTGAGAGAGGTCGTTCAGGTAGCTAAGTTTAGGGATTTCCAAAATTCCGTCCGACCGAAGGCATTCTTGGAAGTAACGGCCGCTGCCGCAAATTCCAAGAAGTGTCCTTTGTTGCGAGAATATCGTAACAAAAACGAAAAGGGGTTATTGCTCCAATGACAATTCTAAACGAGTTTCATCATCAAAAATTGTTCATCAAAAACTTATTTTTATCTGAATTGTTTGTATCACATGGTTCCAGAGTTCGAGAAACAACTTTGACACAAGCCATTTAAAGCTTCTTACATGACGTATCTGCTTTTCATTTTTGAAGAAAATATTTCTTTAGTCATCATTGATATATTTTTCAGCGATAGTGTAGCAAGGAGTCCACTCAAAATTCAATCTACCTCAAAACAGTCAACAATTTCTTCGTGACTGAAGATAAAAATCTCGATCTCCCTATCCAGAAATCGCATTTTAATATTAATATTGCCAATCATCAACATGCTCACTGAATAGTCAGATGCACAGTCTCAGATCAAATGGTTTTGAATCCCACATATCCCATATCCCTAACCTTACGTCTCGAATTCACATTTACTCCGGCAACGAAAAACATACGCTCGGAAAATGCCTCCCCCATTCCGTTCAAGTTGGAACCGGCAACAAAAAAACGAACTGAACAGCCTCCCGACCCCAGATAGAGAAAGACGAGTATCAACTCTGCACGTGACGTGAATCCACCAACGAGATCCAATATAGAACACAAACCGTTCAGACAGAAACGTTTTTCTTCTTGCCACGCGATAATTAATAGCTCAATTCTGGGACTCTGTGTCAATTCTGTTGGATATGTTTCTATTAAAGAACTCCTCAAGCGGTCCCTTGATAAACCAGTTAATAATAGAATTGAGGGAGGATTGAAGGTGCAGAGGTTCTCGTGAAGTCGAACAAAAAAAGAACAGCTTTGAAGAAATAATTGGAGTTATGACTTCATGAGCTCTTGCTTTCGAATAGTTGAATCTCCTTCCATTTTCACTTGATGATCATGGGAATGATTTCCTGCAGAAGCTAAGCTGGAAAAGAGGAACTAAATGAAGTTTTATATAATTATTTTGCTAGCAGAATGAAGGATTCAAATGTAAAAAGTCTTTTCAAATAGTTCTTCATTTTTTGTAGCATTATATTGGCACTGATGGCCCTTAGATATGCTGACAACCAAGGCCATTTTGAATGTTTTTATGTGCTGTTGTGTTTGAGTGTGTTCCCTATAAACACAGTAACGTTCATTAATTGTTATATTTTTTGAGTTATGTCATGTTTTATTCTGTTTATCAAGCCTCCTGTGATCTGGACGTTCAACTTTGATGCCATCTTTTTGGTGGTCGGCCAGGAGGATGCCTTGAATTTGGCTTCTCGTCTTCCGCCCATTTTGACCATTCTCTCTACGTGATATCTCCTGTTTCGACGTCTTGATCATACAAATTGAACAGTATCCTGCACTTCAAATTCTTCCCTTATAACTTTGCTCCACACTCGGTCCTGCAGTGCTTCTCATCAGCCTCTCTTTATTTTGGAAGTTTCAGTCTGCATAGCACATAGTCGTCAATGTCCTGGGCTCCATTCTATATGGTCCTTGGGGTTTGTTAATACTTGCTTTGATTTCATTTCCATAGAAAGGGTATCTACGGTCAAGCCATGTTGAGTTTTGATACTAGATTTGTTGTCTTTGTGAGCTATTCAATCATTTTAATGTAATTATGGTTCATTTTGCAATCCTTCAGAACTTTCAAAACCTCCAGCAGCCGCACTCGTTCAAATGCTTTGGTAAGGTCCAAAAAGCAGAGATATGCAGGATTATTAAGTTTTCAACAATTTGTCAAAGGATGAATACTGTATCAACTGTTGATCTGTTGTTCCTAAATTCTTGTTCTTTTTTGTTGACAATGATTTTTTTTTTATGATCTTTTTGATATGATTTTTATCAAGAGTTTGCTTACGCTGTTCAGTAGGGTTATAGATGTTTCATATCAGGGAAGCTTTTATTCCTTTTTTTTTATATTGGTACCTTTGTGCTTCGTTCCCACTCTTCTGGAGATTCTTGGCTCGCTATCATTTTTAGAAACAACACGGTTAGTGCATTTTCCGAGTCTATGCCACCATTCTTTAGCATTTTATTGTTGATGTCATCGGTTCCAGGTATATTTGATTCTTAACTTTCTACAACATTTCATGAACTTCATTCTGAGTTATTTATGCTTCATGCAATGTTTCGTCTTGGTGCTACTGATGGTGTTCGAGATCTTTTTATTGGCTTGTATATACAGTCATTTTGAAATCTCTCCATTTTTTCGGCGTAATAGACTTCACTTGTTTCTCTTCACAGGATTTCTGTCTGCTGTTCCTCAACATCTCCCAGATCTACGTAGATGAGTATGTATGAGATTGTTGTTGGTCGGAATTGTGGCAACGAAGCGCAATTAGGTTTCCAAATAAACTACTACTATAAGGCAATTCATAATTATGAGAATTCATCATTTGTGGATCTGTTACGCTGCTTATGTATTTGCCTAGTTGAAATTGTGAGATTCAAGCTGACCTGCAGAAGTCTATTGAAATTTTAATATCCTAACCGTCCTTATTGAATTCCATTATACTTTTACTTATAATAGGTTGTCAAATATTTCTCTTTCGCTCTTTTGGTCTTTATTCAATACTTTATAAAAAGTGTTACAGTGATCGGATTTAGTTCAAATATGCGCCGTTTTGTTTGATAGTCTGTTTCCATCTAGACGGCAACTTCATAATACATCCCTAGTAGAAGCCCCCCTCTGTATTAACAAAGAACTCGGACAGCCACTTTTTACAAGCCTCTTTTGAGTTAAACTTTACACCACTAAGGGTTTGCCATGGCCAGGAACAGGTGGTAATCACTTGGAGCTATGTCTGGGCTATATGGTGCATGCGATGAAACCTCCCTTCCGAGCTCCCGTTGCTTCTAACGAGTCATCAACGATGTGTATGGTCTGGCGATGTTCTGGTGGAACACTACACCCTTCCTGTTGGCCAATTCTGGACGCTTCCCATCGATCGCCTGCTTCAAGCAGTTCAATTGTTCGCAGTAGATGGTAGAATTAGGCGTCTGGCCACATGGGAGCAGCTCATAGTCGATGATTCCCTTCCAATCCCACCAAACACACAGCAAAACCTTCCTGACCGATAACCCCGGCTTGGCCACTGGTTGGGACAATTCATCTGCCTTCGACCACGACCGTTTCCGCTTGAAATTTTCGTATGTGATCCATTTTTCGTCGCCAGTCACCATCCGCTTCAAGAATGGGTCGACTTAGTTCCATTTCAGCAGCATATTGCAGGCGTTGATTCGGTCCAGAAGGTTTTTTATCGTCAAATCATGCGGCATCCAAACATCAAGTTTTTTTGTATCCAGCCTTCTGCAGATGGTTCAAAATGGTTTGGTAACTAACTCCCATCTCCTGGGCGATGTAAAGAGATGCCACATGCCGGTGTAACTCGATGTATTCCACGATTTGATCGGTATTTGTCGTCACAGGTCTTCCGCCAGCTGGCTTATCCATTGTGTCGTTTTCACTGGCTCTAAATCGTCGAAACCATTCCTCCGTGGTTCGAACTGATAGAGTACCATCCTCCAAAACACCATTAATCTCACAGAACGTTTCTCTAGAGGATTTGCCTTCAACGGAGGAAAACTTTAATATACCGCGAAATTCGGCGTTAGTAAACTCCATGTTTACATGTCTGTAACTGTTGAACGCAACTATTCATGCATAGCGTCGTTTTGTAGGTTATGTCAAGACCTTTCAAATTATGTATAGAATTGCCAGTTACCAGCTCTGTAGCGCTCGGTACATAGCCGCGAAATTTGAAAGACAAAACGACGGAAGGGAGATATTTGACAACCTATTAATTCTGAATATCATGAAATGACGCATCATCAATGACTCCATTCGGTTGGAGATTTGTTTCTCTGAATAATTTCTCTTCATACTCAATTCAAAATTGACTGAAAGAGGCACCTGATAACTCCTTATAACTTTGTCTTAATCGTTATCTTTATCGTAAAACCTTCTCACGTAAATTGAACAATTTTTTGAAACCCGAAAAACAAACCTATCACAATATTTTGAACACTGTAGGGCCATAACGTTGAAATAAAGATAGAATCGATGCTCGTAAAGAACTTCAGTCCCTGACTATATCTCGATTTATACCCAATTGTTTTTTTATTTGCATAGGATCATCCCGGTTCGGAACGTTTCACACTAAGATAGACTGGGTCAGGTCCGGACCGATAAATTGTGTACATTCTTCAATCGAGTATCCTTGAAAAGAAGTCTCCGTTCCGAATGGGATCACTCGAATTTGTTTAATATTAAGCCGTCAAGATAACTGAATTTCGCCTGAACTTTTTGTGCATCCCAATAAAAACTATGTTCATTTCCGTTTCTGATTTCTGCAGAAGGTCGTACTCTCTAGGATTTATTGCTTTATTGCAAACCATATAATTTTTTCTCATTCTTCAACAAGTTCGTCCTGTGAATTTCATAATCAGATTTTTTTTCAGTTTCATTATGTACATCTACATTTAAGATTACGCTATTTTTTGCCAAAGACTATCCACCTTATATTTTTTGTAGTGAATTCTTAATTTCTTTCTTTTGTTTTCGAAACGTGAGTCTTCGACAACAAATTTCAACCATAGATTAGAAAAAACGAAAAACACTTTTCTCTCTTAACATTTTCTTTAATTAATATGTGTTAAAACTATTGTACAATCCTTCAAGGTCTGAGTTGATGACTCACCAAGTCGTTGAACCATCAAAGCATACTTCAAAATGAGAAGTTACGAAACATTTCCTAGCATTTTCTGTAGGCCTAATTATTTTTGAAGAATATATCTACCACGTTTGTCATCAATGATTCGAAATTTGAAAAAATTTTAAGAAATTGATTCTTGTCCTGAATCCCCCTTCAATGGAAAAAATTATTGAGGCGAAATAATAGTACGTTGCAATATTATTTTATGTTATTATTATAATTGAGAGGTATGCTATATATAATATAAAAATGTCCACCTTGTCTATGTTGAATGATTGTTTGGGCTATTACCATCATCTATTGTGGATGTAATGTTTTCCGACGTTTCAATAGACATCTTCTTCTTTATCATCTTTATTTGATAATTTTCAAAAGGTTTTTTACTTTTCCTCCTTGATAAAGATAGAAGAGGTCTATCGAAACGTCGGAAAACATTACATCCACGATAGATGATGGTAATAGCCCAAACAATCATTCAACACGAGCTCCATCATCAACAATATCTCGTCATCACCTTGTCTAGGGGGAGAGGGGAGGGTTTAGATCGTTTCCATTCGAAGATATAGAGTGAAAAACTTTCCTGGGAAGGGGGGGGTTAATTACCTCCAGTACACCCCCTCCGTAAATACTCCCCTGCGCTAAATATGCTGAGTGTTCCCTAGAAAGGGTTCCCTCATTATGGTGGGAAAAAATAAGAAACCTATTGAATTATTGTTAAATATATATTATATTATTGTTTTTTCTGATTATGAAATTGAAAATCATATAGATACATACTCAAATATTTATCTAAAAAAATTTCACTCTTCTGTATACGCATGCAGACGTGAACCTCCTGGAATTCCATTGGTTTCTGATATCTCAACTAATCGTGAAGAAATGACCCTCCTAAAATTCCATTAGTTCCTGATATCTCAACTTATCGTAAAGAAAAGACGAAAGTAGGCGTAAACCTCCTGAAATTTCATTGGTTCCTGATACCTCAAGTAATCGTAGAGAAATGACGACAGTAAGCGTAAACCTCCTGAAATTCCATTGGTTCCTGATATCTCAAGTAAATCATTCTCTATGAACGATAATATAAACTCCAACCTAATGTGTTCATTTGTTTCTCATTTGTAAACGTCAGTTTCCTAAAACACAATATTAATCAAGAAAGTTTATTTTATCAAGTCACTAACTTGTAAAACTGACAGTTAGGTAACTAGCAAAATTTTACAAGTTAGTAGTATTATTAACATTGAAAATTTTATTTTATCGTCATATATGTTGAAAATCATGATACAACTGTTATTTCCAGTAACACAGATTTTGATGATGAAATAGTTGATACTGTTAATGATGAACCATCTGTTGACTCAGAAACTGCTGAACTCGAGGACTGCAGAATACTACCAAATAATTTTCTACACATTTCGATTTTTGTTGACCGAATCATCTACATAACTCATGGCAATTTCGGTGCTCTTCCACCCTCCTGCACGCTTTAGTGCTAAAATATTCCACCTGAATCCGCAACCACAGTGGCTCCAGTTCTGCGAAAAGACTGGCCGGTGTATAACTCTGGGTGTTTTAAACCTGAATATTTCGCTATTTGCTTTGGAACACCACCAATAGTGTCCTGGCCAGCATTAGGGGAAATGCGAGTAACAGTTATATCCTCCATTCGCCAGTAAAACCCCATTTACCTTGCTAGTAATGTTATATACAATACTATTTTGGAACACTGTAAAAACCTTTGATACTAGTAATTAAATTGTTAATGCAGCATTTCCTGAATTCAATAAGTACAAAAAAAATCTAATGAAAGATAACTATGAAACATATGATGATCTTGAAGGTAACTTGAAAAGTTAATATTATGATTCATAATCCTTCGAAGAACTACACTCGCTTACTCCCAAAATAAATTTTTCCTCAACCTCGGATGAAATCCAAGTTGTTTGTTATAATTGTAGCAAATATTGAAACCCATTCAATACTTTAGTGAATATATTTCAAATATATTGAAATACCTTCGAGTATATGGAAATATTTCAAACAGTTTGGAGGAATATAACTTAATAAAGAAATGATGAAAGTAGGCGTAAACCTCCTGAAATTTCATTGGTTCCTGATACCTCAAGTAATCGTAGAGAAATGACGACAGTAAGCGTAAACCTCCTGAAATTCCATTGGTTCCTGATATCTCAAGTAAACGTAAAGAAATGACGTTAGTAGGCGTAAACCTCCTGAAATTCCATTTGTTCCTGATATCTCAACTAATCTTAAAGAAATGATGACAGTAAGCGTAAACCTCCTAAAATTCCATTGGTTCCTGATATGTAAACTAATCATAAAGAAATGACAACACTAGGCGTAAACCTCCTGAAATTCCATTGGTTCCTGATATCTCAACTAAAGGTTGTAGGATCCTAAGTTATCCCTACTTATGCGTTTCGTCCCTGGCGCACACATTTGGACTCATCAGTATGACTTGTGTGCGCCATAGACGCAGGGGTTAGAAGTTTGAGGGAGCCGCCGGCAGTTGAACTCGGGAACCTAGTAGCTAGTCGGTGTGAAACTTGAGCGCTAACCTCTAGGCCACCGGAGCGCTGTGAATTAAGCTATGCGAGTGCCGCCAAGAGATCCCTACACACTCCCCTGCCGCTGATAGAGTGCCGCTACACACTCCCTTACCAGTGACGGAGTGCCGCTACATGGTAAAGAAATGACGACAGTAGGCGTAAACCTCCTGAAATTCCATTGGTTCCTGATATCTCAAGTAATCGTAAAGAAATGACGACAGTAGGCGAAACATCCTGAAATTCCATTGGTTCCTGATATCTCAAGTAATCGTAAAGGATTGACGACAGTAGGCGTAAACCTCCTGAAATTCCATTGGTTCCTGATATCTCAAGTAATCGTAAAGAAACAGTAGGCTTAAACCTCCTGAAATTCCATTGGTTCCTGATATCTCAAATAATCGTAAAGAAATGACGACAGTAGGCGTAAACATCCTGAAATTCCATTGGTTCCTGATATCTCAAGTAATCGTAAAGGATTGACGACAGTAGGCGTAAACCTCCTGAAATTCCATTGGTTCCTGATATCTCAAGTAATCGTAAAGAAATGACGACAGTAGGCTTAAACCTCCTGAAATTCCATTGGTTCCTGATATCTCAAATAATCGTAAAGAAATGATGACAGTAGGCGTAACGAGTTTCACTGGCTCAAGGAGGTAACTGACTTGTCTGCGGCTCCTCAATTATTACCTCCATTCGCCAGTATAAACCCTCTTACCTTGCTAGTAATGTTATATATACTATTTTGGAACACTATAAAAACCCTTGATAATAGTTATCAAATTGTTGATGCAGCATTTCCTGAATTCAATAAGTACAAAAAAAATCAGATGAAAGTTAACTATGAAACATGTGATGATCTTGAAGGTAACTTGCGACGTTAATCGTATGATTCATAATCCGAAGGAATACACTTGCTTACTCCCAAAATAAATTTTTTCTCAACCTCGGATGAAATCCAAGTTGTTTGTTATAATTAATTGTAGCAAATATTAAAACTCATTCAATGCATTAGTAAATATACTTCAGAGATATTAAAATACCTTCGACTATATGGAAATATTTCAAACAGTTTTGAGGAATATAATTAAATAGGTTTTTGTAGAGAAAAAATGCTCAAATAGATTCTGAATTTCCTTATCTATTCCAACTAAGGCTGAAGATTATCCCAATGTTATTATAAATAAAAGCTTGTCAACTTGTTGTCATTGGTAACTCTTTCATTTTTTCTACCAAAGCTATAAGAAAGAGTCGATGAATTAGATCAAGTTTTTAGGCAATTTTCGAGAAATAGGTTCAGAAAACATCGAACGGTAGCAAACTGAAGACGAATCCTTAAATATGTCGAATATAACTAAATAAAAGAAAAACCGATCTTTCCAAAACTGTTGACATCTCCTTGTTATAAGAAAATTCTCCAAAAATGCTCAATAAAATCATCAAAATCATGATTTTCTATAAAAGTGGCTGAGATTAGAAGCTTTATATCGAACTAATTCCTTTGTTTGCTATCAATTTGTAGCAAAAGACTTGAGGAACTTCTATATTTTTTTATAACTTTGAAATCTCTTATCTATATATGTATAATTCAATAATTGAAAATTTTCCGGTTCAAGGTATAGCATAGAAGATAACGCAGATGGAAAGCATGGATATTATTGGAAAATGAAAAACAATGCATTAGTTGATTTTATGACCTAAAGAAATGAAAACAATCATATAAATCAGAGTATAGGACAACTTTATGTTGAATATGAGTGTTTGCTCATGAAGGATTAATTAAAATGCGAATTCAAGTCAGTTATCTGGATTTATAATACGCGGATGGATAATCAGCAACCAAAGAATTCGGTACTCAATCAGCTCAAATAATTCTTTATAAGAAAAATTATGTTACAATCTCCAAAGAACAATGCATAAGATTTGCTTATAAAAAAACCTACAGTTTTGAACCTTCGAAATGAACAGGGTGCATTCACAAGTATATCCCTAAATTGTTTGTGCAACCTCAAACCCAGAGCTGAATTTCTGGAATAATCTTGAATGGAAATCAGTGGCATCATAGCCCAGCTTGGAACCTCTTATCGCATCTGGAACTAGAAAGCATTGGAAGAATTGGTATGAGAAAAATCTTTTTTTCGCTTCAAGAACTTGTAGATCAAATTGAAGCAGTAGTCAGATACTCACCCTGTATGTGCTTATGTGTTATTTTTGATATTTTAACTTTTGCAGAAATAAGAAGGTAATGCCAAAATAGATCCGATGGAATGTATAAAATGTTCGACAAAATAAATACATCAGAGAATCAACGTGAAATGTCAATTGTATACCATCAATACAATGATTTTCCATCTGACCTGAGCGAAAGTAAAGTGCTTTTTTCAATCATTAATATTTCCTACAATTTTCTAGGCCGTTTCTGCAGGACGATATATCGATGCGTCTATAAAAAGACTATTAAATAAAATACTGAAATAACTTTTATGTATCAATCCAATTTGACCCTCGCATCATCCCCTAGCTTTCGTATAATACAAACAAACAGCTTCTATTTGCTCTGGGTTCTATGGTATTGGACCAGCAATAAAACGATAAACGGTAAATAAATTTCTAGGAAAGGAGCAATGTTCGAGGCAGAACATATTCTGGAATTGACAGTTGAAGTAAGAACAAACATGTGGGTGTCTTTGGTAATTTTATCTGGCACTTCATATCGATTTGAAATGGGACTCTTATGTTATGAAGTTTTCAAAGTGTCTTAATAGGGTGATATCGAGGAAAATACCGGGGTTGGAAACTAAGCATGAACTAAGATATAGGAAATGATATGTCAGTAGATGCGCTCTTTTAGGTTTATACAAATATTTCAATTGTAAATCCAGACGGAATGAAATTATTCCAGACAAATATAATGAAACAGAAAGTTGAAGAAATTTTCAAAAGAAGACCAAACTTCTCATCCACGTTTTACATATCCATAAATAGACCAAAATCGTTCTGGTTTTGTAGAACAACGTTCTGAGTGTCAAATAGTTTGGTAAGGCCGAAAGCTTTTCTGCACGCTTGTATTTCTTAACGAATTGTAAAAACAAAAAGATTAAATTTCTGCTACTAAAATATATACTTATGCAAGTAAACTCTAACGAGATTCGCCATTTAAAATGCCCATGGCCAGAAGTAGTTAACTGGCTACGAATTGTTTCAGTAGCTTTTTCCCACTCGGCTTTACATTCTATGTAAGAAGGAATCAAACCCTACTATTTGAGAATATTTTAGGCTTTATTTTAGAATATTCAGAAATTTGAGGAAACTATAGCACTCTCTCTTCCTCTTTCAATAGTAGATACGAGAAATGAAACTAGATTCGAAAAACTGTTGATTTATTTCAGATCTTTAACTGAAATAAGCACAGGAAAATTTTCAACTATCTTTCAGAAATATAATGGGAAACAATTTTCACCGAATTACACACGGAAGCAATTAACACTAGTTGATCAATTGATTACCTGCAAATCTATTCAATTTATGATTGATTAATTTAATCCTATGACCTACTAATAGGACTACTGGTTATTGCTCAAAAATTCCATAGAATTTGTGTTATCGCCAGGTATATATATATGACAACTGCACTTTTTGATTCATTGAAATAATTGTGATAGCGTTATTCAACTCCAAAATGTCCAGGCCAAACTCATATGCCTCATCGTCAAGTTCGGGGTCAAGCAGGTCAGTACGGTATGATTCTCATAAATTGCAAGTGTTTTGTAATAGAACTCAATATATCGGATATTTTTTTGAATAATAGAACTCCAGATTGAAATAAAATGTGTATACAGGGTTTCTCAAGTTCGAGTGCCTATTAGACGTTTCTGGAGAACTAGACTTATTTGAAATCTGGAAATTGGGATTATGATATTGTTCGAAGTTCTCTACAGAGCTAAAATATTTTCAAAGCACGAAAACTGGTTATACAGGGAGTGAAAATAAATTCGACGAAAAATTTTTTTTCAAGTTTTTCATTCCTGGTAAGATCGAGTATTCAATAGTGAATACATTTCTGCTAAAACCATTGTATTTAATCGAATAGTTTTCAAAATATCCCAAAAAAACTGGAAAAAAAGTCAAATATGTTCAGTCAGTAATATGTTCATTATTTTTATTTTAAATATCCTGAGCGTAAACCGTTTTTACAACATCGAAGAGGAAAGATGTGGAAAGGTCATGCATCTTTTGGATTTCAAAAATATCATCACAAGGTGTTTCAAATTTTGTGTTGAAAATTGTGATCTTAAATTGTTTTTCAAATAAGAACCCTATTTTTTTATAATTGTGTTGGATTCTGTGACCAAAAATAATGATAGTTTTCTTACATGATTATGCTCCTTAATTCAATAATTTCTGAGTTATTTGAGATTTTCTGGATTTATGATGTACGTGGAGTCAAATTGATTGCATCTAAAAAATTTCAATGAATATTCTTTCGAAACCATGGGAACACTCTGTACCCATAGAAGATAAATTATCTGTTAATAATTCACAAGTGTCAGGTGTTATTGTTATTCGTTATCTTCATTTTTCGATTTAACAAAATGAACCGTTATTCTAATTGCGAAATTCTGGATCTATTTTATACACATAGTGAATGTGACAGAATTATTAGTAGAACCTGCCAGGCCTTCAACGAGAAGTATCCCCATTTACCTTCCATGACGTAGAAGATCTTTAGAAAATATGTTTCAAACTTTCAAAGTTTTGGATGTGTAAGAGCCCCTAAAGAAAATAAAAGAACGGTAGTTGATGATGAGGAAAATGAAATTAGTGTTTTGACTCATTTCGAAACGAATGAATATGCATCTATTCGAAGCGCAGCTTATGAAATCGATTTAGACTGAAATTCAGTGCACCGAATTATGAAAAAACACAACATGCATGACAACAAATACGAGAAAGTCCATGCATTAGAACCAGGTGACTACATAAAAAGGTTAAATTTATGTACAGGAATATTAGAAAAACTTGAAAATGATAAAAAATTTTTGAAAAAGATCATTTGTACAGACGTAGCAAAATTCAATAATGAAGGACTATTTAATAGAAAGAATTGCCATATTTGGAGAATTGAAAATCATCATAGAAAAAGACAAAGAAACCCCCAGAAGAAATTTAGTTTTAATGTGTTTGCTCTTTTGATGAACAATAAAGTGCTGTACTACATTTATGAAGAATATTTAAATACAGAGAAATTTTTGGAAATCCATAGAAATTTTGTTTCTGAAATTTTGGATGAACTACCGTTGAGTATGTCGGCTACCGCATATCATCAATTGGATTGGGCTCCGGCACATAGTTCGCACGAGGTGTCTGCAGAACTGCCGTTCTTCACTGTTTTGGCCCCCACGACCTTCTTATCTTGCTCCCTTAGATTTTTAATTATGGGGTAGAATATAAAACAAAGTCTATGAATCTCCTATTGAAAGCAAAGAAGATTTGAAACGGCGTGTGGAGGATGCTTTCCACTCACTAAAGGGGGAGGAAATTGAGCGAGCGACTAACCGAGGTGTTTCAAGACGTATTCGAAAGTGTGTGTAACAAAATGATTACCATATTGAAACTCTAACCTGATCATTTATTTTGTAAATTTGAGTTTTGAAATGTATTTTTATTGTCATAATTTATTTATAATCATAATTTGGTGTACTGAAGTAGCGAATCTATTTAATGTGTTTCCTATTGAATAGATGGATTCTCATTCGCTTCGAAATAAGTCGAAATACCAATTTCATCAACTGCCTTTTTTTTGTATTCTCTTACATTCCAAAATTTGGAAAGTTTCAAATATCTTTTCAGAAATTGTAAAATTAAATGGGGATACTTCTCATTGGATACTCAACATTTTTGTCATCCACCATGGATTTGAAATAAACAATATCATCAAGTGCATTTGAATGTGTATTGCGTATACAATTAAAAAATACAATATAAGAAATAATTCCAAAATCTCATTATCAGAATAGCAACGATTCATTTTGTGAAATCAAAAAATTTCATAACGACTAACAATAAGACCTGTCTGACACTTGTGAATTATAAATGGGATGAATCAGATTCGAAGAATTTGACTCTACGTACTACATAAATCCAGAAAATCTCAAATAACTCAGAAATTATTGAATTTAGGAGCATAATGATGTGAGAAAACTATCATTATTTTTGATCGCAAAATTCAACACAATTATAAAAAATAGGGTTCCAATTTGGAAAACAAAAGTTATGGCCAATTTAAGATCACAATTTTCAACACAAAATTTGAAACACCCTGTTATGATATTTTTGAAATCCAAAAGATGCATGACCTTTTCACATCCTTCCTCTTCGATGTTGTAAAAACGGTTTACGCTCAGGATATTTAAAATAAGAATAATGAACATATTTGAGTTTTATTCAAGTTTTTCTTTAGAGATTTTGAAAACTATTCGATTTAATATAACGATTTTAACAGAACTGTATTCACTATTGAATACTCGATCATACCAGGAATGGAAAACTTGGAAAAAAATTTTTTCGTCGAATTTATTCTCACTCCCTGTATAACCGGAAGTTTTTGGGCTTCGAAAATATTTTAGCTCTGTAGAGAACATCGAACATAATCCCAATTTTTAGATTTCAAATAAGTCTAGTTCTCCAGAAACGTCTAATAGGCACTAGAACATGAGACACCCTGTATACTAAGATAGAAGCAATCTTCTTTCGAGATGATTCTATGACAATGAGATAGTGAAAAGACATTCCATAATATGTCCACCACGTTAGGAATCGCATTCGATCAGACCAATTTGGGACTTTTTTTCCGAAAGATTCAGTTCTTATTTCATCATCAACACGAGCTATGTTGACTTGCAAAGCGTCTTTTGCTTCTGGCATATCAGTATAAAAAAAATGACTTGAAATAACCCCTAAATCAATGTTCAAATTCCCTTATTTTGAAATCTGCCGAAAAAACTGTTTATCGTTTCCATGAAAATAGATTTCTTTCATTCAGATGGCTCTGTCTTCTGAAATACCTCATGTTTGTAATTCAAAATTGAGATAAAGGGCCTAGGGTTATTTTGAAAAAAAAAACTGAGGTATGAAACTGAAGTGAAGTGTTTATTTTGATAACTGGTATCCGAGAACATATATTCCAGGTTTCGTAAACACTGATGGACTTTTTAAATTAGATCAAGTGGGCAACTGTTCAAGCTGTGGTCTTACACCACACAGTGATATTTCCATTTAAGTGATGAGATTAAGATTTCCACAAGTTTTCATTGTTTTTTACAAGAATTGTTTATCCAACACTGCGGCTTCATCAGGATTTGCATTTCAATTTCCATTATTTGCAATTTCATGAATACAATTCCATCTCACCAACATATATAAATAAGACAATTGTTATTATTTCGGATTGATCATCGATGATTAAAGAGATTTAGATTGAACGATCTTTCGCGGTTTCACTAGAAATGAAAATAAGTTTTTCATACTTGTATCGCAGTTTTCTCCAGATGAATAATACATTCGAAGACCATACGATTGAGGAAGTGAAAGTTTGAAGTAGTTTTTTTTCTTATCTAATTCTCCACTATACGATTCGTATTGTCAATATGTTTGGGGTTTCCTATTCTCCATTTTGAATATGTGTGTCTAGAGATTACGATAAGATAGCGTCGATATGGACCATTATATAAATGGGAAAAATTTGCAGAATAAGTCAGTCACGACCACTGTCAGTGTATAGTGTTGTGCCTGAAAATGCCAGCTTATATCCAAATCGATTCAGATTCTTCCAGGTAGAATGAAGGTTCGAAAACCTTAAACTCTATAGCTCTTGAAGATGAACTCATCGAAAAAAAATAGAGTTTTCATTAATTTACTGGTTACTTAATATATTTAAAACTAACTGCACCAATTTAGTTCAAAATCTCGCTTCAGTGAATGTCTTCCGTTCATTACACAGGGTGACCGGGAGATTGACGTTATTAAATAAAAATTAGATTCCTCCCCATGTCATGGGGTATCCGAAGTACCCCATGTATGTTCCGCGATTATTCACGGTTTTCGAGTTTTAATCATTTTCAGAACATTTCAGAACTTTTGTACTCAATCACGTGAAAAATTCTAAAAAAAAAGTGTGAAACTATTTTGACTCTTTTCTTTTGCAATGAAATCTCCATAAGTTGTACTTTGAAATATAAAATAATCAGCTCTGTAACTTCAATGCAAGTTTAGGAAAAATTGGTCTCAGGAGAGAAAAATACGTCAAGTTCATTAGGACCAAAACTTTATAGTTATTTGAGTACCTAGAGCGTTATATGGATCCTAACGCCCGGAGGGAAACATTCGGCCCGAGGGCCTTTGGCCCGAGGGATGAATGGGCGTTAGGATCTAATAACGCTCGTGGTGCATACAAGATTTTATTTTTCTCGAATATATCATTTAATTACAATAAAATTCGATTGCTCCTATGATTCTTTTTCCATTTAACTTTCAGTAGTAACCTTGGCATTTGTTAATATTTTGAAGTTCGTTATCATCATGTCATCATTTGTATTAAGTGAATGTCATTACTGTTTTTGCCAAATTGTGAAAAAATAAAGAAATAAAATAGAAATGAATAGCAATTTGCCAAATAATATAATTAAAAATGCAGCCAAAGCTGCAAATAATTTATTACCAGAAAAATCCAGACTCGTGCTACGACAATTTTGGATTATGAAACATTCCATCAATGGAAGTTGAAAAATGAAATAATTGCTATAGATGAAACAGTGTTATTGGCGTACTTTCAAGAATTGGTATGCTATTTTATTTATCATTTTGTTCATGTGTGGTTGATAATTTTTTTTTTTATTTCAGTCTGAAAAATTTTGTCCTACGTCATTGTGGACGAAATATTCTATTTTGAAATCTACACTGATTGTCGATGAAAACATCAATATTTCACAATTCTCCCGGCTAGTAGCGTTTGTAAAAATGAAATCTAAAGGATATATTCCGAAGAAATCCAAAGTTTTGACAGCAGAACAAGTTCATACATTCATCAATGAAGCTCCTGATGAAATTCATCTTCTTCATAAAGTAGTTCTAATAATGGGTGTTTTTGGAGGACTGAGGAGAGATGAATTAGTGAAAATGTCTATCAAAGATATCGAAGATAAGGGTAGATGTTTACTTGTTAAAATACCCGAAACTAAAACCGGTATGTCAAAAGGATTTAGCATTTTAGAGGAAGAAAAAATAGGAGCTTTGGGGCTGGTCAGAAAATATATATCCTTGAGACTCAGTGGAGTGAAGAATCCTAGATTTTTCCTCACGTTCCGAAATGGTCGGTGCGCCATCCAACCTGTTGGCAAAAATACCATAGGAAGTGTGCCTTCGATGATTGCTAAATACTTAAAATTGGATAATGCAAATGAATATACAGGACATTGTTTGAGACGGACTTCAGCAACTCTTTTAACTGAGGCTGGAGCATCATATGAAACGTTAAAAATACACGGAAGATGGAAGAGTGCATCTGTGGCGGAAGGTTACATAGAGCAGAGCATTTTTTCCAAAAACAAAATATCGACGATGATTGTGAATTCGGTAACAGATTCTCATGAATTCTCTAGTGGTTCTCTTGTGAACGAACTTCCAAGTACTTGTGGTCAAGTTTTCGCTCCTCAGGTTTCGAAAACATCCCAAGATTCACGATTGAAGAATTTTTCCGGGAAATTCGAAAACTGCACTTTTAATTTTGATTAAGGAAGACTTTGTTTTCGTTTGTTGAGTGGTCGTTGTTTCAGTATTAAAATTCTGCGAAATAAATAATTTCTTTCTAGCTTATTTTGCTTCTCGCACAACGAGCGGGCGTTATGATCCATAATACCCGCTAAAATGCCCACGGGCATAATGATTGTATTTATAGCAACCCTTTCTAAGGTAAAATAAACATATAATGTACAAGTGAAAAATAAAAATATAAATGGATATTTGGTTCATTACTGAATGTACCTATAAAATGCGCCTAACCCTTAGCAGTCAGGATCATTGATAGATAGATCGGACGAAGTGGTCCAATTGGGTGGCCCCGATGCTCTCGTGACCTTAACCCCATAGACTTGTTCATTTGGGGTTTTTTCCAAGAAATCGCCTACGCTAGGGAGAAGAGAAGAATTAAGGCAGAAGATTGCAGAATCCGAATGTAAAATAAAAGAAAACAGGGAAGCTTTTAGGCGATTAGAAGACAATTTTGTACATAGATATAGAATATGCTTTGCCGCTGGAGGTGATCATTTCGAAAATCTGTTAAAATGCCAATAAATAAATTTTCATTTACATTATTTTCACTCATTCATTAACAAAACCAACTCTTACTTAAGAAATTTGTTAACTGATCTGAGTTTATTTTGGATAATGATTGAATGGAAAAAAATTCTAACACACCAAATCTTAGCTTATTTGCAGTAATCTTGATAAATTAACAGGTGAATTTAGCCTTAATCATAAAAAGACAAAAAAAAATTAAGAATTTCCACTTTGGTGGATTTGATGGCGGATTTCAGCTAAAATAGCTCATTGAGTACTGCTTATTTTAAATGATCCTGATTGCGAAGTTAGGTGCATTTTAAAGGTATATTCAGTAATCAAAAAAATATCCATTCACATTTTTTAATTATGGTTGAAAGTTTTGTTCCTAATTCACTTGACGTATTTTTTTCTCTTCAGATCAATTTTTCCTATACTTACATCATAGTTACGAATAATTATATATATCAAAGTAAAACTTATAGAGATTTCATTGTAAAGGAAAAAAATCAAAATTTTTTTATACTTTTTTTTTAGAATTCTTTTACGTGATTGAGGATCAAAGTTCTGAAATTTTTGAAAATATCTTTAACTCGAAAACGGTGAATAATCACGGAACATGAATAGGGTATTTCGGATAGCCCATGACACGAGGAATCTGTTGTTTTCAAACATCTCCCGGTCACCCTGTATATTGACATCTTAGCAACCCTTGAAAGTCGGTGTTTTATTTCTCTTTGAAATCAGTAACTGAAAATTCCATATTCTTCAGTTCTCACCTATGAAAAGGATTGAAACAAATAACCCTGCTTTTTCGAGTCTTATCTCATAAAAAGTTGAAGACTAGGTGATTTTAAAATTTGTTTTGCATAAAAAGTTCTGTCAATTGGCTTTTAAATACCATCTCGAGAATGGAGACGTATAATTTCCTGAGTTTCACTATAAGAAAGTAATAAAAAATATGTTGATACGCTAAGGATACTTGGAAGACCTGAGAATATGCTGAATTTTAATGGAATAAAATGGTAGATAGAATTATTAGGTTGTATAATGAAGAACTCCGAATATTTAAATAATTTTTTTTTCAATATGTCTTGAAACTTGATTTTTTAATTCGATAATCAATCTAGGTGAAGAAGCTCAGAAGGAGTTCATAATCCATTTTTATAAAAAAGGTATCGAATATTGAAAATCAAAATAAAGACAATAATGACTGCACCAATGGAATTCTATTTCTTTCCCAAGTTATTTAATTTGTTTTTCTCCAAGAGAAGATACTACGTACCAAATTTACTTATGTTGGGCTTTCGGAAAATTCGAATTGCACTAAAGGACATTCTGTTCGGTTTAAATTATTTTTGTCCCTATCAATTTCACTGTCAAACAGAAATTTTTTTGATAAACTTCTCAGAATATCATGTATTGAGAAATTTTTTACTCATAGGAAAGCAGGTAATATTCAGCTAATTCAAAAACCACTTCTAAATTGGTATTCAACTAGATATGTCTAATTAGACAAATCGAATCAGGATTCTTTATCGGGGTGCCGAACCCAAGTGTTTCAGACAGATCACTATCGGCTATCGGCTCGATATTTGTAAATAACATTTGGGCAAAACAATAAGTACAAACGGGCAAAAAATATAATAAAATCTTTATTTATTTTGAGATTATATTCCTTGTCCATTTCGACATTGAGATATCGATTTTTTTCGCCTAACATCATGATAATTTCAAATCAATATTGATCTTCACAATTTCAGTCAAGATAACCGCTAATCGAACAAATTGTATGACGACGAAAAAAGTTTTATCATGAATTATGGAATGGAGATAAGTTAACAATTACATCGAATAAGTAGCATTTTATTTCTGTCTAATTATTCGAAAACTGGAAAAACCTGATTGGTGGCACATACAGGGTGTTTCATGAAATAATTTACATGCTTTCAGGGGATATCCTAGCCTTATACTATACAGGGTTGGCATTTGAAAACGAAACAGACGAGATTACAGACGAAATAATTTTTTTCGATAGAAATGCTCGGACAGGTCGATATCTGTTTCGAGGGGGACAACTTGAGATGTAGGTTACGGACGCTTAGCGGTTATTAAAATAAATATAATGAACATATTACGGACTGAACATATTAGACTTTTTTTCCAGTTTTTTTTAGATATTTTTAAGACTATTCGATTGAATACAATGGTTTCAACAGAAATGTATTTACTATTGACTACTCGATCACACCAGGAATGGAAAACTTGAAAAAAATTTTTTCGTCGAATTTATTTTCACTCCCTGTATAACCGGAAGCTTTTGGGCTTCGAAAATACTTTAGCTCTGTAGAGAACTTTGCACAATATCATAATCCCAATTTTTAGATTTCAAATAAGTCTAGTTCTCCAGAAACGTCTAATAGGCACTCGAACTTGAGACACCCTGTATGATATGATTGGTTTATGATAACTGAGGTGAGAGACTTATAAAAAATTATTTTTTATAACATATTATTCATTAAATGAAAAATTCTACTCTGCAAATTGTCTAAATTTCTTGAGGAAACTGCATCAATAGTCATACCATATATTGAAGTTGATTGAACTGAAGAATTTTTCATGGTTAAATTTAGTTTATTACTCGAACTTGAGACACCCTGTATTTGAAGTATGATAGTAATTAAATTATTGTATCAAAATGTCGAAGATAATTAAGGTATACCTATATAACTAGTGTTACATTATCAATAAATCCTTTTTAAATTTTTCTATTATGCATTGATTTTTAAGTGATTGCCGTAAACTTACGAATAAGTTTTACTTTAATCGTGTGTTAACATTACCCGCACTATATTTTTTCCCATTCATTTATTATGAAAAAAATTGCACCGAAGCAGATTTTTTTGAGATCATCTTGTGTAAAAACTGTGAATATGACGTTTAATTCAATCCATCAATCCGATTGAATGGGCTGGTTGAACCCATATTCAGAAGCATAGTTGTTGGAAAATTTGTCGTCATCATCAATCAAAAGAA
Organism: Micraspis discolor; assembly: GCA_030674115.1. Classification (NCBI taxonomy): domain Eukaryota; kingdom Metazoa; phylum Arthropoda; class Insecta; order Coleoptera; family Coccinellidae; genus Micraspis; species Micraspis discolor. Next base: position 238,470 of record JARTUT010000461.1, on the reverse strand, counting down.
TAGCAGGCACTCTCGTTTCTGGCTTATTAAACATCATCAGCGCAGGTTTACAATAGGTTCTGTAAGATACTTTTAGTCATCATCAATAATTAAGTGGTATTGATGAAGGCTAACAAGTCAGAAACTAGTCTGACTGTCCTTCTTTTGATTGATCACAAGCATGCAAATAGTATAAATTGATTGGTTTTTCAAGAATCAAAATATTTCAATGATTAAATATGAGTATTACCTCGAGGAAGTCAGTATTTTGTCAAACAATGAGCTTTACCAAGAAATTCTAAAATATTACTGACTTTAAATTCATTATTCTCAATTTTATATTGTAGTGCACCATGGGGAGGCCTTACAGGTTTAGAGAAGAAACTGATACTTTTGAGCATTATCCTTGGAATTCTCTTGATGGTATTCATGGTTCTTCTTGGATTGAGTGGACAGAACTGTGGTAAATAACTTGAAGTTTATATATTTGTAGTTGATTGATTCGAATTTCTCTGCAATAGATAACCCACCATCGAATTCTACAACTTCTCCGTCAGGTGGAACTAGTGAGTATTCACCCGAACTACTTAAAGCGAATCAAAAACAACTGTGATAAAAGCATACATTTTTTTTTTGGATCATAAAAAATTGTTTTGTTATTCATTGTTGTTGAAACATATGAAAACAAATAGGCAATCTGCTGCATTATTTACCTTCGCAATCTCATTGTGATATCTATAATAATTTCAGAGATATATACTTGGTTCCACACATTTGCCCATAACTGTATAATCGAAATTGTAAAATGCTGTGCTAATAGCAGAAAAACGTTACAATGAATGAAATAAAGAGGTGACAAGAAAAGCCATCAAAAAGGGATGAATCAATGATTATATTATTTTATGTATCAGGGAAAAAAAACGGGATACTCAAGCGAGAAAATTTGATGAACATATCCAATATATTATCGTTGAGTTTCGTAACTTTCAATTCTTCTTCAACCATCTAATGTTTTATAATTTCTTACCTTTTCACCACAATTTCGAAAAGGTGTGTGAGATTTTGAAAAACGTCTTAGGGATACGTTCATTAAATTATTTATTAAATATTAAAATACATAGTACTGGGTGTCTGCCATGAAGGTCTACTACTCTATTGGCTTATTAATTATGATTGAATAAAAGAGAATGGTTTGGGATTCATTATGTATCATTGAATGTCGTCATTTATATATGGAATACAATATCAGATGAACGTCCGGTTCTGTTAGCCTTACATATGCAAGCTGTTTTTGGAAATTATGTGTTTAAATTTCACGAAACAAAGTTATCTTTAAATCGGGATCACTTTGTTGAGTGAAATTAGAATAATTTTCAAAAAACGACAGAGTGTTCTCCAAAAAATTCGAATCTCGTGTGGTTGTTGGAAAGATCATTCAACAATATAAATCAAACGAAATAAAAAATAGTTTTTTATTCAAAAATAACCAGATAGAAGCATAACAACAAATTATTCATCTTTATTCTCAAAATAATAATTATTGATAGTACAATTATTATACACATTACGAGCATTATTTTCGAATGATTAAGTAGATACTGATGTTGTTTCTTGAAGGACATATTTTTCATTCCTTATGACTGTGATTATTTTTTTGTGATGTTGTTGGTCCAGTTGGAGATACGGTTTCACTGACGCTGCAGAAGAATGGCCTGTTATCTTTATAAGCTGTTCCTCGCCAATGCTTTGGCTAATTGGCTGACAGCAGTAGCTCGATGCGAGTGGTTGGTTATCTTCGACTTGGTTGTGTTGATGCCAATGAGTTCTGTTGATTCTTTTGTCCATTTAGCTATCGTATTGGAACCGACTGGGGAGTTTTTGAACCATGAACCATATTTTCAATTCTTATATGGAGTAAAAAATAGTCTTTTAGTGCTTATGTTTGCAGTTTTTTTTTGAGTGCAAGTAGCTTATATAACCTCACCGGGCAAATATCTTCTTCAATATTGGGAGTCAGCCATTTCGTTTCTGCACATTTTTGGGCACCACCTTGTCTTGTTTCAGAAAATATTGGATTTTAGGCAATTCGGCCCTGGGATTACCATCGTTTTCAATTTCGAATTGGAAATACGGAATTAGACATGATGAAACCTCTCCTCCGCGCCAAGCAAGCTCCAATGCTCAATAAAATAAAATGTTTTGTTCAAACCGTCTAGATTATCTTCTTTACATAAGTTGACCATCTTTTTGTGTTGCTCTAAAGACAGCGCCTGGGCACTAACTTTTCTTTTCTCAGGGTCCACTTGCAAAATACGCCTCTTGGCATTTCGTGCATCCCGCGCCGTTTTAAAAGCCACGTCTGTGAATGGATCGAACCTAACGCCCCATTCGGAATAGAATTTTTCCTGCAGCTGTTTGGCAGTATTATTCCACAAGGTTTTTACGACCATCTCTTTTCTTCATATTGAAAGCCCAGTCTAGCTTAATATTATTGGGCTCTGACAAACTTGTTTTTTCATTTACAAGGTATTCCCGGGCAGCACAGAATTCTTCAAATTGTTTCCAAATGTAGGATCTTGACTTCACTGTATTAAGCGGCACACTTTTCTTCATACTTTCTCCAACTGAAGTAATATTACAATTCCCAAAACGTTTCATTTTTATCTACTTTATGGTAAAATACGAAAATAAACTGACAGAACTGCCAAATGTGCTGTTGAAGTTACCGCTAACAACTGCTTGTTCATCGTAACCATGACGACCGCTACTTCCACCAACGGTCAAAGCTATCCGGACGTAATCATATTCCTATGCAAATTAGGCATTTGATAAAAACAAATTTCTAAAAGTGAAAACACTGTGAGGTTGAGTGTTTTCAGATACAGTTTGTTTCTATTGGTCCGTTTTCAAAAATTGAGCGATTTCATTGGACGATGTAGTATAGTGTTGAATGATCATTACAATCTCATACATTTCACTGTATATTTCATTAATTCAATTACGAATAATTTGTTTGAGGTGCTCAAACGCTTCTGGTTTGATTGCGTAAACCTTGCTCCACAGATATCCTCACAAAAATGTCCAGAATAGTACCAATCAGGCCAATCAATATAACTATATCACGAAATAACTTGTGGGGCGGGGAGTTTCGCAGTTGTTACATTGTTACACTGGCTGTAAGCAATGTGGCGTCGTGATGTTGATACCACATGTTGATGAAGCCTGAAGCATGTAGTTATTGCTAAACTTTTTTAAAAGCATATCACGATATCGCTCCTTATCGAGAGTTATGTTGAGCCATTTTCATTTAAAAACAGTACGGTGATTCCTCCTGACCAAATTGAACACCTTAGTGTAGTTTTCAAAGGATGCAATGATGAATAATTTTAAGGGTTTCTTTTAATTTTATATTATGGTAGAAATTTTCCTCGCTGATCGTTATGATTTTTTCTTGAAAATTGGGTTGGCCATGGGCGAGCTGTAACACCCTATTTGGTTATATACGGCGGTGTAAATGTCTTGAGCAAAATTGTCACAGAAATTGTTCTCTGAATTTCAAACTTTTGAGAACGGCATCCAATTCAGGCCGATGTATTGATTCCAGCATTTTCTTGTACATTTGTGATGTTTTCAGCTGATTTTCTGTCGGGTCCATCAGCTTTTTTCTTCCGAAGTATTCACTACACTTGTTAGCAAGTTGTTGAGTAATCAATTATTGTTTTCGCTACCATTTTTCAACGATTAAAACACATTACTTTCAACAAGAACTTTGTTTTTTGAAACAAAATAAATAAAGAATGTTGATGACGATGATTCAAAATTTCATAGTTTCACAAAGAGAAAAGAAGGGCAATTAAGAGTGAAAAATCTGGCAAATGTCCAGCACAACCACGCTGGCTGAAGTGAAGTCTTTCATTGAAATTACTTATCACTTTTTGGCAAAATGTTGGGTCGATTTCGGCACATCACAGATTTTGAGTTTTAAGGTTGCAATCGATTCGATTGGCTCTGTATAGACTCTGTCCTTGAGAGAGCCCCATAAGAAATAATCCAGTGGTGATAAATGACACGATCTGGCTGGCCATTCAACAGCTGAATTTCGTGAAATTATGCGATCAGCAAATTTGGTTTGCAATGAATTGATCGTCTCATTGGCTGTGTGAAAAGTGATACCACATGTCAGTGATATCAATGTCATCAGCTGAAATTGAGCTGTTGATATCTCGAGATAGCGTGAGCCCAAATTCGGCAATTTGTTTGTTGACGTATCCTGACAAGAAAAACCAGAATTAACTGAGCCAATCTACGTCGATGTGAATGGTCGGTTGGCTTCAATTCCTGCACAAGTTGAATTTTGTAAGGCTTCAAAGCCAAATCTTTATGCATAATTCGAAGTGGTGGTTTGGGATAACCCCAGTTGTTGAGAATGTCTAGAAATTAACAAATTTGGATCTTCTTCAACACTGTGACTCACGGCTGCGATGTTTTCAGTGGAACAGACCGGTCGAACACGCGTTTATGTTGTACCAAGCCTGTCAACTTAAAATTAACGACTAAATTCTTTATAGCGGTCTCAGAAGGTCGATTATGTTGTTCGAAGATATCACGAATTTTACGAAATGTACAACCACTATTTTCAGAGTGTGTTTCAACTATTTTAATGCGATTTTCGAGCGAGATTGAATTCATTGTAACAATTTCTAAATCATCTACTACGAATATCTTGATGTTTACAAGAATGGCGGCAAAATGAAGTGCCTTTCCGGTAGACACCCGGTATAATCTTTCCTCTTAAGCCTAGTTGATAGTTCAAACATTCCGAAAAATGTCTCAGTTATGGGTTTTACCTTGATTCATAAAAAATTTGTTTTTGTAGCCATACCTGTTTCACCAACTACAGGGTCAACGAATACAACAACAACAGCATCAGAAACACCAAAATCATCAACAACAACATCCACAACAATATCAACAACAGCATCAACAACAACAGCACCAAAAAAGCCATAGAAGATATGGTGAATTTTCATTTTTTTTTGAAGATCCCCGATAATATTCTCTTTCAATATTTGAAACAAGAATATCAAAATTAAACAATTCACTCCTTCCTCAAATGGAAATATCTGGGATTTTTATATTTTTTTCTGAAATATACAGGGTGGGCCATCCATAATTTTCCACCTCGAATTTTGAGCTTCAGAATGGAACAACGAAAAATGCTAGAACAGGTCAAATCATGAAAGAGGGACAAATAAGGGTGTTCAAATGAGTTTGATATTACTACCCCTCTCGCCGCAGCCCCTACTTGTTCCCCTTTTTCAATAGGAAAAAGGAACTGCACCTTGTTGAAATGACAATTCAATTCACTGCATAAATGAATTTTTTTCATCGCTTTTTTATTATACAGAGTGACTCAATATTCCATCAAAACTTTCACAAGCCAAACTTGGATCTTTCAGATGGAAATAGCTCTCGGACGGATCAAATATTGAATTCGATATCACGACCTCTTCAGCCGCTATCACTTAAAACAATTATTTTTGAATTGAGATAACAGATCGAGTAGCTTTGTTGAATGACCATATTATTTATTTTCTTTGGTTACATCGCTATTAAACATTATTTCAACCCATAAACTTCTATTCCAATGTTTGACCTTCGGGATGAGAAAACGTAAAACTCTTGGACGAGTTTGATGCAGGGCTATGAACGCGTAATTGAAAGAAAATTTTTTCTCCCTATTCAATTACGGACAACGAAAAAATGAATAGACATAATGATGAATACTTCAACTTAGCGAAATCGCAAAATGGCCTCCATCTTCCCCATGAATACATACAGCGGTTCCTCCAAGTGATTCCTCACATTTCTTCAAGTTTGCAGGCTCAATCAAATTAATTTTACGCTTCAAATGTCGCCATGAAAAATAATCTAGGGGAGATAGATCAGGCCATTTTATGACACCCCTTCTTTCAATCCAACGCCCCGGAAATATTGCATTTAAATAGTGCCTCACGGGAGCCGCAAAATGAGGAGGTGCTTCATTTTACTGAAATTTCAGTTGGGCTTCCGCATAACGGTGATCGTTGTCTAAAAATCTGTCAACATAGAACCATTGAGATTGCGGTCCACTGCGTCCACAGCATTGTCGCCATTAATACCGACCCAGACATTAAGCTTTCCAAGATATTGAGTCTTTTTTCCATCTCAAAGATCCAAATTCGTCGGGTGAAAGTTACTGATAAAATACTGAGTCACTCTGCTTAATAATAAAGCGATTAAAAAAATACACTCATGCAGGAAATGAATTACCTTTCCATTGCTGCTCGACTCCATTTCCTTATCCAAAAATCAGAGCTGATAGAGGTGGCAGCATGAGGGGAAGTGATATCAAACTCATTTGAATACCCTTTTTCGTCCCCCTTTCAAAAAATATGACCTGTTCGAGCATATTTTCGTTACTTTATTCCAAAACTTACCTGGAAAAAAGTATCATCATAAAAAATTGGTTAATTGTAATTCCCACTGTGAATATCCTTATTGAGATATAAGTCAATACCATACGTACTCTTACATTTATCAATTACCAACCTTTATTTTCATTTTCAGATAAATCTGAAGCTGCTTGATACAAAAAGCATCCTCCCTGATGAAACATCAATTTTTGTCAAATATAATTAGCAATAACTTTCATTGTAATAACTAGAAATGCCAGGAAATAATAAAAAATTTAAAAAAAGAGACATGTGCACTGCTTCCGCAGCAAATGAAAACATCTACTCATAACCAAATGGAATGTAAAAACTTTTGAAAGAATTGCACAGATCACCTTCACATCTTGAAACTCCTCCTGATTATCCTTATATACTGCGTGTTTACAACCAACTACCTAATTGGTTGTTTCTTGAACATGTCTGGTATTCACGCATGAGCGTATTCTCGGCCAGGGCGGAAGAAAGCGGTTGAAATATAACGAGTTGACTTGTCCGCGTGTAGTAGTGTTGTTGTGTACGTTTACAGTGCGTTCGTTGCCATAGCTGCGCGTGTTGAGTACACGCAAAGACTTATGGTTTTTCCGATAACCATTTGAATACTTTTATAATCCTATCTACACGACTGTTTCTGGATGAAAACACGCATGCGCAACTTTGTCGTATTGTTTCACTATAATTCAACGTGAAAAATTATTTATCTTTATTTATCTATTGGTTTATTGGTTAGTTGAATTCAGAAACAACCCAAGTAACACTAAATATGAAGTTGAAGAAAGGTAGTTGGTTTTATTGAATGCTTACAAATTACATTTCTTATAAGCGCGAAGAAAATCTTGAAGGTAAGTGAGCAAACACTTGCAATTTTTTCTACACTGTATGAAATCGAATTTTACCTCCGAATAACACGTGCGCCCCCGATATCGGAAAGTTTTTTTATTGAAAAATATCCAAATCATTTTCAATTATTTTTTTCTAAACCTTACAATGGTTAGTTTTTGCATATGGTTCATAAGGAATTATTTATTTATCACTGGAGAGAAAACCGATGGCCGATTAGTTGAAATAAAGAGATTTCCGATACAAATTCGCCATCTATTTAGGAACAACCTGTAACTTTTTTCTCTTACATATTAGGGTAGTAAAATCTAAAACATGGTTTAAGTAACAGTTCTTGAAAATTTCATCTTTTTGGCGAGAAGGGATAAGAAATAGCTGAAAGTTCAAGACGAAAAACAGTTTTTTGTGAATAACTCAGATAATATCCACTTTAGGGCAAGGGTGTGATGCTTACACTCACATTATTTTTTAACGTAGATTCAAAAGCTGCCATATAAAAATGGGGTTCTAAATTGAAAAAATTGATTTTTCACGATTTTGTCATCCCTAACTTCGAAAGCGATTTTTTCACCCCCTGTATCATGAATCGCGATTTCGATTTTTAAAATGGATACCTCACTCTTACATCTTGAAAAATCCCAAAAATGAAAATTGTCCATTCTAAAACCTCGAAGTTATTCTTGTTTCAGCGGAGCTCTATTTTCGATGTTTTTTTCGAATTTTCCCGCTCAGAGAGAATTTATCCAACCAAAACTGAAAAATATTACATCAAAATAACTTGAAATTTTCTAAGGAATCTATTTCTGCAATAAAAAATGGTGTTGTAATTTGAAAAACGGAAGTTAACGTCATTTCCGGAAAAACCGGAGGTGCTCATGCCTTGAGAATATTTTAGATTTCATCAGCATCGTGAAATAATTATAAGTGATGAATTTCATGAAAATACATTCAGTAGTTTCCCGTATAAATATGGGTGAGGTTCCTCGTGAATGACCCTGTATAAGAGATAAAGCTATCTAGGAATTTAGCAATTAATTCACTCCAAACAAATTCCATTTCGAACAAAATCTACACAAGAGATATTAATGGTGATTTATTAGACCAACGGCCTATTCTATCTCTTGTAGCGATTTGTTCATAACCCTCCAATGCCATTATCAGAGTTCAAATACCTCCAGGGCTAATACAAATACCTACAGCATAACCCATGCGATATAATCTGAATTTTTTTAACATTAACGCCCAGAGTACAATAACGTACCTATTTATCTCTCCAACGTATGAAAAACTCCCCGCAGTATGTAAATTGGTAACTCTGGGAGCCATACGGTCAAAAAAGTATAAACATTCGGATCATATTTCAAAGTTGAATAATGATACAGAAGATAAACAGAAACATAGTTTCGACTTGGAAAAACCTCCAGAATTTTGAGTTATCGCCAGCTATAAAAATTCCGCTGCATCGCAGAGCGACTAATGTTCCTTTAAATGTTTCCTCTATTCATAAATATTGCGAGCTGAAAGAAACAGCATCATTTTCTCTTTGTTGTTGAAGATGGTCCATAGATTCGGCATCAATTGAGTAGAAAATCTCTGCATATCCTGGAGGATCAGGGATTTAGTGAGGATTGTCTTTGCTAGAAGCCAGAAAAACAGAGAGAAGATCTGAGTTTTTTGGATGTGAAAGGTAGATTCGATACCACACAAAGACATTTAGTCCTCTTTGTATTGTTTGTATTGAAGTTTCATTACATACAGGGTGCAATAAATTCGATAATGACTGAATGAGACTGTGTTGAAGAAAATTCTTCGACAAATCGATTGAATTTGGTTATTATTATTATTATTTACTACTATCACTGTAATATATTATGAGATCAGTCATAATAAATATCAGTAGATAATCTGCCTACGTTATTTTTTAAATGTATTATATCTCAACTTCCTCCAACAATGGAATATGATTTCCATTTGAATGGGTTCCATAGCAGACTTTAAACATCAGATCTGAAAAATCGTCACTTGGACCGCAAGACCCAATTTGCAGAATCCTCCTTGTAGATTGGCGACAAATTTTGTGTATTGAATTCCAATATAGAGGGTATTTCTAAGGACAAAAGTGATTATATTTCTAAATTAGCAGAAGGTTATGGTACGGAGATTATTCTCCTTCAAGAGACATATACGGATACTGAAAAAAATCTTCGTGAAAGAGAAACTATAGAATGTTATGTATTTATTTATTATCTCCTTAGTAAATTTACAGTTCAGCTTGTTATTTTAAATTATCCTTAACTCACAATATCGAGTTAATACGAAAAGGTGAATTTGGGGGTGTTTTCTTTAACTCCTTTAAATTTTGTAATATTTCTGTCGTTAATATTTATAAACCTCCAAATACTATTTCGCCAAGAAATTTGGATATAAATCTTCCTTATTCTTCAATTTATTGCGGTGATTTTAATTCTCACCACGTTATGTGGGGTTGTAATAATAATGATAGAAGTGGAATAGCTTTAGCTGACTGGAAGTAAGATAATAATTTCTATTTGATTTTTGATGGAAAAATGTACCTTCTCTTCATTTTTCTCTATGGAATAGAGGCTGTAATAATGATCTCTGCCTAATGTCTTGTAACAATACTTGCAATCCGCTTTCTATAAAACGTAATTCAAGGAGTTCTTCCTCATAGCCAACATAGGCCTATTCTGTTTACTTCAAAAAGTTTAGTTCAATATTCTGAATGTTAAAGAAGACCTCGTTGGAATTTCAAGAAATTGGATTAAACTTGCTAAGAAGGTAGACAGTGATATTAGGTAGATCAAACTCACTCAAGATAACTGTCACAGATTCATAGGTGTTGTGAAAGCCGCAGCAAAAAAGTTCGTTCCTAGAGGTTTCCGGAAAGATTATATTCCAGGTTGGTCGAAAGAAACAGATAATTTGTATAAGGACTATCAAAAACCACAATCCATTGATAAATGTGAAAGGCTTATGAATTGTATCAATACAAGAGATCTAAAAATTCCGTTGTACAGGGAACAGCCAAGTCATCACCTTTTACGGAAACGGACGAAAAAATTGTCGAACAGCATCTCTAGCTGAAATTTCCTAATAGAAAATTCATTGTGGAAACACTACCACTAAGGGAAGGTGCAGCTAGCTGCTCATTCAAAGTAGAAGGTGATTTGGACATAGTCGAAGAACTTCATAAGAGTGAGAATTGGCCAGAAAATATATCCATAAAAAGATATGAATTTTTTAGAATCAGAAAATCAGAAAAACGGGGGTATCCTGTTTACATCTGAATAATCATGAGAAATATAGGAAATTAGCTGTAACTTTCAATGATTCTCCTATCGAACATAATATCTATTCAGAATAATAATATAATAAATAAAAGTTAAATTAGATTCATCTTTCAATTACAAGGCTCATTTAGATGATCTTAGCCTAAAATTGAAAACTAGGTATGATGTTCTTCAGAAATCATCTGGATCAAATCGGCAATTGGCCACAAATCATTTCCGCTTTAAAACCTATCAACTAAATCAAACGAAAGCTCCCTCTCGTCAAGAAAGCTCCGAACAAATATCCCACTCTGTGCCTTTCTCGTATCCCGAACGCACCACAGAAGATCATTTTCTGGATGCTGCGGTACGGGCAGAGTGGATCGTGTTCGTGTTTTGACATAAATTAGACTAGTAATAAGGAGACCGCACCGATTTCGATGGAGTTCTGCTCGCTATTTGATCATCTAACCGTTATATTGTTTGTTGAGACTGTTGCAAATTGATGAACGCCGAATCTGGACCAGCTCATTAATTCATGGCTGAACTGAGCAGTTTCTCGATAGATGAACGGTGGGTATTGCGAAATTGTTCATTATGTGCTCGTGTTTGAACTGGTGCTATCTCTTTGAGTTATCATAGACATCAACAGAATCGAATTAGTGGATTAGCAAGTGTAGACATTCCATTAATTGAAACTATTTCAATGTTGTTCACTATACTAACTTCCTTATTTGAAGTTCTATCTTTTTCAGATGTTGCCGGTCATATAAACAGAAGCCAAAAAAAAAATTTATGACCTAGGCAATACAAATTCTCATTCCCAAAAATTTCACCTGCTGTACAATTCTGGGTAATGGAACCAATAAAACTCTTTGTTCTAAAGCGACGTTTCGATGAATTTTATCATCTTCTTCAGGCTAGAAATTACAATAAAATATTTGTTAATTAAATAAACACAACATGGCAAAGTATAAATAAATAGACAGATTTACAACAACAATATCAATAAAAAAAATATAGACCTTATTACTGTTCTACTACATATTTAAAGGATATTTACCTAAGAACAATTGACAGCTGATGAATTCAGCCTCGTTAAACTTTTCATTATTTAAAAGAACAACAAAATAAACAATCAACAGTGTATAGGGAGGCAACATCGATGATATGAATCCTTTGGTTTGTGAAGCATACAAATGAAACTGAAAGATCGTGAACCAGACACAATCTCTTATCAGTTGGCTGACAACCTGTTTATGCAATGCAAGTAGCATTGACTTAAAGATGCATGATCAGTATTAAAACTGACGGTTTTAAAGAGATGGTTTTCATAAAAGTGACACCTAATACCGTCCAAGAAAGAAGAAAGAACTATTGAGTTTTCCACAAATGAAATCGATGTGTGCAACCCATATTAAATTGGAATCGATGTAGATTCCGAGGAATTTTGCGTGCTCCTTCGAAGAAATTGTATCGTTCTGATGACGAATAGTCAGTTTTTGTTGCTCACTACTTCTCACAGTAAAGTGAACACATTGGGTTTTCTCAATATTTATAATGAGGGAATTTGATCGACATCAGTCAATAAAGCACCGCACTAACTCGCTGCAAAGTTTCTGTTGATCATCAAAGGTTCGAGCTGAAACTAACATAGACGTATCATCTGCAAACAAAAGTATTCTGATCAACTTGTATATTGAGAGTGTATCAGGGAAATTACATGGATTAGTCATTATTTTCCTCAAATTTTCAGGTAAGTCGTTAATGAACATGAGAAAAACGAGTGGTCTCAACACTGAACCTTGTGGTACTCCAATATTCAACTCTCGTTCAGCTGAAGTGAAATCAGCCAATTTGACGGACATTGTTCTATCATGTAGATAACTTGAAAGCCAGTAAAGAAACACACCCCTAAACCCCAAATTGTATCACTTATCGATGAGAACTTGGAACGAAAGGCTGTCAAATGCCCGTGATTGGCCAACTGGTCACTATCGAGATACTCGTATGCGGCTCCAACAAGATTAAGATCTCCTGACTAACATAAGTTGAGCGACCTGGTCGAAACCCATGTTGTGAGATACTTGTTTAATAAGTTCATCATTCTGTTGAACAAAATCCGCTCGAAAACTTTGGGGAACACACTAAACATCGAAATTGGTCTATGGTTTACTATATCACGAACAGAACTTTTTTTGTATACTGGGATCACAACAGTTTTCTTGAGAAGATGAGGAAAAATTCCACAACTTATAGATAGACTAATTATATGGACAAAATGTGAAGCAACATCAACGCTTATCAGTTTCAAGATGCGAGAAAAAAATCGAATCAACTCCACAACTCTTTTCACTCTTCAGTGATCTTATAGTGTCCAATATTTCACACTCAAGGACACGGTAAAAAAAAGCTTGAGTTGAGTATTCCAGAAGTTGTTCCGGTGACAGTAGGTAATTTACCGTAGTAAGATTTGAGTTTATTCCCTCGTCCAGTCAGAGTGTTCACCAAAGACCACACCGTTTTGTTTTTGTTATCGGAGTTTTATATCAGTAAGTTATTATATGTCAATTTAGTATTGATGATTAAAGTTCTATAAGATTTTTTCGTGTGCTTATATAAATTATATGTTGATTCACAAGATAAGTTTTTATGTAGCCAATGAATATTTCTAAGTTTTTGCTTGGCTGAAATGATCTCTGCATCGATTGAATTTTTGTTGTTTTTAATGAAGTTCTTACCTTTCGTCAATGGCAATAAGCCTCAAATATTCTATGAATCAAGGAGATAAATGACCCGAAACATACATCCACATCGATACAATCATAGATTTGCTGGAAATCACAATTAGAGATGCGAAGAACAAAATCATTCAAGTTATTTTGATGTTTTCGGACCAAACCTTATACATTCTGAGTCTTCATTTTGAAGTCAATGAAAAAATCGAACGTGAAAGCACGATGGTCACCAATGAAAGCCTCAAAGACCTCAGCTGTGCAGTAATCAACCTTGGTCATGGACGTATGTCTCTTAATGTTAGTGAAAACTCTTGTAGCAGCTCGTGATGAAATGTGTAAATTGAAGCAGTTTAGAAAATCTAAAAACAATTTATAGTGGAGGCAACCTTCTGTGAGAAAGTCAATATTCAGATCACCACATAGAAATATCACATCCTCTTTTCTATAACAATAGTTCAAGGTATGTGAGATTTTATTTAAAAATAATTCAAAATCACTTGAACAGGGTCGGTATATACTGAGAATTACCAATCGTACACTAAGAGCATTCATTTTAACTCCACACACCTCGTATTGCATCTCTCGGAAAACTGGGAAATGCATAGTTTTTTCACTGGTAACTCAGTCTTCAAATAAACCATCGATCCTCCATGAGTTCTTTTGGGACGGCAGTAGAAATCCAGCAGATGGTATCCAGGGAAGTTCATTGTCAGGACTGCACCAGTGCTCAGAAATGCATACGATGTTCTTTCTCGTCGAATAAAACTTCAAGGTCAGCCAACTTGTTGGATATGCACTGAACATTCAATTGGAGAATTTCTGATTTATGTCATGAAAAATATTCAGAAAACTGGTTTGAAAAAATTATCTCCTTGGGCATCCTTGAGATATCATGGCAAAAGGACAATAAGTTTCTTTAGGAGGGTGAAAAATTTCAATTCTGTAATGAATTAATTACGGAACTGTTTTCATTGCCGTAATGAACTCCCAACGACAAATGGTGAAAAATAGATAGAGTCTACTCAAATTTCAATTAGTTCTGAAACCGATCAAGTTCCTTGACTCCAATATCAAATCACCTATTGACGTAAAAGTGAACGAAGCAGCCTGCCACATTGAAACTTCCCGGATCCGCTATGCTGTCATAAAACTTTGCAGACTATCCAAAATAATAAATCTCGCCTGACGCGATAGATAACATTCTATATATTTCGATTCTTCTTTTCGACCGAAAGCCAAGGGGAAAACTGGAAATTTAAACTTTCGCAATATGTTTTCCCTTCAACGCCGAATTATTTATTAATGGCTGATCTGAACTATGCCAGCCAGTTTTATATGGAACTTCTCTGGCGATGTTTGTCTAGGTAATTTGACTTCGAATTTATCCCTGGCAACTGGCGACAAAAGCATTATCAATAACAATACCAGTAAATTATTTTCTTTAGCGGTCGAAATATTCAGCCAGGGAACAGATACGGCAATAAAATGAAATAAGTTGGAAGCAGCCTCTGCTTTCCTGCTGACTTAGTTTGTTATTCGCTTTACGCTCCATGAAGCATCGGTCAGAAAACTGGAGAAGATGCAGAATAAATTGGCCGTGGTTTATTCTGGGATCGTTGAGGTGAGTTTTATATCTGTAAGATTGTCTGCTGCCAGCTGAAAAGTTTTTGATGGTATCTGGTGCCTGTCCTGGTTGTTTAACAGACTAATGGCAGCCATGAATTTCCTCTGGTATTGAACACAGTGTTCGTCTTCTTACCTCAGATTTATGGTAATGACTTGATATAGGAGAAGCGGTTTTTTTTTGTAGAATTGGATGGTCTGGTATTCGGAAAACTTTCATCGTCATCTAACAGTAAGTAGAGGATTATCAAGGTTATCGATTCAATAACTTTTATTCAAGTTCCAATACACAGAGGATAATTGAAATTGAACAATTTATTAAGATTCCATCTACCACTAAAATAATTGTTGTCACGTTGAATGTGAAATTTCTGATAATACAGGGTGGCCATTTGAAAACGAAACAGACGAGATTACAGACGAAATATTTTTTTTCGATAGAAATGCTCGGATAGGTCGATTTCTGTTTCGAGGGGGACAACTTAAGATGTAGGTTACGGATGCATTCAATGCTTCAACCCTTGCTACTACAACCCTCACCCCTAAATCTTGAATAGAGGAGATGGGGTGAGTGATACCTCATTTGAAAGGTAAAATCGACATTTTGAACTTGAGGCAACCATGACTGTGGCTTTCTTCCTCCAATCCACTGACATAGAGATCTTTAATCAAGATGTCGAACAAATAAAGCGTATTGCGAAGGAACTCAATCTTGCTGAAACTCAATCTAAATTATCTTAGATATAATTTGCAGTATTTCCAATAACATGCGGTAACACTTGATCGATAGAAATCCTAAATTTGGACAGATCTTGATCTAATGATGGTCTTTGGGCTATTCAAGATGTTTCAGTTTCTTTCTTGGAATGGGTTATAAGTTTGAGACAAATTTATTATGTATATTCTGTATTCAGTTCTTTTTTTTTTGCTTTTGTCTTTTTATTTTCAGATTCGATACTTGAAGCCTCTGTGATTATTACTTCTCTCCACTCTTGAAGAAAGAAGTCCCTCAAATATATTTAAGCTTATTTTTGTACACATAACAATACTTTTTTACTGTATCGCACAATCAACAAATGCCAACGTTTCGTAGATATATATCTACTTCTTAAGGGTTACAAAAAAGAAATTTACAGAGATCAAATATGTCACAAATATATCTGGCATGAAATCGAATAAAAGACCAAAATACAATGGTTTTCAAAACAAATAAGATCTTAATATTAGCTTGTTGAGCAAATTGGAATCGAACATGTACAGAAACATAAGAAAACTCCGTCTGAAAATTTTTTGAGGCAAAACACAAATCATCACAACGACGTGTTCATTCAATAAATGTGGCGAAACTGAAATATTATTTCGATCTTAGTCTGTTTAACCACAGGTGGAGTCCAGAATATGTTGTTAAAAAAGTCGAATTCCCAACTCACTGTACTGAATATTTGTTTTTGAAGATCCAAAATATTATAATATATCAAGCTCAAATTTTGTGTGCCAGTTTGGCAATTAACGGTATCATTGAATTGTATGTATATCATTTCACTTATTGTTTTTTTTTGTATAATTTCCTTCTACGTCTAGAACAGAAACCGCTTGAAAATTAAATTGGTGTTTATTATTAAAATAGTGGGTTGCAAGGGCCGTCTTTGTATCTTTAGATCTTAACTTTCCTTGGCAATCGTACTTGTACTAACTTATTCTATTTTTGAAATATTACTTAGTTTGGCCAATATAACTCTTCGAACAATTACTGCAAGGTATCTTGTAAATCAATTCGCTCTGATCCATCATGGGGTCAACGTCCTTCAATTTGGAAAATAATGAGCTACAAGTTGAGAGGTTGTATGAAACTTAATTTATGTTCTTAAAAACTTTTGCTGATATCTTGACGCAGGCAGCCATTCAAAGTACCCCTCCGATTAGGAAAGAAGAAGACAAATCTAGATCTATACCCATAGAGATCAAACAGTTGATAGCCGCAAAACGAAAAGCTAAATTTAGATGGCAACTGACACATGCACCTTCTGACAAAACTGACCTGAACTACCATAGCAATAGGCTCAAGAGTAGACTTAGAGAACTACAAGACAAATAATTTGAACAATACATAACTGGGTTGAAAAGATCTGATTATTCTATATGGAGGCCTATAAAATCTAAGAGGAAACCGAAAGAACACATCCCACCAATCCAAAACCCAGTATTACCCAATGCTGAATGGGCCAGAAGCGAACAGGAAAAGGCAAACTTGTTTGCAGAATACCTCGCTGATTTATTCACTCCAAACGATGTAATGGTAGATAACGACATAGAGGCCAGCATTTTAAACACACCACAAGATATACCAAACATAAAATACTTAACACCAAAAGAGGTATATGCGGAAATCAAACTGCTGAACACTAAAAAAGCTTCTGGAATGGTAAAAGAACTATCCAGAAAAGGAGTAGTCCTCTTAACCAACATATTCAACGCCATACTAAGATTGAAGCACTGGCCCGAAGCACTAAAAACAGCAAAGATCCTCATGATACAAAACCAGCAAAAAATCCCAACGATACATCATCATACCGACCAATAAGCCTGCTTCACATAACCTCCAAAGTACTTGAAAGACTTATCCTGAAAAGAATCATCACCGATATCCCCAACAACCAATGGATTCCAAATCACCAGTTTGGATTCAGACAAGGACACTCAACAATCCAGCAAACTCACAGAATCACACAAGCCATCAACCAAGCCTTCGAAGAGAAGAAATACTGTACTTCAGTCTTTCTCGATGTAAGTCAAGCTTTTGACAAAGTTTGGCACGCAGGACTACTACACAAAATAAAAAGTATCCTCCCCCCAAAGTACTTCCATCTTCTGAAATCCTATCAGACGAATAGAATATTTAGAATCAGAGTTGGACAAGAAATCTCTGGAAATTACCCCATCCGTGCTGGAGTTCCTCAAGGTAGAGTCCTGGGCCCTGTACTTTACCTATTATACACGTCAGATCTGCCCACATCCACCAAAACTATACTAGGAACATTTGCAGACGATACAACTATTCTGGCCATAGATAAAGATCCATCAATTGCCGCAGACCTCGCCCAGAAGCACCTGGACGAAGTACAACTCTGGATGAACAAATGGAAGATCAAGATGAACGAGACCAAATCCAAGCAAGTAGACTTCACACTAAGGAAAGAACGTTTTCCACAAATTCGAATTAACAACACAACAATACCCCAAATTACAAATGCAAAATACCTTGGATTCCACTTGGACTCCAAGCTTACCTGGAGAGAACACATATTAAAAAAAAAGAATCAGATGGAATTGAAAACCAGAGAACTACTGTGGCTGATAGGTAGAAAGTCTAAATTATCTATGGAAAACAAAATTCTCCTTCACAAAACAATTATCACTCCGATATGGACATATGGTATAGAAATTTGAGGTTGTGCAAGCAAATCCAATATTGCTTTGTTACAAAGATGTCAGTCAAAAATACTGAGGATGATAGCTAGCGCACCATGGTATGTCACCAATCAAACCCTACATGATGATTTCTCAGTCCCTTACATTGTGGATGTAATAAAGCGGAGAACCCAACAACACCATACAAAGCTGGAAGGGCATCCAAATGATCTGCTACAGCCGCTGCTAGAGAAGCACGAACCAACAAAACTACGAATGCAGTGGCCAGCTGATTTAATATAATATGATTTTTTCTTTTTCACGAGAGCTCCTCAGTGGAGGAAGCCTTCTCAAGCTGTATATGTATAACCCACTCTACTTATAGACAACAAATTGGCCCATAAAGGGGAAAAAATGTTGTTAGAAACCGATTTTCTGAGCATATTTATTTTATTAGTGAGTCCAGGGATGTATGGAAATTTTACATAATATATACTTTGAGTACTATTCTCATTATCCGCACTTGTATCTATCGGTCTAATTATAGTGTTGATGTTTCCGATAATTTTATCATTGAATGATTTTGGGTAGTTATTCAGCTTCAAAAGGTTTCTGCTTATTCTCAAATTATCTTTGTGAAAAGAGGTGTCGCTAAGATTTTTAGTTCTATACATAAGGTTTCTTATGGCTGCTACATCATATGAAAAGTTGCAGTATGAATTATAATTTGAAATTCGACCAAAACTAGTTGGTTTTCCATACCAGTTTGTATTAAGAGAGCCATCTTTTTTTTTGTGAACTGTGACGTCTGAAGTAATAGAAATATATCTACGAAACGTTGACATTAGTTGAATGTAGATTTTTGACCTTCTGCTTTCCTCAAAGTTCCATGAAAATCAATCACATTATTTATTTTATAATTCCTTTTGCGCTTTGACTATTGTTGCATCATTGAGCCTCTTCTTCGAAAATTTTCACCAATCCTTGATCGTGTCTGCGATCTGTAAATCCGTGACTGGTCCATAGTCTCTCATGGCAGCCACTGAATTTTTTTAAAATTTCGATTACTCAAATGATTTCCATCCTCGAAAATTTCTCGTTACCCTATGATGCGAATAATTACAACTACAAATCTGACGGCTCTTTAAAAGTTCACCTCTTATTGCAGAAAAAATTATTATTGGCAGCTACGTGTGCCAATGGCACGTCTATCAACTCAACTTTGCTTTCCTTAAATTTTCCTCTCAACGAACGCTCCTAATGTCTGAACAAAAATCCATTAGAATATTCATTCGTTTCATTTCGATAAGAAAACATCCAATTTCTTTGGCATCCACTCGATGACGCCGAAAGCTTATGCGCCAAAAATACAGCCCGCGTTTTTTTTAACCAGCCAGCATTAACTCCGTCGAGATGATAAACGATTGCATCGAAGACGCTTTTTCCCAGGAGGGTACTCTAATGTATAAGGCCCGTTGTCAGACTATGGAAATGATCGATCGAAATGGCACATTTTATGGCTATATAATGCTGGCGTCAATTTAACAACAATATCTCTCTCGTCAGTTCGGTGTCGCAAAAATCCGCAATGGCAATGATGAATCGTCCCTTTTCGGACGTTTATGAAGATATGACATTGCAACAAAGATCCAGTTGGCGAGGAATGAAAAGAGGCTACGTCGCGTTGTCTTCTTACTGCCGGAGATATGAACTCTAATCATGTATGATGAAAGCATTTTTATGAACTGTCGCCTTGTGGTTGCGCCCTCGCATTGTCTGGATGGAATGGAACACATGTTTCTTCCTGGCCTCCTTTGTTCTGGTTTTGGCTGTTTGTAAAGCCGTCGTTCGTGTTCGGCTTACTGCTGTTCTAAAGGTGGCGGACGTAATCTTTTTCGAATTGCTTTTGTTAGGTTTAGTCAGTATCGTTATGATGAATCTGAAATTATATTGTTTCATAAAAGGATAAAAAATTAACAACTTGAAGGAATCTGCAGTCAAGGAAAATTTCAAAAGTTTTTTCACGATTTTATTCATTAATGTGTACAGGGTGAGTCTTTGACCACTTCGTTAATCTTAACCTTAGGTTCTTGAGGTCTAAAGAAACACTAAAATATGGAATCACAAGAATTTGTAAGAAATTGAAAGGCCTCAGGAATACAGAATCATCAGATGAAAATGAATCAACTAGAAGTTCCCCAACGAAATTAAATCAATTAAATGACATTAACACATCACAATCTGACTATGAGCTTGGAGAAAATACAAAGGAATAGCTTTGGATTTTTTCCACATCTGGAAAGTCTCCAGAATTTAGTTAACTCAACAGATCCTCAAGATAAGAGCTACGAATAGCAGAGCAAGGGAAGGTCATCAATATTTGTCAAAGATAGCATACATGCTGAGGAATTAAACATGACAACACAATTAGAAGCAATCGTAGCAATGATATGAGCTCTCAATCCAAGAGCAATTTGTAATGTCTATATACCAAACTAGTGAGCGGGTAGATCCATAAGCCTGTAGAGCCATAGGACAGTAGATCCATAAGCCAATAGTTAAATAGGCCCATAGATCAATATACACCATAGAAGAAACACGAAAGACCCGAACAAACACGAAAAAACGCGAAAAAGCATGAAAGAACCCGACGTAACACAAAAGAACGAAAAAAATGCCGAAAGAACTTGTAAATTACACACCCTGTATATCAATCGATCTCGAATTCATTGTTAATGGCACACCCTGAATGACATTTCATTGAATTTAGCTCCCTTATGCGGAAAAGCACGAAAACTTGAGAAAAACTCTGTTGAATGTCAGCGCTACTCAGATCTGACACCCTATCTATGAATCGAAAATATTTCATCGAATTAAGAATCAAAACACCCCGAAGGAATACAAAAAACTCGAATTCGCGCAAAAAAACCAAAATAACTTGTAAATTGCACACCCCATATATCACATGATCGCAAATTCATTGTAAATCGCACACCCTGTATGACATTTTATCGAAATTGGATCCCATACGCGAAAAAACATGAAATCAATGCATATGGAACACCCACTTTATAATTGATTAGCAGTGGGTGCTTTTTCCATAAAAAATTCAGACGGAAAAACTTTCGAAGAAAGACTCTGGTGAAAGTCAGTGCTTCCAATGTGCACAGCCCGTATATCAATCGATCGCAATCGGTGCATTCCACAAAGGTAGTATAAACATTATTCGATAAAGCTCCTATGTAACAACCTGTATATGAATCGAAGATAATTTTTCCATAAAAAATGAACCCGAAGAATATCGTTTCAACTCCATCAATTTTACAAAGGTAAATAAAAATTATTCGAAAAAGGTCTGAAGGTGTATTCATGAACAGAGTGCTTCGCCATTTTCTTCTAAATAAACTAAGTGGGTCCGATTTTAACATAGAGTATCATAAGTTGGATCGGACCTCGGAGAGGGCAATGAATTCGCCCGAAAATCGAGTTGAAAATGCCGATTTTGAAACGAATAGTTGAGGTACTTTTCTTTCGATTCATGAACCGTGAGTGGTCTCTAGAGATTCGGAATCTCTTGTAGATTCTTATTCGAGTACTTGGAAGGCGTGAAGAATTTTCCACCGCCAATATTGAGCGAAAAATTGATGCCGGATTTTTAAAATTGGAGCTCGCGTTTGGCTATCATCCGAATCGTATCAGAAACTGTAACATTTCACCACGTATTAGCGTGAAAATGATCGAATTTGGAATGAGGAATTCACAGCTTTATCTCGCTACTTCTGTGAGAAAAATGGTACCCAGAGATTGGAAATTTCTTAAAGTTTCTTTTTCTACTGCTGAAAGGACGTTTAGGGGCTTCTACGGCCACTGCGAAGCGAAAGCATCATCGGGATTTTTGACGTTTGGCGGAGTTGGCGAATCCAAAAGTTGCTCATTTTCATACGGAATTTTTGTACTCATCCCGGAAACCTCCAGAGATCAGCTCGTTCTTCGTCTCGAAAAAGCGACCGTCCCCGTCTCGCGAGACGGTCCGGCTTCTGAGGAGAACTTTCAAACGCGAGGACGCTTTCGGCCATTTCGACGAAAAACCTAAACAGTAATCTCTTACGACTCTCTGTCGTTGCTGAGAGCATATGACTCACTCTAAATACCACCAAAACTATAATAAGTCGATCATTATTGGTACTAAAAGAAACTTGGGTTTGATTGGCAAAGTAAATAACAAAATTGTCCTCAAAGATGCTGTTGTTTCCTACTTCAATAGGTTAGAAACCTTGGTATCTTATTGGACGAGACTTTATCCTGGAATAGTCAGATTGCCTCTATCAGTTCAAGAGTTCTCCATGTCTTGCATCAACTCCGACTTTTAATGAACCTCTTGCCCTTCGAAACTAGGAAAACATTATTCTTCTCTCTCGTACTTCCTATACTCGATTATGCGGACGTAGCCTATATGTGTCTCACAACCACACAGCTGATGAAACTGAAGCGTTTACAAAATGCAGGTGTACGATTTGTTTTCAATTTCAGGAAATTTGATCATATAAGTCAATACAGGGAAAATTGGGATTGCTACCCATCAAACAACGTCGAATTTGGCATCTTCTTTTGCTGGGGTTCAAGGTGTTGAGCTCTCCGAGCCTGGATACCTGTATGATGGTCTTTATCTTCTAGGGGATGGGGTCCGTCAGACAAGGGCGCTTTATAACTTCACTTTGAGGATACCACTCCACTCGACTAGTGTTAGCTCGAATAGCTTCACAGTTCTCTTTCCCCGCCTCTGGAATCGCCTCCCTCCGGATATCGTTCGTTTCCTTTTATTTTGGTTTTCCCTCAGGAGATATTTGAGTGCTTCACCTATCATACTTACTTGATACCCATGTTTATTGTGGTCCCTTTCTTCGGTGACATCTATCCGTCCCCCCCCCCCATTTTCCTTTTTCCCTATTCTGAATTCAAGTTGGGTCAAGTAATTTGGCCATTTACACAGATGGATCAATCAGCGACAGAAATGTTGGATGTGCAGTATATTCAGAGAATATGGAACGAAAATATATAATGTCACCTATTAGCACCATAGGCACTGCCGAATTATACGCAATCTGGAAAGCCCTAGAAGAGTTGGAGACCAAACACACAGACCATCGAAAAGTATTAATTTGTTCTGATTCAATGACAGCACTGACAACAAGTCTTCACTTGTAGTCCAAATATTGAGTAACATACATCGTTTACATGAGAGAGATATTTCAGTGGCATTTCTGTGGCACCCATCTCACACGGGGGTGCCTGGGAATTAGAAAGCGTACATTTTGGCAAAAACGACAGCCAGAGAATAAGCACCGTTAGATAATTTTCAGAGCGTAGAAGATGTCAAGTCACATTTCAAAACCAGAGCATTCGAAACATGACAATCCCTTTGGTCCCAGCACCCATCAAAACTTCACGAATACAAAAAAACAGTAAATCGTTGCCCAGTGATATCATTCAATCGTAAAGAGCAGATTATTTTAAGAAGACTACGTATAGGACACACAGCAATCACTCTTCTCCTAGAAAACAATGAACCACTAATATGTACCACATGCAACCACATTCTTAGTGTGAAGCACATACTAATAGATTGTGCCAAATTTGGGAGTTGACTTGGAAGATATTTTGAATGTAGACCCACATAACACAAGGCGAATGCTATAAATATCACGAATGATATATAATAGGATAGATCCATTAATTTTGTTCAAATAATTGTGAGACGTGTATATGACCTAGAAGTCGAAACACTTCAAATGCATGGCATTTTTAAATAAAAAAAAATATATAATTTCATTCAATTCAAGTAACGAAATATTTATATTCTCTAAATCTATGCACAAATATTTAATATATAGATATATATATATATAATTAAGATTGATTTTGATCGCTATTCGATAAAGTTTTCTGCTATCCCACAAGATATCGGGAATACCAAATTGAAAATAAATCCTTCCTTCAACGAAAAAACAGAAATCGATTTCATCGCAACCAGACGTTGAATTTCGTGCAGAATAAGGTGAAACTAGAATTCCAGCCTGGAAATTTCCAGAAGGAATTGTGCTGAGCGATTGCTCCATCCGAGATCCTGCCGATTCGGGTTTGTTTCGTTTAATGACACCTCGGAAACTGTAAGGAAGAGAAATCGCATGTTTACCTAAAATGGCAAGTTGATTTATTGGTGGTGCCTCCAGGAACTCCATTCATTCGGTAAGAGAAAGGCGTTGAAGTTATTAGTGATAAAAACAAAAAGAAATAGATATATTGAATTTCACTGAAATGCTGAAGATTTATGATTAAACACCAAAACCCCTTTTCACAGCTATTTCTATAATTTTGTCTAATATTCAATTTCACTAAAGTATTTCGAAAGAAATGAGCTGAATGATTTCTTTACTGGTGTCGTTGGTGTTCAGTCTGTGATAGACTCTTCAACACTGAACTTTTATAGAGACAATATATTGAACGCAGTGGTTACTCCTTTCAGCTTTACGGAGGTAGATGAGATTGAGGTTTTGAGAACTCTAGATGCAATAAAATCTCGATCCGAGGGAGTGGATGGCATCAATATATTTATATTACAACTCTGTTGTCCTTTTATCCTGCCATTTCTCACTCATATTATCAATTCTTAAATTCAAATTAGTGATCCAAAATTGTATTTTCAAAGGCTTAATTGGTGGTAGCAGGATCAAAGAAACGGGAAAATGAAAACTATGTCAGTTCGCCGACGTTTCGGAAATATATTTTTCCATCTTCAGGGCTAGACTAAACAATTGTATCCTCCCATTATCCTCTATATAAATAATACAGTTTACAGATCTCAGGTATGTATTTTTCATGGAAGAAATTATGTGACCGCAACGAAAATAAACAAAGTGGTAAATTTGTGACATACGTCGACACACGGAGGTGGAACCAGTATTATCAATTATTGCATCCGTCATTCTGTTTAACCGAAATGTCGGAAGAGTGCACTCGTGGTGCCTCTTCCTTAAGTTTCAGCCCCCAGGATGTATAGGGACTTACGTCCTATTAGCATATTGTCTTGTGTGTCGAAGGTGCTGGAGAAGATCGTGAATAAACAACTTTCGATTTTTGTGGAAGCCAACAATATACTTCCCGAAACCCAATGAGGGTTCAGAAGGGGCCATGGGTGTTCTTCTGCACTCAGTAATGTAACTGACGATATATTTCGGGCCGCTGATGAGGGTAAGGTTACAGCTTTGGCTTTGCTGGATTTCACTAAGGCATTCGACACAATCCAGCACCAACTACTCTTGGCAATTCTCCACTTCATAGGACTTAGTGATGGAGCTGTACAGTTTTTCTCGAATTTCCTTTTGCGTAGGTCCCAGTGCGTGGTGATTAACTCACTCATGTCCGATTTTGCTGATATCTATCGGGGGGTACCCCAGGGTTCCGTTTCTGCGCCGTTATTATATGCTATATACTAGTTGAGCCTGCCGAAGGCATTGAAAATTTGTTCATCTCAATTCTATGCCGATGATACACAGGTATACTTATCTTTTACTAGGAATAATGTCACTGTATCCACAGCCATATTAAATAGAAATTGAGGCATTGAAAACTGTGGCTCTTGAACATTTCCTTCAGCTCAATGCGAATAAGTCTACTTTGCTGCTTATCGGACCTGAGCGGGAGGTGTTGGGACTGAGGGACTTGGTGAAGGTGGAGGTCGACGGTGTGGTCCTGCCTGTGATGAACGCCGCGCGGAATCTTGGTCTGGTTCTTGATAGTTCCCTAGGATTCAGTTCACATGTGACAGAATGCATAAAAAAAGCCCATGGAAGGATAAAATTGATTTATAGAAATCGGCATTTGCTTCCTCGAGGGATCAAGGTAATTCTCTGTGACTCTTTGGTCTTGTCAGTATTTAATCACTGTGATGTGGTCTATGGAAACTGTCTCACAAAGTCTGAGAAAATGAGGATACAGCGTGTACAGAACTCTTGTCTGAGGCTGATTCATGGTGTGAGAAAGTATGAGTCGATTACACCCAAACTTAGGGAGACGGGATGGCTCACCATGGTGAAATGAGAAAGCTACACACAGCATATTTCTTCAGAGATATAATTTTACTCAAGTGCCCCTCATACCTCTAAAGGCGATTAGTTTTCAGAACCCATGTCCACAATCTTAACATCAGATTCAGGGGAAAAATAACTCCACCATTTCACAGAACGGCAATGTTTGAGAGGAGTTTTTCCTACAACATTGCGAAATTTCACAATGGTC
The DNA here is from genome assembly GCA_030674115.1 of Micraspis discolor. NCBI lineage: Eukaryota > Metazoa > Arthropoda > Insecta > Coleoptera > Coccinellidae > Micraspis > Micraspis discolor. The sequence continues at coordinate 211,806 of JARTUT010000461.1, read as the reverse complement.
TCCCTGAATCTTTTTTACGACTCTCTAGAGCAACTTTCAGAAAAAGTTATGGAGTGTTTCTCATGGAGTCTTGAAGACCTCACTGACGACGAGTGCCTCTACGTGATAAAGGAAGTTGACTTTGTATGTATATATTCTTTTTTGCTAATTTCCTCTTGTTCACTCCACTATTGTTATTAATTATGAATTTTCACATTCAGTTTCATGGTTGAGTAGATCAGAGAGTCTCTTCGGAGGCTCACCTGGACTCCGCCATTTTTGGCAATTGGAGTAGCTTCGTCTAATTTAGTTATAATATCCAATAAACTGCTTCTGGAATGATTGAAATTCATTTTCAATCTTAGACTATATAAGATAGACAGACTAGGTTTTTATATCGTTCCTATGTTATATGTTGTGAAAGGGTATATCAGTCACCAGGAACCTCAGTTTTTATACAATTTATTCAATTAGCAACGTTTCGAGACTTTAAGTCTCTTCCTCAGGCTATGAATATTAGATAAATATATTTTCTCCTTTGAAACGTCGTTCAAAATCGTGGTTATTGATAAATAATATAATAATCATCTCGGGAACAACAATCTTTTTGACATATATCAGTATCGGGTTCAGAGATGTTTATTTGATTATTTATTAACAACCAAAAATTTGGACGATGTTCCAAAGGATAAAATCCATTTATCTAATATTCATAGCCTGAGGAAGAAATTAAAAGTCTCGAAACGTAGCTAATTGAATAAATTGTACAAAAAATAAATTTAGAAAGCACTGACGTCGGGTCAGATTGCTTTGGCGCTCTTGTTGAGCTACTTGCGAGTAAATATTCGAACTATAACAAATCTATGAACACTCTGATCAGGTTAACAATAGTCTTTTCTCGTACTATGGGAAAATGTGATGCAAATATGAACGCCTAAAGAATGAACAAACCTATATATCAAATTAAAAATAACTACTCATAATTTTCCCCAAGTTTTGTTCGGAGCTATAATTCCCTTTTCCTAGTGAGGATTCGAAATTTTTTTTTGGGAATTTTTTAAAAATTTTCTAGCGTGACGATTTCTGCGAAGCTGCGGAGGGATTAAATGTGACACTTCAGTACCTGTCACAAGGGAGTGAAGTTGTTACTTTAGGCCCGGAAGTACGAAAAATTATTTTTATTGTTATTGTTATTCGAACTAATTTGTATTGAATATGAATACCTGACGAGACTAAAGCTGAAGAAGCAAAATTTTAAACTCATGTGTCATGTTCTGTTCAATTTTTAAATCAACTTTCTGTAGTTTCTTCGAATTGTTTGTCATAAAGATATGAATGTGAATATTTCTTTTATTCATCAAGAAAATCGTGTTTTCCAGAATGAAAAATGTTTGTATCCAATATACTCCAATTGACAAAGCTATTGCTGTCATTTTTAGATTATCATCAATTGATTCACATTTTTTAAGAATGACTTGTTTAATTCAATCATCTTAAATAATGATATTTTTTAGAGCCGCTCTATCACATAATGATATACATGAGGCAGCCCTTGCACAAAAGATGAATACACACGTGCATAAAATTCCAACATTTACTCAACGGTTGAAATCACTTCGACTCCTTCGAAAAGTTGGCAATTTGATTCGCCAACGCTGAGCGTATGTTACCCTTCCATTTAGCATTACTCCCCGACATTCCTCAATATACACACTCGACTATTCATGTCATAATGCTGAATAGGAACGGTTGGAATCCTAAAAGCAAACCATCATCGCGTCGCAATCCCGAAGTGGATATTAATTTTATTTCGAGTTTCCGAGTCCACAAAGCGAAAATGAATTTATAGAAGGAGAGCTGTTTCGTTTAAAAAGGTCCTCGCAAGGACTCCGCTGAATAAACTTTTTCGTATACAAAAGTTACTTATCTGCCTCGAACGTTGGCGAACCGTTCCAAGTTGCAAACAAACAGATGATCCGGAATAGACCAAAAAGTATTTAAAAGCATTTTGAGATTAAACAATTAAGATAAAAGATTGTTGGCCCTTCCAGAAGTTTGGACAATAAGCTGATGTGATATAAGAATTAGCCCCGGACCCGACTGGGACATTATTTAGCTGAGACGGGCTGACTCGAGTTGCTTCAGGATTAGATTTTTCGTTCCGGGCCAAGGATGACTAATCCTCCATTATGTTTTTCTGCGCCATCTTGATTTTTTTGTTTGGTTTACTCCTTGTGATTGAGAAACAGAGATTCTATGGAAAGAGGGTTGTTTGATAGGTAGCCTTTTTTTTCCGAATGCCATTGCAACAGCAACTATATTGATTAAAAATCGAAAGCAAAGAAATGCCCTCAGGACCATTTTCTGGTTTGTTTTAATCATCGAATGCATTATCCCATAACCGAAAATAAGGTTTCGTCCCTGAAACATCTTTGGGAGCTTTTGCGAAGTGATTTCACATGACCATATCTCCAACAGTTCGTACATTGTTTTATTTTTTGTATGAAAGGATTCACTTCTCTTATACACCCGAATAAATCTACGCTAGGTGGAATAGACTGACATCATGAGGTTAACTAAACAAATGTTGTGGGTATGTATTTCACGGGTTTATCATCGTTACAACTCCTCCTATTTAATCTAAGAACCTCAACAACCTTAAATATCTGTCCCCTAACTGGTGTGATCGCTGTTTTGATTTCTTCTTCAGAAATATCAAGATCAATTGCTCGGATAACACCAATTCTACGTAGCAAAACTAAAGGGGATATATGTATCAATATTTACTTTCGATAAGAACCCTGCTTGAAGCAAGGAATTCGCTGCTATAAACCTTCTCAGTTCCATTACAACTCTATTAAGTCCCGTGTTTTTAATGTTAAAAATGTAATCTGGAATAAACGTGTCAATTTACCCACATGTAAATGTGAAAGACCTTTCTGGATTTTATGTAAACACTATATGGCCCGGAGTCAGAGATATAATATCTCAATGATGAATCTCGGTTTTTATAAAGCGAGATTTCGATGATGATTGAATGTTAGAATTTTCAGTATTCTTGACAGATATTTAAATTACTTTTTTTGTTTTGTTTATCCTTAGTATTATTATCAACATGCAGCGGACTCACCGAATGAATAACAGTGGAAGAATTTGTAGTAGTATTTCGACTCATTTCCATTTCAATATCAGTATCAAACAAAACATGAGCACTTTTAATTGCGACCGAGAAAGATCCCTCCGGATCGAGGGGTTCATTCACAGACATTGTATATCACTTCAGTTCACTATATAATAAATAATTAGTTCACTACGTTTTCGATATAGATAAACGATATCAATATAATTGTTTTTAACATCGTATTTTATCACTAACAAACAGCATCTGCAACCGATTCACTCGCCAGATGACCACGGAATGCTCTGTAAAGATGTTTATCAACGGGGTCAGTTAACATCTGCTTCTTCATTCGAAAAAATGTTTTGAGAATTCTCTATGTTTATTTCTAGGGCTTCTAAATATGTTAATACGGAACTATTACTTTCTGTATGACACATTTAGAAGTTCGAGAAAAAAAATATAATACTCAAAATATTCTGTTAAATCAACGAACAGATGTTGACCGATTTTCGATGTTTAAAATCTTTCCAAAAAACTCCGAAGAGTTTGTTATTTGTTACCCAATTTTAGTTGGCATTCCGAAAAGGTTTCTTTATAAAACTTTCAATGACAGTGAATAGAGTTAAAAGTGATTCTTTAAGTGAACAAGGTTCTCTGTCATTATCATACCTGAATCTTGGACGGGTAAATACTTGTCTTATGAAATACGTTCTCACGCGGAAACAGATAAGTGCTCCTGTTATCCCTTTCATTGCATTATCCCCAAATCCGATTTTTTTTATCTCCATTTACATTTGTAGCGGCACTCTGCCAGCAGCAGGGGAGTGTATAGGGATCTCTTGGCGGCACTTTATATAGCCACGCATAGCTTAATTCACAACGCTTCGGTGGCCTAGAGGTTAGCGCTCAAGTTTCACACCGACTAGGTACTAGGTGCCGGGTTCAACTCCCGGCGGCTCCCTCAAACTTGTAACCCCTGCGTCTATGGCATGGCACACACAAGCCATACTGATGAGTCCAAATGTGTGCGCCAGGGACGAAACGCATAAGTAGGGAACATATACGATCCTACAAATTAACATCGATTCTTCAACTATTGATTTAAGTCGTATACAAAAACCAACAAACAAATGATAAACTGAGAATAGTATATTCTAAAACAAGTTGCAGAATTGGCACCTTTTCCTACACGAATGCGAAATTCGAAAACGAGCGACGAAGGAGCGAGCTTTTGAACGCATGAGTGTTGGAATTGCCTTCTGCAACGAGTATTAGACGATATTTTCTCTATTTCCGTCAAGAATTGTGAGAAATATATTGGAATTCAATGAAAAATTCAGATTATACCTCCTAGTGTCTTTTGTATTTTATTTTCGCAGTTGGTGTGGCTGATACTAAAATTGACAGATTATAGAATTTGAATAGTGCGTTCAAATCTCTACATGGTTTAAGATTGACAATTGACATGCAATGGACGCTTGTTGACAATCGAAAGGATATGATGTCAGTGTTGTCAACCACAAATCGAAAAATATTACTGAAAACAATGCTGTAATGAGTTCATTACAGCACTTATTATTTTGAACTTTCATCACCGAGAATATACAGTCAACATTCAAAGATATATATTTCAAAAATGGCTTAGTGCCTTCATCTTCATTCAGATCTTTTTCATGAACACGAAATCCAACCCTGAATTTCAAAATCTGGTACATTTCGTACATGAGGAGATAAATATTGAAAGGATTAATGGGAGAGCTTGAGTGTTCCATCGTTGGTCATTCTCACATTGGTCAGATATTATATATTCTGAGGTCACGATATACAATGCGATTCTCATAGCTAATCTCTGGTTATTCATCCTGGAGGCACTCCAGGGATCCGGGAGTTTACAGACTGCAGATGCGAGGCGGTGATAAGGGTCAGTGTGGATTTTCCTGCTGGAATCTCTAATATACAAATGATGCGGTTAATCTCTTAGTTTCCTCCACCTAGAAAACGAACAAGATAGGCATAAGAACCAAGTAATTGCGGTGGATTTATAGTTATACGAGGGACACTATTCATACAGGGTGGTCCAATTAGTGACATCAACAAATGTCTTGTTGGTTCCTGACACCTGAGATTAGCCGAAAATAACTGATGTATTTATGAGATATTTCTTAGTTTTTGACATATTCAAGTTTGGCACTGTATTCTTTATCGGGAAGTCATACCTTATCTATTGAGAGCATTTTCCGCTCGATATTAAAGAGTCACAGACATTTTAGCGAACGGATAGTACCTTGTTTTACTGGAAAAAGCGCGCAAAAATAACTCTGTTTCCTGAGTAGTGAGAAGTATTTTGAAAGTGCTTTAGTTTCCAAAATGATTTATTCAAGCTTTCAATTTCAATTCGAAATACAAAAAAAATATCTCTGTATAGGTTGTGGCAAAATTTCAAAACTTAGCATGCTTCTAAACTATCTAAATCATATAAAAATGCTACTTATTCAGCATATTTTATCATATTTCGCCTTCGAAGTTGGAGTGTAAAGAGATCAAAGCGTGTTTTAATGATTCAATCCTCCTCTCATCATTTTACATTGAAGTCTAATAAATTTTATTTCAAAGTGTAATTTGGAATATGACTAATTGAAACAATCATTTGTTTCTCATTTGTAAACGTTAGTTTCTGAAAACACAATATTAATTAAGAAAGTTCATTTTATCAAGTCACTAACTTGTAAAACTGACAGTTAACTTGCAAAAGTTACATTAGAAAATTTTGTTTTATCGCCATATATGTTGAAAATCATGGTACAATTGTCATTTCCATGATTTTGATGATGAAAAAGTTGATACTGATTATGATGAACCATCTGTTGACTCAGACTGCTGAACTCGAGGACTGCAGAACATTTGTATTCTCCTTACTACCAAATAATTTGCTAGACATTTCAATTTTTTTGTTGACCGAATCATCGATATTACTCATCGCAATTTCGGTGCTCTTCCACCCTCCTGCACGTTTTAATGCTAAAATATCTCCACCCGAATCCGCAACCATAGTGGCTCCAGTTCTGCGGAAAGAGTGGCCGGTGTACAACTGTGGGTTTTTTAAACTTAAATATTTCTCTATTTGCTTTGGGGCACCACCAATAGTGTGCTGGCCAGCATTAAGGGAAATGCACTTTCCATGTCGGTATGTCAAAAAAAATCTTAGGCATTCTGTTCCAGGAGGCCGAAGATTTACATATTTTCTGTATAACATGTAGGGCTTGAAGCTGCAGCCATCATCGGTTATGGTGAATCTTCTTGTTGTTAAAATTTTTGTTTGCCGCAATGTCACAATAACGTATTTTCTCATATATTCTACATCATTCATGTTTGAGGAGAGAATTTCGTCACATCGACAACATCCAAAAATCCCAAATATGTTACTGACTCGCCTGCGGCCCGTCAGTTATATCCTCCTTTCGCCATTAAAAACCCTCTTACCTTGCTAGTAATGTTATATACTATTGTGAAATCACTGTAGCATGTGTAATTCTATAATTATTTTGATTTCACTACTAAGATTCAATTTATTTATAGGCATTTAATGACAAATGAAAGAAACTAATTACTGAAAAATGAATATTTATGAACGTACAAGTCCAAACCTTCTTCCTTCAACTCGAATAAACAGAAGAAAATGTCTTCAAAACATATGTTTCAATGGTTATAAAGTACTTGAATATTTCTTGCTTATTTCAGCTTCATGAAGTATAGTTAGTAACAGCATTCTCTCGATTTTCAGATTAAAAATAGATCCAGTTCTTCATAAAAGGTTTTCCAACAAGAACTTTGTTTTTCTATTGTGGCCACACCTACCACATGACACAATTGGCAGTTACTTTTTTGACATATCCGTAGTAGATGCTTTGGCAATTGTAACAATGAATTCAATTCCGCTCGAAAATTGCATTGAAATAATTAAAACCCAGAATGAAAATGGTGGTTCTGTTAAATTTAAATTCCGTGAATTTCGAACTTCTGAGCCCGCTATTAAAAATCTGGTAGCTAAAGTTGAGTTGACGGGTTCAGTACAAAATGTGACAACATCAACCCGTGCTCGAACGGGCCGTTTAATTGAAACCTTCGCAGCCGAGAGCCACAATGCTGAAGAAGCTCCAAATTTATCAATTTCTCGACGTTCTCAACAACTGAGGTTATCCCAAACCACCACATTGGGAATTTGGCATAAGGATTCGGTTTTGAAGCCTTACAAGATTCAACTAGTGCTGGAATAGAAGCCGACCCCCCATTCTCATCGCCGTAGATTCACTGAATTCATTCTGAAACATTCTGGTTATTCTGAAAAAATCATTTTTCCAGACGAAGCCCATTTTCACTTGTCAGGATACGCCAACAAGTAAAATTACCGCAATTAGGCTTCCGAAAATTCTAGAGCGATTATCGAGAAGCCTTTGCATGCCCAACGTGTCCCTGGTTGGTATGGTATGTGGTCTGGGGGCATGATTGGGCCTTTTTTCCGAAGATGAGGCTGAAAATGCGGTAACGGTCAATGGATCACGCTTTCGCGTGATGTAGACAACTCAATTTTGTCCTATCATTGACGACGTGGATATCACTGACATGTGGTCAACAAGACGGTGCTACTTGTCACACAGCCAATGAGGCGAACAATTTATCGTAAACCAAATCTGTTGATCGCATAATTTTAAGAAATTCAGCTGTTAAATGGCCAGCGAAATTGTGTGATTTAACACCAATGGATTATTTTTTTTACGGCTTAAGTAACAGTAAGGCTTAAGGACAGAATATATACGAAGCTAATCGAATCAATTGCAGCTTTAAAACTCAAAATCTGTGATGTGATAGCCGAAATTGACCCGACATTTTGCCGAAAAGTGATTAAAAATTTCGATGAAAGACAACTTTTCTTTTTGTAATACAGTGAATATTCGAATCTTCGTCATCCACATTTTTTGTTTTATTTTGTTCTAAAAACAAAGTTCTTGTTGAAAGACCCTGTCTTATATGCACAAATTCGAAACAAAAAGTATTGATCGAAAAGAAATAACGAATTCAACATAAAAACCATCAAAGGTTTTCACAAAAACCTTTCATGTTATTTGGAAATTTCCCCAAATTTTCCTCTCAGAAATTCTCTCTGCCTTTTTCTTCCATCATATCCTGTAGTTGATGCCTTCATGAAAAACAATGAAACTTGCTCGCAAGAAATTTCCCCACGAGCAAAAAACCAACCTTATCTCTCTAATCGCATAAATTATCACCCGAACAAACTGAACTTCTACTGAACTCAACATAATCTGGAGGCCCTGAAAAATGAATTAATGTAAATTTGTCAGAGAGAGAAAATCTGAACGGAGAATCTTAAGCTTAAACAGTTGGTGGAAGTTGTTCCTAAAATATGAATTATGGCTACAGTAATTAGAGGAAGTTGGCATCTCCCGAAGGTTTACTGAGATTCAACTCGAGATTAATTCTACCTTTGAAAGCATTGATGACTTCTCCGTTAAATGTAGATTCAGTTGGTTTCTCGTAATGGATCTGATGCAGCAAAATGGGTGAAATGAAGGAATAGAAATTTTTTTCGAAATTTCTTTTTCTTATGGCGAGATAATAACTAGGTGCTTCGAATAGTATTTACTCTTGAGTACTAAGAGTTGAATTGTAACTCTGATAATAAATCTAGAGTCCAGGAAATAAGCTTTCTTCCGAGCTAGCACTGTTCATTTCTAGATGAGTAATGACTGATATTTTTTACTCCCTGAAAACAGAAACTCAGGAGAAATTTATAAATTCACTTAAAACGTAAAGTTTCTGATACAAACAAAAAGATATTTTATCTTTGGCCTATACAGAGTGGGTAATAAAAACTCCCGAGCACAGATCAGTGTTTTTCAAAATCGTTTCTGAATCAAACATCACAGGAATCAAATAATCTTATGCTTGAAACAACAAAACAATACAAAGAATACTTGTTCACACAGGGTGTCCCAAAAAACCACGCGAAAGTAACAATGGAGATAGATTGACATTAGGTCTATCAGATAGCATCAACATGTCCTCAGTAAAAGTCGGTTGATTTTCGAGATACCACCACTTTTGTGTATTTTTTTAAAATCTCCAGTTTTCGGTCCTTTATCGCCTAGCATTGCTAGAAATTACTTCAAGCTCATATTTTTTTTACCTAGGCCATCCGGAATAGTTGCTTCAAACTTCACCGAGAACTAGAACAAAATCCTTCAAAAAATATCTAACTTGTATTTTATACCGAAGTTGAAATGTTAACTTAAGTTTGACTCACTTCTGTGGATAAAAATTATATCAGACTGAATTGACAAGTAATCGTGAACAGTGATCCATTTCATGCCCTTTCCAGAATGATACAACACTACAAATTTTTTTAAAAACCTTAGAAATTTTAATTTTGTCGCGAGAGATGTGTTTATGCCGAAATAATTGAAAATTATGAAAAATGCATAAGTATCACTTGCTGCTAAATTACAAATGCTTTTGTATAATTGTTTGGCAAAACACAACGCGCCTGGCGTAATCGATGGTTAATAATGTCTGCCACCTTTGAATGTGTTAAGGGTAGTATCAGCACAGTATAGATACCAACAAGTAGTCGCACTCCGTGGATTTTCTTACACCAAGTCCGACTCGCGCATCTCGCAGGGATTCTAACCTCATATTTTAGTCCTTGTTCATTGTTTTCATCAATAATTCTAAGATGTCTGGATTATTATTATTTTAGACATCTTAAATAATTCCTTTGTATAATTAATTCGTTTAATAGTTAGAAGAATATAATTTTTTTGAGATTTATTTAAAATTCAAAGAAGTTGAAGAAAAAAATACAACCTTACCAATAATTCGGTGGAATTCCTTTGACTCAAATTCTACCATGAACCAGCAAGGCTCATTTATTTTATGATTTTTTTTATTCCAGGAAGTATTCTGTTTCAATTTTGTGTTGGTTTCAAATTAATTCCCAAATGATTAACAAATGTATCGTATACAACTGCAAAAACAATAGTTTCAATAATCCCAAACTTTTTTTTTCTCAATACCATTAGACACCGACAGGTGAGTGATACATATAGTATTGTAGAAAATATTGTATATTAAAATGTCCGTTGTTCGAGTTGTGCTTCATTCAATTAGTTGAGATATCAGGAACCAATAAAATTTCAGGAGGTTTACGCCTACTGTCATCATTTCTTTACGATTAGTTGAGATATCAGGAACCAATGGAAATTCAGGAGGTTTACGCCTACTGTCATCATTTATTTACGATTAGTTGAGATATCAGGAACCAATAGAATTTCAGGAGGTTTACGCTTACTATCATTTCTTAACGATTAGTTGAGATATCAGGAACCAATAGAATTTCAGTAGGTTTATACCTACTGCATGCGTATGCAGAAGAGTGAATTTTTTTAGATAAATATTTGAGTGTGTATCTATATGATTTTCAATTTTAAAAATGGAAATAACAATATAATATATATATATATATAACAATAATTCAATAGGTTTTTTATTTTTTTCTCCCCATAACGAGGGACCTCAAGATCAGTTCAGTTCTGTCGCTTAAAACTTACCACTAATTCTAGAATTCCATAATCAAATGCCTCATTTCATAAATTGAATTTAGTAAAAAATAGTATCAGTTCAAACTAAATCATCAGAGAATTCATTGAAAGAAATTGTTCGAAACAACTCAATATATAATATATAGAAAGTTATTTTTCATGGATTCGAACATTAATGTTTCAGTGAAATTTAAGTAAAATGGATTTTATATTAAACACATTCCATGCTTTCAACCACCAACTACTTATTTTTCAATATAATACCTACACTTCAACTCAATCTTCGTTTAGAAAAATTTTTATGGGTCATTTCACTTACAAACCTAAGGTACCTATGATTTTTAACACATTTTAAAAAGTTTCAGAAGCTGTTCCTGATTAAACTATTGAGTAAATTTCATCACTAATTACTGTTTCTTTCAAAGTGATATTAAAACCATAATAAAACAATATATCTTTTATTGAATGCGTTCTTTTAAAGAGAAAATGTGATTACATTTACGGTTACATTATGAGCGGAGTCATAACTTTTATATGAATATAGAGTAAACAATGGTCCATACACTCTAAATATCACTGTGAAAACTTATTACCAGCTTAAATCAAAATATTCAAGTTTTCAGATAATGCAAATAACCTTTTTTAATCAATTTTCAAATTCGCGGTCGATAAGATTAGATGCGCAGGGAGGAATGCGCGAGTCCCTTTTGGTGTAAGCGATTTCAGAGGAAAATGCACGAAGTGCGACTACTGTTTGGTCCCTATACTGTGGTATCGGTGTCTTTTTAGAATTCATTGCGCAGATGATTTGCGAACACCAGTACGTCTTTCGATTGAACGCACTGAAGTCGATGGGTCCTCCGTTACTCACAGTAATCCACAGTTTTCAGTCTACCTTGGGAACCTCTCTAGCCCGGGGTTTCTGCCCGCTCTGTAGGCATTTACAGCTCGAAAAATGATTTCATGAGTTGTTGACGTGCGGTTTGGCTATCTTTCCGCGTACAATTTTGCAGCTAAGCTTGCTTATACGAAACGTTTCCTCTAGTAGAAACGAATCTTGTTTGACCATTAATTATTAACATGTCTGTGTACCTACTCTCCAGGGGTAGAATGAGCTTGATGGTCTGCCTTCACAATATGGCAATCACAACGAATTACAAAGTAATCGAGGTCCGAAAGAGCGCAGAGTCGTTGTCAATCCAGATCGTAGGCAATGCAAGTCCAATTTAGTTCCCAGTTGTCGAAAAAACACAAAAACGAGAAAACGCACGAGCAGAGGGTAGTAAAAACGCGTGTGTAGCACTCAACGCAATCGATGCGAGCGCTGACGCTATCGGACCGGTTTTCATGTTACAAAATAATGAATGTGGGAGCGAGACAGCCGATAAGGGTTTTGGTTTTTTTAATCAGTAGCAATTCTGGTCGTAGCAAACCATTTGCGTATTGTATTACTCAATTTTATCATTTCGGCTTTAACACATCTCTCGTGACAAAATCAGAATTTCTAAGGTTCTAATTGAACAAATTTGTAATGTTGTATCATTAAAAAAGGGCATTAAATGGAAAGTTTTTTATATCATTTGTCAATTCAGGCTGTATTCACAGCAGTCAGTAGAACTTAAGTTAACGTTTTAACTTTGGCATAAAATACAACAAGTTAGACATATTTTGAAGGAGTTTGTTGTAGTTCTCGGGGAAGTTTTTACTTTATTGTTTGAAGCAACTATTCCGGATAGCCTAGGTAAAAAAAAACTTGAGTTTGAAGTAATTTCTAGCAATGCTAGGCATAAAAGACCGAAAACTGGAGATTTCATAAAAATACACAAAGGTGGTGATATCTTGAAAACCAGTGGACTCTTACTGATGTCATATTGATGCTATCTAATAGACCTAATGTCAATCTATATCCAGTGTCACTTTCGCGTGGTATTTCTGGGACACCCTGTATATCAAATGCACGAAAACAAACATAATCCATCTTCCCGAATGATCGCCAAATGAACAAGGACCTCAGAGTCCCAAAAGAATCCTTCTCTGAATATCCTTCATAATCCAATTCTTCGCGAGGACCTCCCTCACATCCTCTCGGAAAATATAAATTGTTCCCTCATGTTTTCAGTCATTGTGAGCTTAGGACGATCTATAGGGATCAATGAGAAAACTTTCTGAATAATTTATCTGGATTATCTTGTACCTACCTGCTCCCAAATGACAGGAACTTCTCCAAACATACTTTGACATCCTTCTTGTTCTACCGAGTTGTATCCTAGTTCAACATCCTGCAGGTTAACGTGGTTTAATTTTAGCCTAAGGTACTTGTTGTGGAACGAATTGAATTGTTGTGAGACTCTGGAAACGATGCTTCGGAGAACTTTCAACCATGAAAGGAATATTATCGTTCAATATCTTCCCAACTTGTTCTATTCCGTCTAAAAATAAAATTAGTTGATCAATTCATTCTTGAGAAGAGCAAATAAATTGATGAACATCTGAAAATGACTATTATAGTCGTTCATTTTCGATTGGAAAATATTCGATACCTACATGCATTTTAATTCCAGAAGATGGCTATATTTTGTTCAATACTTCAGATCGAAATTTGGCTTGGCTTCCGATTATATTTCAGATTTTTCATAGAAAAACACCTGCAGAACAACAGAAAAACTAATTTGTTTTGCGAATTTGAATAATAGTTTTCTATGGTATAGAAAACAGAATTAACAGGAGGTAGTTTTTTCTTTCTTCAACCTAGCGAACACAAATCGCTCTCGATTCTACGCTATAACGAATTTTCCTGTAGAACTGAATTAGAAAATTCACTACATGGTGTAATTCACTTGAAATATTCAAATATAAAACGCGAAATTGAGGAAGGCTTGCAAATTGACGTGATACTGTGTGGCAATATCCAACGAAAAGCAAAAGAAATAGTTATCTTGTCGCCAAACCTGTAAAAAACAAAATCGAATGAGGACATACACCCTTATTCTACATATTTGTGAAGGAATATTGAAATTTTATGGTTTTTACGTGACACAAGTGAAATCTATGTTCTCGAATGTAATTTTTATGATTTGTCATGAAACTTCATTTTCCTGATGACCTGTAATCTCGAGATAACAAATCAACAGCCATTTTACATACCAGGTTCCTATATCGAAGGGAAATTAAACTGTTCTTTTAGCAAAAAGCAGAGTATAGAACTCATATTGGTCCGATTTTTTGGAAGAGAAGCCGCAAATTATAAAATACAACAGGGCGTCCTATTCAACTCTGAAAACAGCATTTGCTATGCTGAAACAGTGATTCTGAACAAGTCTAATGTAGAAAAAGGAATCAAAGCTTTCAATTTTAGGATCCAAATACCACTCCATATACCATCAACCTATGTATGTGAGTATTTTTCACTATTTTTGGCATTTCAGATTTAGAATACTGTTTTTCAGGTGAATATGGATCCATAAGATATGACCTTGAAGGTTATTTGCGTGTAGCTCCAACCAGAGCAGATAACTCGCAAGCTATAATTCCGATTTTTTCACCTATTGACAGCGCAAATTTTCCATCTGGATTGCGAAATTTTGTAAAAATCAGTGAACAGAAAGAAGTAAATTCAATTTGTGGTGCAGGAGGGCTTATAACCGCAATTGTACAACTCCAGAGGAAGGTTTTTCTGTGTGGCGAAACTATCAACATCAATGTCTCCATAAAAAACAATTCAGGTGGAGTAAAAGAATTATTTGAGAGAATTCCAATCTGAGAGTATCTATTGACTAGAAATCATCCTAGTATATGATTGACGAGAAACATAAGAATAACTATTCTTGAGCATATAATAGGTTATTGTCCCGCTTTTTGCTCATTATTCATCGCTTTATAAAAACTGTTAAGGTGATCGGATTTAGTTCAAATATGTGCAGTTTTGTTAGATGATCAATTTCCATCTAGACGGCAACTTCATAATACCTCCCTCGTAGAACACCCCCTCCTTATTTGCTGCAAAAAACTCGGACAGCCACTTTTCACCAGCCTCTTGTGAGTTCAACTTTACACCACCAAGGGCGTTCGTCATGAACAGGAACAGGTGGTAATCACTTGGCGCTATGTCCGGGCTATATGGTGGATGCGATAAAACCTCCCATCCGAGCTCCCGTAGCTTCTGATGAGTCATCGACGAAGTCTGTGGTCTTGCGTTATCCTGGTGGAACACTACACCCTTGCTGTTGGCCACTTCGGGACGGTTCTGGTCGATCGCCTGCTTCAAGCGATCCAGTTGTTCGCAATAGATGGTAGAATTAAGCGTCTGGCCATATGAGAGCATCTCATAGTGGATGATTCCCTTCCAATCCCATCAAACACAGCAAAACCTTCCTGGCCATCAATCCTGGCTTGGTATTTTTCGTCGTCAGTCACCATCCGCTTCAAGAATGGGTCGAGTTCATTCCGTTTCAGCAAACATCAAGCTTTTTTTATATCCAGCCTTCTTCAGATGGTTCAAAATGGTTTGGTGACTAACTCCCATCTCTTGTCACGAGATGCCACATGCCGGTCTAATTCGATGTATTCCCTGATTTGATCGGCTCTGAATCGTCAAAACCATTCTTCCGCGGTTCGAACTGATAGAGTACCATCCCTCAAAACAACATTTAATTCACGGAACGTTTGTCTAGTGGATTTGCCTTTAACGAAGGAAAACTTTAAAATAGCGCGAATTTCGAGGTTAGTGAACTCCATGTTTACACGTCTATAACCAGAGACAACCGAGACGGTCAACTCCGAACTAAATTCGTGTCCGATTCAATTTCCTATCTCTCTCCGAAAAATGTGTCTGTTGTCATCATGTTGACATCAGTGCCGGTGAAAGAATGGCGGGAAATTTGAATCGATAGCAGAGGATCACTGAATTTCAAAAATGAATTTTGCGAAAATAATGAAAAAACTTTGATCCTCGATATGCAATGTGTGATTTAGGCAAACATTTGCAATATCAAAGATAAAAATTTTTTCATTTTGTTCACAAAATACATTTTTAAAATTACATATCGATATTTTCATCTTGGAAATTAAAAATATTTATAACACTCTATTGATTACAGCTCTTTTTATTGAACAATATGAACATTTTATCACTTATTCTATGCTATCAAATTGATAGCAATATTGTACAGAAAATAAACATAAAATGATGCAAAAAATAACAAGGGTGCTTGAGATAAGGAATAATTAAGAATGAAGACGTTGGGGAAAAACTAGCAATACTGGAGTAATTATCAATGATCAACTTTCAACAATAAGTGGACTTTACATGGAACTTAACAAAGGTTGAATTAACAGAAGAGACTGCTGAAATAACAAAAAATAAATCAAAAATTACTCATGGTGCATTTTTTTCAACTTTGACATGATGTTGATCAGGAACCCCACTCTCCTGACTTTCAGGAGAGAAATTGAGGAATGATTTCAAATTACACAAGAGAGAACTTTCATCATTCTCACAATTCTGCCCTGGAAGGATTAACCATTAAGGAGTTGAGTTTTTAAACTTCCAATGGATCCACTAGCATGCGACTACTGCAATATATTATGTACTACACCATCATCTGCAAGTGATGAAAATAATAATGAAATATTATTTCATAAATCAAAAGCTTCAATTAATCAACAATACTGTAATAGGATAATGCATTTGAAATAATAGATTTGTTCATCTCGCAGTTCGAAACTGACGCCAACAAACCTACTTTGATTGAAGAATGTAATACCTGTAGTTGTTATAGTACTTGCACTTTGTTGTTCCTCAGCTATTTGGGACCTCTCACTGCCTGATATGTTACCTAAAACAATGATCAAGGTTTGAACATTTAAGGAATCATGTAACTTATTGAATTCAAATGTTCTCACATGCAAAAATGAAATATTACGCAAGTGAAAAGATGAAAGACAACAAAATAATTATATTGAAGATACAAACAATTAATTCACAATACCTGACGATTCAATAGATCCTACAGCCCGTGATTTCTCCATTACTTAATGTGATTCCTCAATTACTGCATGTGATTCCTCCATTACTTCATGTGATTCCTCAATTATTGCATGTATTGATTCCTCCATTACTTCAATGCCTAATGAAGGGTTGACTCAAGCCATAGGAATAACAAGTCTGTTTAACTTGTTGCGATTTTGATTTGTAAAAGAATTTTCATCAAAATGTCCATCACAAATTCTCTGACGTTTACTTATCACATCACTAGAACGAAGACCAAGAGCATTCTTCCACAAATTCATCCTACAAAATGAATTTTTAACTTAAATAATATACTTTCCATCCAAAGCAAGCATCAGATGAAATAAATATATTTTTTATTCTTACCGCTCAGGATTGGAAGGAAAATAAAATAAATTATTGACTTCGTCCTCTAAAGCACCGCATATAATACATTGATTATCTCCCATCTTTTTGAGTAAATATTATATTGACAATCTAACATGAACTGTTTTTTTGCAGGTATTAGGGTGAGTAAGCTGCGGGCTTTCGTCTCAACAACTTCATCATGTAAACTTGCTGAAGGAGAATATGCTATCAGTAAGGGTAACACAATAATCAGCAAAAAAATAAAGACTCCGGTAGCGAAAGGAGAGGAAAAGTCTTTTACTGTTGACTTGCTAATACCTGATGACTTACTTTTGCCTAATTTGAAGCACAGCAAACTATTCAAATTGAAGCATTGGATTCATGTTATTGTTTTATTTCAAAACTTCTTGTATACTCCTCTCGAACAAGTTATTAAGGTGTATCTGTGTCATATTCCAGTGAATTTCTGATAATGAATTGTCAAAACTATTGACCCAGAATTGTGAATTAATGGCAGGTACAGTATATCATCAACGGCATTTTTTAAGTGAAATGTAATCGAATTATTTATCATAATTAAAATTAAATATCAATTTGATAGAAATGAATGCATTTCAAAAGAAGTTTGGTGTGTACAGCAAGATTTCCGCATTTTGCGACCGATCTATTAATGATATCGGCAAACAATAAGAAGCTCATATAATGATGGGTGCATCTTACAAGAGGCGGTTCATTTGTCCCGTTTACGTCGATGAAAAGTAAGAGAGGCTCATTTTTGTAAAATGTACCACCTCTCTTCAAATGTCCCATCGAGGCGATGAGGATCAGGATGGAACCACGCGAGTCACGCGACAAATACAAACAGGGGGAGGGAATAAGTCCTGGCCCTGGTCGCCGGTACAAAAACCATAAAGACAGAGGTAAATAAGGGCAGAGGGGATGTACTGATTCATAGTAGACAGTACCTTGATGCCGTGAATTATGAAATTACAGAGGGTTTAATGGCGCGGCTGCGTCTTTGTCACTTTGACACCTCTTACCAAATATGATGGGATTTTATTGGAGTTTCTTTGAATAGAAAAACAATTTTATTTTCGATGATTGTATGAAAATATTGATTCTTCAGAGAAGGAATGAAACGCTAAGCTCTCGATTACTACCTGCTATTTTTGTACCAGTATCTCATGACATCATTGTGTTAATTTTTCCAATTTAAAAATATAAATTATTATTAGGAATTCTGTTCGTCATAAATAAAGAAAAATTAGAAGACATGAAAAGTAGATTCGACGAAATTGAACGAGTTGTTATCATTATCAAACGGTGAAATATTAAGTTTCTTATAAAACAAATAAACACAAATGATAAAATACAAAGATGAAATTTGGAATAGTAATACTGAATAAACATATATATATATATATATATATTTCAATCTATTTTATATATATATATATATATATATATATATATATATATATATATATATATATCTAAGTTTGAAACGTTAGTCACATTTCTTGTTTTTCTATTCAAGTAAGAATACATTGTGCTCAAAGAGTTAATATCCTTCCTAGAGTTCATGGAGTTATCATATTGTGATATTCTCACCATTTCCATAAATGTTCTTTTTAGTGAATATAGACCTAACTGGTTTTACATTTTTGTTGCAATTTTAATTTTATCAGGTGGTAGTATTCTTTTGAGATTATATGTAAGGGTTTCTATGTAAGGTAGTGTTAGGTATAAAAATCTTTGTTGTTCTGATGGTAATAAAGGTTGTATATCAGCATCTAATCGTGGTGGTAGATCATTAGGTGTTTAAATTTATTATGCGATATTCAATATTTAGTTAGCAAACAATAAAGCATATAGATCAGGGGTTAGTGACGGGGTGTCATACAATTCGGCGTATGACATAAAAGCCTAGGGGAAAAAACCCCAGTAAAAAAAAAACACCGAATATATGTTCCCTGGCTCCCCGTCTAAGTGTGAAAATACAAAATAAGCTGAAATATATTTCAGGGACTTCTTTCTTCAAGAGTGATCTTCTATTGATGGAGAGACTTCTTCCCCGTCTAAGTGTGAAAATACAAAAATAAGCTGAAATATATTTCAGGGACTTCTTTCTTCAAGAGTGATCTTCTATTGATGGAGAGACTTCTTCAAGGTGCACACATTGAATCTGGAAATAAAAAGACAAAAGCAGAAAAAAGAACTGAATAACAAAAATACGTATCATATTAGTCTGAAATTTATAACCCATTCCAAGAAAGAGTTGGAAAGATCATGAATAGCCCTAAAACCATCTTGAAATTTATATATGGGACAACTATTGATGAGATGAGGTATTGTTTCTTCTGCTTCTCCACATTCACAACTTGCGCTAGGAACTGAGTTCCATTTGAATAGCATGCAATTGGTACGACCATGACCTGTTCTCAAACGATTAAGAACTGTCCAAATTTTTCTTGGAAGATCAAAACCAGGAACTTTTTCAGAAGGATCAGAAACGAGATACTTATTGAACATTTAGTAAGAGTTCCACTCAGTCTTCCATAATTCTTTATCACTTATGTTCATATTGAAGAACGTATTATGCCATAATGGTTTACGTGACTTCAATCTGAATAAATGACTCTAATAAATGTTTCGATACCTTAAACATCAACTAACTCTTGGAAAAGCTAATATTGTATGGCGTGCGAGGTTCTCCTCTCTAGTAGATTCGATGTTTTCTTCGTGATAGATAACAGTTTGTTACTTGGCGCGACGAGAGAGATGTGTTATCTGGCGCTCTTCCAGTTGAATTTGGGGTTCCTCAGGGAAGTGTCCTTGGACCGCGCTTGTTTATACTCTTTGTGAATGACTTGTTCAAGAATATCAGTTAGGAAGTATTGTCACTGTTTGCAGATGATGCGTCTGCTGTGTTATCTACCGAAATGCTACCTGACTTAGCCTATAAGGTTAATGACATCTTCCATAAGATGTAGGAATGGTGTAAAAGAAATGGGTTATTGATGAATTAAAGAAAGACAATGCTCATGCAGTTCACAGTTCATTCAGAGATTAAATTTCTTGGAGTTTGGATTAATCCGCCCTTTACATGGAGGTATCACATTCACTAACTTCTGGCAACTCTAGCTAGAAGGAATTACCAGTGTGTCCAGTTGGGGAAGTGTATGGGTATATGGGTGTATGGAATTGTTTGATGGGGAGATTCTGTTTATATAAAGGAAGTTCTCCTAATGCAGAAGAAGATTATTAGGTCGATGTTTGGAATTTCTTGGGATAACTCATGTAGACCTCCTTTTATTTCACATGGAATAATGACTGTCATCAATGTCTACATTTATCAGTGTTTGTGTTATTATTTCACATGGAATAATGACTGTCATCAATGTCTACATTTATCAGTGTTTGTGTTATGTCCGCAACAACTTGAGCAGGTTTCGGAGGGTGGGTGACGTTCATACTTACCGTACTCGCCATACCTCGACGTTGCTTCTGCCACCTCATAGTTTGAGCAGAATAGAAAGAAGTCCAATGATAGTCCCTTTGGAAATTTATAACCACCTTCCGATTGAGTACAAACTGAGAAGAACATTTACTGCTTTTTCTAAAAGAGTGAAGTCAGTCTTGAAACATCACTGTTTTTATTCGTTGAGGGAATATTATGATCATAAGTTTCTATAATTGTGTAACTCGTCCAATTCAGAAATTTTGTTCTATGCAATCACTGTTTTGCTCATTGAGCATGTATGTATTTGTAATGTAGTTAAGATATATATCAACTTTATCATCTAGACATGTCCAACAATGTGTTTCAACGGATGCAAATAAATGATTATGATTATGTTGAAATTGCGAATTGCGATGGTCCATAAATAAATAATACATCTTTTCGGCATAGTGAAGTCCCACAAGAAGTATTCAGCCGAAATCACTAGTAATTACACTAATAAAAACAGTTTGTTCTAAAACAAACAGGAAAACTGTGTATGATGTGAGAGAAAACTTAAATCGCGGTAAGCTTCTATTATTTTGAATAACAAAACCCGTATAATCACTAAAATCTTCTCCTACTCGCTCACTGTCCTAAATAAATTAATTTGCATTCTAAATTTTGCCACTTTTGTTACTTAAATTCTGTCGACAGTTTACGTTACCCTCCCTTTGCATCGACATATTTGAAGTGAGACAGACCATCAACGTTCCTAATCCTTACCTACCTCGCCCTCGCTACGCTACACCGCCTCAACAACCCGTCTATACTAGTACAAATGTAGTCCCGACATAGTATCGCGTTATAACGGCCTGATCCCCACGCCTCATTTGAAGTGGTACAATGTACCGCTGCAGTACAAAAATGAGGCACCTCCTTCAAACTCAATTTCGAGACGTGTACTACCCTACACTTAGTTCATATGTGAAGTATATTTACGGTTTGTTACTTTTAAACATGCCCAAACACTGCTGAGAATCACCAACACGTTCCCCTTTTTCACGTCAACAGTGAGCAAACGCAACACCTACTTTGAACAGAGCTTCTTTATAGGCGAATGCTTATGCAATATAAAGGCGACATGTTTTTTTGTTATCTTTACGATGTCAGCTAACTCACTCACCTTCGCTATTACGATAATTCAAAACATTTTTGTGGAATTTTTTTATGTTTTCTGGTGTAGCCGCCCCATTTGAATATCCACTGTGTTCTACAACATCGGTGTTTAAAGCAGGCAAACCAATGTTTTATTGTTCCTTCTGATGAAGCCATTGTTTCGCTGGAACGTTATCTCTACGCATCAAGAAGCAATGTAAAATTAAAACATGAAATTGTTTTTGATCCATTGTTTTGAAAATAATAAAAGTAACGTCATTCTTAGCACTATAACTCACAAACAAATGAAGAGAATATCATGAAATTACAGCTGTCTGTTCAAGGTTCGTATTAATTAAAAAGGGGTGACTGTAATAAAACTAGCGCCATCTATGTGTTAGGCCTGGGACTTTCAGTTCACTTAGTAGGTGATTAGAACGACTGCAGTAAGTTTGCTGAGCACACTCGACTTCGTTCCTAGACTGAATGCTACTTCTCTTATTTATTAGATTTGATCGCATATTAATAAACACAGAGGCTTCTTCAAGTTCCCCACATCAAATCTGAAATTAAAAAGACAAAATCAGAACAAAGAACTGAATACAAAAAATAGGTATGAAATTAGTTTGAAATTTATCCAAGTAACACACATACAGAATTGAGATGTTTAATAGATGTTCACCAAATCATCTAATGACAGTCATATTTCAAAAGATTCGTTTTATCAAAACGATATCTAAATGTCCATCTAATTTATGTATTTCTCATAATTTTTTCAGATGCTAGATAGAGGTCATTTGATAGAGGCAATCTAAAATTATGACGAATATTTATGTTTAAAAAACGTTTAATCATTGGTATAATGAATGTCTTAAATGCGTGTGGAGGCCATTTTCCAATAAAATCATTATGAGACTAAAAATTCTTGAGTCTATTGAATTTATTGGGATAATGTTAATTGGGATTGGAGCACCGTGTATACATACCTATTTCCGATAAAATTCTGCATAACTTGTTCATGAACGAAACGACATTATAAAGTAAATGGATCAACTTACTCAACCTCGAAATTAAAATATACTCCCTGCAGTCGTAATTTTGCATTTACTTCAACATATTCAATGAAATCTCCCGTACCGAACTGTCCAAACATCCAATATCCCCAATGAACCGGACTCACTAGTTCCAATCGCGTAATCAAATAAAGTGAATTGGGCGTTGTTTTCTGCTCTCCTTCAATTTCGTGAAATATTATAGAATCTAGGTTCGAAAAGTGTTCCCGTTTCGGGGAGGATACACACCATGTGACTTATTAGTATCATCAATAAAGGAAAGAGAAATTTCATTCGATATTGTTGCCCCTGAAACTAATGGAGTCATATCTCATGTTGCGGTGATTAACATGTTCGGCGTTGTAAAGTATTTACTTCGAAAATTGCCGGCGATTCATCAGGTTCGTGGGGTGCTTTTTCCACAGATCCGACCTGTGGAGAATTTCGAAGATCTCATAGGTCACTAGCTCAGAGGGGGTTGTTTCTCGTATGTTTGCCTCAAATTCGTAATCGATGAAAGCGAAATTTTCTCCTTTCAAATCTATTTTCATTTCGGCCCCCTTAGGTTTCATTGGATAAATCATTAACTTTCATTCACAAAGGTAACAAGTTTGATATTTCAAATTTCCGACCGATATCAATAAACTGTAAGACCAGCCAAATATTTGAGATTCTTCATTATAATCGGATGTATCCTCAAGTTTGCAATCGAATTAAATCATTTCAGCATGGTTTTGTCAAAGGCCGTTCAACATAACCCAGTTTGTTTCTGAAGTAATTGGGGGAAGATCTCAGACCGACGTCGTATATAATGATTTTTCAAAAGTGTTCGATTCAATAGACCACGGAATTTGGCGACGAAGTTATCTTTAATTGGCTCTTGCAGCAATCTCATTAATCTTTATAGAACCTACCTGTCCAACCGGCGGAAATATGTTGAGTTCAACGGTGTGCAATCTGGAATATTTTTCAGTACTTTGGGAGTACCCCAGGGCAGTAACCTTGACCACAAACACAAGGTGGTGGACGTAAACTGTTTGCTTTTTGCGGATGATTTCAAGATGTATCTTGAGGTGAAGGATGCATTGGATTGTGTGCGAATTTCGTACATGATTTTCATCATAGTTCAGTTGGTAGTGAATTGAACATTTACATATATTATATGTACATTCCTTCTGAGCTGAAGAGAGTTCATGCTTGGGAAAAGAGATCTCTATAAATCTGTGAGCTCCTGAAATTGACAAATTTTTAAAATCGTTAAAGAAGAACTGAAGAAAACTGTTCGAGAAGATTTCAGTTTTTCTTAAAAACGTGTCTATTATATCCTAGTCAAATAATGCAGCTAATTGCCATGATTTGAATATTGAGATTGAATTCATCATGTGTATTATTCCCTAAGTAAATCAATTTATATATCATAACGGCCTCAAAACTCGTGTAATATACAGCCATCAAGAAATGAACACAAAAATAACGAATTTTGATATTTCTTCATTCACTAACAAATAAGGATGTAAGTCCCATTCCTGATGTGCAGCCAAAAATTGTTTTTCCAAAGTTGTAGTTCTCCTGAGGTTTGCACTGTTAAAAGAGCATTGGTATTATCAGCGTACTCGGTCAAAGAATTTACTCAATCGCATGTTGCATTCAAGAGGTCGTTGCCGTTCAGTATGAAAAGCAGTTGTCCCAGTATACTTCCCTGTAGGACACCGCGCAGCAAAACACCATCCGTTATATCTATCTCTATCAGTTACTATTTTCATCAGAACTAGTCTTTCAACTAACGTTTAATATAACGGGTCATCCAAAAAACGCGCCAACATGTTTCTTCGAAATAAAACACAAATTATTTGCAAATTTTTCGAGCCGTTTTTTTTCATTTAAAGTATGATCCATTACAATTATAAGTAGATTAGAATACCATTCAAATGTCTACCACGACTGCGTCTGCAGACATCAGACATGCAGACATCCGAATATAGAAATTTTTAATGACTTTCCGACATATTGCCGGTGTTATTTCACGAATCGCGACTTGAATGTTGTTTTTAGATCATTAATTGATTGTGGCTTGTTATCATAAACTCGACATTTCAAAAAAATCCCACAAAAAATATCTAATGGTGTTAGACCACATGACCTTGGAGACCAATTGCAATCTGCATTTCGTGAAATTACACGTTGAGGTAATTTTGATCGCAAAAACATAATATTTTCTCGAGTTATGTGACATGTAGCACCGTCTTGCCGGTAATAGACGTCGGACACATCAATATAACTCAACTGTATCCATAAAAAGTCTCTCAACATTGATTGTCATCGCTCAGCATTCATAGTAACAGAACTTCCAGCATCATCTTCGAAGAAAAATGGCCCAATGATTCCATTTGCCCAAAATGCACACCAAACAGTAACTTTTTGTGGGTGTAGAGAATTTTCATGAATAACACGAGGATATTCATCACCCCACATACGACAATTTTACTTGAGCACTTGGGTGCTTGAGATAACAAATAATTAGGAATGAAGATGTTGGGGAAAAACAAGCAATACAAATTTGAGATTGGAGTCATTATCAATGATCAACTTTCAACAATAAGTGGACTTAAACATGGAACTTAACAAAGGTTTAATTAACAGAACGGACTGCTGAAATAATAAAAGATAGATCAAAAATTACTCATGGTGAATTCTCTTCAATGTTTTTTCGAATGCTCTTTTTTTGGCATCAGATTTTCAGATCTTTTTTTGCACCACCAAGGAAAGCCAATCCTACAAATCTCAAAGTTGTAATATCCCTTACGCGATCCCTGTGTTTCAAACAACCCAAGCCCTCAAATACAACGTAGGATCTAAGTACCTGAAGAACAGATTCTGTTACTTTAGGATGGGAGGGATGGTCTTTTAAAAATTCCTTTAGTGTCGTGATTCCACATCCAACAGTAAAAGTGAATTTTTCACTTGGGTAAATTAAAACAGATCTTTTATCCGACCATGCTTTAAATGAAATGTATAAATTGTGAGGATCCAGCTGGATGAAGTAGTTATCTGGTCGCATAAGGAGAGGCTTATGTGTCTGTTGAGGCACTTCAGAATGAATCCTGACTTATAAGCAAAGGAAAAAACTACGATTCCTTGGTGTCAGTAGCTACGCTACTCATGGTTTAATGATACCTGAAATTAAGGCAATCAATATTATACTTATCAATTAGAAAAGCTCAAAATTTTTATATAATATCATAACATTTACATATATCACATGAATTTTCAATATTGACAGAGCAATGGATCCAGTAGCATGCGACTCCTGCAATATATTATGGACTTCACCTTCATCAGCTCCAAGTAATGAAAATAATATTGAAATAACATTTCATAAATCAAAAGTTTCAGTTAACCAACAATACTGTAATAGGATGGATGCATTTGAAATAATTGGTTTGTTAGTCTCGCAGTTCGAAACTGTCATTTGTTGTTCTACAGAATAAATTTTGAGTTAAATAATATATTTTCGGTACAAAGCAAGCATCAGATT
Source organism: Micraspis discolor (assembly GCA_030674115.1). Taxonomy (NCBI): domain Eukaryota; kingdom Metazoa; phylum Arthropoda; class Insecta; order Coleoptera; family Coccinellidae; genus Micraspis; species Micraspis discolor. Next base: position 185,551 of record JARTUT010000461.1, on the reverse strand, counting down.
TGATAAATATAACTTTTATTCTTACCGCTCAAGATTGGAAGGAAAAAAAATTAATCATTGACTTCGGCCTCTAAAGCACCTCATATAAGACAATGTTTAACAATAATCTTTCTGAGTAAATATTAACTTTTTCTCAAATTTCAACTGCTGACGTTGGAGGTTGATATTAAAAGAATGAAACAAGTTTAAATATTTGAAGGTTAGGTCTATGCGAAAATTTTCTTCTTTGTTATCATATTGCGCATAAATATTTTCAATCATCCAGTCAATTTACACAGCGACATCTGGAAATAGGTTCTCAAAGTGGGACTAAGATAGACTTATGGTAGTTGAGATGGAAGAGATACAACATAATCCTTAACATCGGACAAAAATTGGTCGTCTCGCCTGTCTCTAGTTAAAATAAAACAAAATTATATAGTGCTGACATCTGGCCGTCACATTTGGATGACCCTTTATCTAATGATAAAATGCAGTTAATGCAGAACGTTTGAATCTATGGGATAAGAGAAAATTGAAAGCTGTGGAGGTCGAACCAATTAGAATATCACTAAGGATTGATTGCAAGAAGGATGAAATCAGAAATTATGAATTGATCGAGGATACCATAATAGATAATATTGAAGAAACATTTCTAACATGGTACATACGAGTAGAAGAAAGCCAAAACCCAGATGGATATAAGGCATTATTAAAGCGATGAGTACAAGATACCAAATGGAGTTCGACTGGGAAGACAGAAAAATGTGGAGGCAACTCCTCAAGCAATGAGGAAAGATTTTCTAAACCGTCATGTAAATAAACAATCAAATGAATACAATAATTAATGAGAGCGACAATGTAAAGAAGTAAAGCTAACTCCCGGACATCAAGCTCTGCGAATCTGGCAGATCATTTGCTATATACCCGTGTTAGTTGAACTTGTCGGCCATTAGGTTGATCAAAATTTAATCCGTTTAGAACGAATCTATCGATTTTGTTTCCATTAAGGAATAAGTGAGTCGACGAAGTGACAAATTACCATATGTGTGTGCATGGAGCTATGTGTTATGTCATGGATGGGCCGGGTTTATTCCTGTCGCTGCCAGCGAATTTGATATTCTCTGCTTTTCGATGCGAGATGATTAGCGATAAGGGTACCGTTAACTTGATTGGCCCTCGTAATTGAAGTAGTGTTATGGAAAAGTTTGCACTTGAGTTCATGCTCGAGCAGAATTTAGTTTTTCATGTGATATTCATATTGGAACGAAATGAGAACGTTTAGCTGGTTTTGATTGTCGTAGATGGAACCATGATTACCTAGTGCATTCATATATTCATTTGAGTTCTAATTCAACATTGCGCTCAGGAACCATATTTCATTTAATTTCAATTGTTTCTCATTTGTAAACGCCAGTTTCCAAAAACAAAATATTAATTAAGAAAGTTTATTTTATCAAGTCACTAACTTGTAAAACTGACAGATAACTTGCAAAATTTAGTTAGTAGTAATATTTGCATTAGAAAATTTTGTTTTATCGTTATATATGTTGAAAATCATGGTACAATTGTTATTTCCAGTAATACAGATTTTTGATGATAAAAGAGTTGATACTGATCATGATGAATAGAACCATCTAATGACTCAGAAACTGCTGAACTCGAGGACTGCAGAACATTTGTACTCTCCTTACTACCAAATAATTTGGTAGATATTTCGATTTTTTTGTTGACCGAATCATCGACATAACTCATCGCAATTTCGGTGCTCTTCCACCCTTCTGCACGCTTCAGTACTAAAATATCTCCACCCGAATCCGCAACCATAGTGGGCCCAGTTCTGCGAAAAGAGTGGCCGGTGTATAACTCTGGGTCTTTTAAACCTAAATATTTCGCTATTCGCTTTGGGACACCACCAATATTATGCTGGCCAGCATTAAGGGAAATGCACTTATCATGTCGGTATGTCAAAAAAATCTCAGGCTATCTGTTCCAAGAGGCCGAAGATTCAGATATTTTCGGTATAACATGAAGACTTAAAGCTGCAGTCATCATCGGTTATGGTGAATCTTCTTGTTGTTAAAATATTTGTTTGCCGCAATGTCTCAACAACGTATTTTCCCATATCTACTACACCATTCATGTTTAAGCAGAGAATTTCGTCACATCGACAACATCCAAATATCCCAAATATTATCACAATTTTCGCCAGCATGTAAGAGAAATTGTTCAGACTCTTCTTAACTTAATACATGGGCCTTTTTGTTGTATAACGCTCACTTTTTCGATTCAGAAACGCTATTACCTTTTGAAATCTGCAGATGACAACTAAACAACCATTTCGCCCATAACATATTAGGGCAAATTCTAGCTGAAAGTTGCTTCAAGTAGACCAACAAAACATCTTCAGTTACCCCACTATTTTTGTTTTGCCACTTTTTGAAGTCGTCGTATTCTCGCTCGTACCTTGAAGCTGATTTTGCAGGTAATAAGCTGCACTGCTGGCTGCCTCAATAATTTTTATGATACATTCATTTTCGCTTTGGCCAAACAAAAGGGAAAGAAAAATAAAGAGACATGTTCATGGCAACGCTTCCATAGCTTACGACATTTGCGACAAATTATTGAGATATTTTTGGAATTTATCTAACCTTTTTACAAAGAAGAAACAAATGAAATATAAAACAATCCACGCAAGGTAACGCGTTTTACTGCCTCAATGGGGTAACTGACTCGCCTGCGTCTCGTCGGTTATTTCCTCCATTCGCCAGTAGAAACCCTCTTACCTTGCTTTTAATGTTACATACTATATTTTAAAATGAAAATTACACTAGACAATCAAAAATTAAAAATTAATAATTGTCTTTCCGTAGTGCGAGCTGGTCATGTTTGACGTGTGTGTGTTGCCATAGAGGAAACGGGACTGTTTCAGTCTTTGGGATGTAGATGGCGCGCTTTCAGGAGAATACTTGGGAGTGCCTTGCATTATTCTTCAAGTACTGGCAGCCCCATCAGGATTTCAGTGCTACACTGTGCTGATGAGAGGCAACACACCTCGAAACCGGTCCACAGTTGCACTTGAGGTCTTGAAACTCTGGGATATCATGCGTCAAACGTGAATAGCTCGCACTACGGAAAGACAATTTTTAATTTTTGAATGTCTTTTAAGTTATATATATATAATATAATAATGATATGGATGATTATATTTTTATTTTAGAAACCACTGACATCTTTGATGAATACGACAAAATGGCATGTCATTTGAAAAGATGCCACGTCTAAAAATTATATAGTGCTGACATCTAAGCGTCACATTTGGATGTCCCTTTATCTTATGATAAAATGCGGTTAATGAAGAACGTTTGAATCTATGGGATAAGAGTGAATTGAAAGCCGTGGAGATCGAATCAATGAGAATATCACTAAGGATTGATTGCAAGAAGGGATTTTTTTTTCATTCTTATCATTATATCGAGCAATTTCAAAAAACGACAAAAAATTAATTGAAAATTGACATAGAATACGATACATGTTTTTGGACATTTGTCTCTATTCTCTCCAGGCGTTCATATTCGATTTTGTTTTGTTTTGGTACTGAATCACCATATTTCAGTAATTATGTCAGGAAATTATCACAATTCAGTAGTAAAACGATAGATGGGCGTGGCTTGAGATACTGTTGTCGGTAAGTTATGAAGGAGGAGAAGATAAAAGAAGATCAGGTTTCTGATTGGCCAGCGACTTATCTTGATGCCCTTTGTTTCAGAACTGAATAGCGTTTTTGTAATAATCTCAGGACATAAATAACGAGAATTAAGTAGTTTAACGACATATGGGCGAGGCTTGAACTCTTATTATCGGTACTGTACAATGAGAAATGCGGCCAGAAGAAGTCTGATTGGCCAGCGACATATCTTCACAAATGCCTTTGTTTCGGCATTGAATCACCATGTTTTAGTAATTATGTCAGGAAATTATCACAATTCAGTAGTAAAACGACAAATGTGCGTGGCTTGAGATACTGTTTTCGGTAACTTATGAAGGGGGAGAAGACAAATGACGATTTCGTTTCTGATTGGCCTGCAACTTATATTGATAAATCCCTCGTTTAAAAACTGCAAAACTTATTTGTAATAATCTCAGGATATAAATAACCAGAATTAAGTATTTTAACGACATATGGGCGAGGTTTGAGCTCTTATTATCGGTACTGTAGAAAGAGAGATTCGTCAATAAGATTTCTGATTGGCCAGCGATTTATCTTCACTAAAACCCTTGTTTTGGTACTGAATCACCATGTTTTAGTGATTATGTCAGGAAATTATCACAATTCAGTAGTAAATCGACAAATGGGCGTGGCTTGAGATACTGTTGTCGGAAAGCTACGAAGGGGGAGAAGCCAAAAGACGATCAGGTTTCTGATTGGCCAGCGACTTATCTTGATAAATGCCCTTGTTTCAGAACTGAATAACGTTTTTGTAATAATCTCAGGACATAAATAACGAGAATTAAGTAGTTTAACGACATATAGGAGAGGCTTGAACTCTTATTATCGGTACTGTATAAAGAGAAATGCGGCCAGAAGAAGTCTGATTGGCCAGCGACATATCTTCACAAATGCCTTTGTTTCGGCATTGAATCACCATGTTTTAGTAATTATGTCAGGAAATTATCACAATTCAGTAGGAAAACGACAAATGTGCGTGGCTTGAGATACTGTTTTTGGTAACTTATGAAGGGGGAGAAGACAAATGACGATTTCGTTTCTGATTGGCCTGCAACTTATATTGATAAATTCCTCGTTTAAAAACTGCAAAACTTATTTGTAATAATCTCAGGATATAAATACTCAGAATTAAGTAGTTTAACGACATATGGGCGAGGTTTGAGCTCTCATTATCGATACTGTAGGAAGAGAGATGCGGCAATAAGATTTCTGATTGGCCAGCGATTTATCTTCACAAATACCCTTGTTTTGGTACTGAATCACTATGTTTTAGTAATTATGCCAGGTAATTATCACAATTCAGTAGTAAATCGACAAATGGGCGTGGCTTGAGATACTGTTGTCGGAAAGCTACGAAGGGGGAGAGGACAAAAGACGATCAGGTTTCTGATTGGCCAGCGACTTCAGAACTGAATAACGTTTTTGTAATAATCTCAGGACATAAATAGCCAGAATTGAGTGGTTTAACGACATTTTTGCGAAGCTTGAGCTCTCATTATTGGTACTGTAGAAAGAGAGATGCGACAATAAGATTTCTGAATGGCCAGCGACTTATCTTCACAAATTCCCTTGTTGTGGTACTGAATCTTCATGTTTTGGTAATTAGGTTATATCTGTGAACATTATCGATATTCACTTATAATTGTTCTCAGAATACATAGAGTAAATTATTACCAAATCAAAATGTTATTTTAACTTGTCTGTGGAGGTTTGTTCCCAATAAAATATTGTTCTGTGGTTCCTTGTTGTGTTTATATTTTGTTTGAAACTGTCAACAGTTATTCTTACCTCTTTTAAAAAAAATGTGGATAATATTGTAAGGATAATATCGATAGTTTGAAATGATTCAATTCAGTATAGAATAATTATGTCCAGAAAATGTATTCTAATCTTTCTTGTTTATGAGCCTTCAGCTTCCAGTTTCAATATTGCTTGAATTCAATTATACATGCATTATAACAATCATTCAGAATAATTATAACAGGGTCAAATTCTATAATCTCCTAAGTTTGTGAACCAGGTTGAATCGGTGTATGAAATGAAGATGCAATTAAAGTTGCAAATAAGAAGCATTCCTATAAATATACCCTAGTAACTATGTGAGTGATGGAAATCGTTTCTTCTATTTATTATGGAATATTACTCTGGGTTAAATATTAAACAAGGTGATAGCTAGACATCATCAATAATGAACACAACAAATGGCAATTTAGATTTTGTGGTAAATGTTAGACAAAAATTGTTCAGTAGTTAATTTCTATAGTGTTTAGTGGTGGAACCATAGACAGGAGAGATTTTCCCAAACCTTTTGTAGAAATATTTAATAGATACATAAAATATGGTAACACTGAACAAATCTGATTACTGAATCATTTTAGCACAGAGTTGGATTCGCGGAAATCAGAAAATTTGGACAAAATTATATCGATTTAATTCCTTTCAACTCAGGAAAAAAGATGAGGAATTATTTTATCTGCAAATAAGACAAATGTTTGTAGGAAGTACAAGATACGGACCTATAGTTTAAGGTTATTTGTATTTCATGCAATTCAACCAATCTGTACAGTAGTAGTGAGAAACCCACGAGAAATGGAATAAATCTATTGATGCCAAAATATGCATGACTGTTATCAAAAACCTTCTACCAGAGATTATATCAATTGATATTGTCGTTTGAATATTAGAGAAGAAAATGCAATTTTTTAATGAAATTTCAACACCCTATATCTTTTGAACGGGGCCAAATTTGGAAAAACGTTAAGGAAAGAACATTTTTCCTTTGACGTCAAAAATCTATGGTTAAAATTGACGCAGTGGTCATGGACTCATCCTGTATAATTATATTCTATTTATGAAATTTTCCTTAGGAAACAATCAACCAAGGGGCTGTAGAATTTTATCGAATGACTCCTAAATTTTATAAATTGCAGCAAAGCACCAACTTTTTCGAAATTGCAAGTTTATTCAACCAAGCATCTTCCTCTTTCTTTCTCAAACAATCCAAAGCGAAAAATGTACCTCCATCCCGACATTCAACAAACCGGAACCAACGAGATAACAGTAACTTCGACTGGAAATCAGTTTCCAACGCTAAAATACTCAGTCCTGAGTTCCATCTCACTCCAGAATGATAAATCATTGTTCATCACTACTCGTCTACCGTCTTTCATTTTCATCTTATTTTCCCGCATTTGAGTTCCGATTCGACATTGTGCTCAAGAACCATATTCCGTTAACAATGGGACTTCCATGCACATCCTCTCCAATATTCGTAATGAGGAAAGACATCGGGAAATTAATGTTGAAGGAGTGGTGGGCAGAAACTCGAGGCCGATACCCCGCCGAACTCCGGGTAGAAAGTAAAAGTCATACCTACAACAGGCGCTAATGGGAAACCTGAAGCATTTCGGGTATTATTCTGCACGAATGCCCATGAATATTTCCATCCGAAAGGTTCTCTCTCGATATGACGGCAAACGTTAAAGTCCTAATCGATTACCAATCGGATTGAACTCCGGGTCCCGCTATGGAAGTCCCGAAGATTTTAAAATCGGTCAGAATGTGGAAATTTTGAGTTAACATTTGGGATTATCGAATCTTGGATTAACTTAATTGAATGGGTATTCAAATGAAGGAAAAACATCCACATAACTGCACTCTTATTCTGGGAAATTACCAAGAGTGGTATTCTATCTACCTTCTCTTGTTTTCGAGTAATAAGAGGGAATTATCTCCATCTCTATATATATATATATATTTGTCCGTTTTATCGTTCATAGCTTCTTTTTCTTTTTTTATGTGGATCATTTCTAGTATGTTTCTAGTTTTGTTGTTTCTTTCTTCTTCCAGGATAGAAAAAGTTCTCAAAATCCATTTTATGTTTTTCTGTTTGTTCATGCTTTTTTAGTGCAGTCATATTTTTGCAAAATTTGTGCCCATTTATTCTTTCCTTTATATATTGTGTTGTCTGTCCTATATATACTTTTGGGCAATCCATACAATTTATTCAGGTAGATACAATTCGAGATTTTATTATTTTGGATTTTTGATTTTAATTTTGTCTTTAAGATTTCAAATTATTTGTGTTTTTATGTCCTACTTTTATTCCATAATGCTTCATTGATGCATTTAGTGCTTCTGATAAGCCCTGTATATATGGTAAGGATACATATTTTTGGGTTTCGATTTCAGTTCTTCTAGTTTTTCGTTCTGTATTATAAAGGCTAAAGATTTTGTCTTTGAAGATCTTGTCAATTAGTTGTAGAGGATAGTTATTGATTGCTAGTATTAATTTTGCTTTTTTTATTGTTTGTTGTCTAAACTCTGGACTAGTGAGTTTTAGAGCTCTATCAGCAATTCCTGACACGACACTTTTTTTATGAACCATTGGAACTGCTGCTTCAAAGTTCAAATATCGTCCACCCCAGGTTGGTTTTGTGTACCAAATTGTCTTCACTCCTGTGTTTGTTCGTATGAGTGTCAGATCTAAGAAATTGATTTTATTTTGTTTTTCTAACTCACAGGTGAACTTCAAATTAGGATGGTAGTTATTGAATTCATTTTTAATATCCTCTATTTCATTTTCAGGTGCTGCTGTAAGACAGTCATCAACAAAACGTTTGAAAAATGGTATTTTGTACTTCAATTTTTTTATAACCGTTTCTTCTAGATCCTCCATTACGAGTTGAGCTATTACTGCAGAAATTGGAATCCCCATACCACATCCATTAATTTGTTATTATAATTATATATATATATATATATATATTCCCAAGAACTGGCTTAGAATCAAATGTTAGCTGGGGTTGGTGACGGGGTGCTATACAATTCGCGGACAACTCAACAAGCTACTTTTCCGCTGTCTCCTCCGCCCTAGGTACGATACTGGCCGAGAATACGCGCATGCGTGAACAGCAGACAGTGTAAACTGACCTTTGCAGCACTCTGTATATTCCTTCTCTCTCTCTATATATATATATTCTTTCGAACTTTTGGCTAACAAAACAAATGAATATGCTGTAGCAGCGGCTGCTATACTGCAAATTTACCGAGGCACATTTTCATAGCCACTATCTCTGCTGCTATCCATTCTTTATTGAGATTGTGTTGAAGAAACATGCAAATTGTTGACAAGTAATTTCATATGAATTGTCAGCCATTTTATCGGTTGCTTTGGTAATGATCAATTGCATTTATTGAAAATATTCCTACCAAGATTTTTTCGTACTTCCGGGCCTAAAGTGACAACCTCACTCCCTTGTGACAGGTCCTAAAGTGTCACATTTAATCCCTCCGCGATTAAATATTGACGAAACTCCCGGAACGATTAAATCACAAACAAACGAATTTAAGTGATATTTTATTGAAAAATACAATTAATTAGAATGGTAATTAACGTTAATATTCAATTTAATATTGTGACAGTTCGTCATATTGACCAGTCTTTCCTGGTTTAATGCAGCAGGTAACTGACGAGTAACAGATAGGTCCTTATCATATTGAACTGGTGTTTGTTTCGAAGATCCTTCGGAAACAGGAAGCGAGAATGAGGACTGTGGCATAACTATAGTGGACGAATCGGCGACTTGACCAAATTTACCTTAAGCATTAAATATTTATCATCCGGAGCCTCCCGTAAGAACTGATCTACCTGCTCAGACGTGAGAATTCTCGACTCCTTTGGCTTAAATCCCTCATTTCTTCTCTTCAAAAAAGCTAATAATTTTGGAAATTTACTTATATCAATATCTTCTCTAATGTTAATAACCGATTTCAGCATTGAGTAATGTGCCCAGAGAGTTGAAGCACAAACCGCTTTTGATTTATCATTGAAGTAGACTAACAGCGCATTTTCAGTAGGTTGTTTCACATTTTTTCAAGCGGCACCACTTTTACTGCTGCTCGTATAGTTTTCTAGATTTCGGTGGTAACAATTCTTCACCTACTTCGGCTGCTCTTTTATCGATATCAGATACATCTTCTTCACTCATGATACCAATAATTATCAATAACAATGTTTCTTTACAATGACACTAAGTAATGACAATGTTTCTAAATTATAATTGTCACAACGCAATGTTAGTATGGTAACTTATTTTAAAGACAGTTTATCAAATGAGTTGAAGAGAAAAAACTGATTGAAATTATTGAAATAATTAATAAAATCATACCGGAAGTACGAAAAGTATCGTATATACCTTGCGACTGAAGTACATTTAATCCTTCAGGTAAATTATGGCCCGACCGCAGGGAAATATATAAACCTTACCTTCAGGATTAAATGTACTACTCAAACCCGCGGTATATAATATACTATTATATTCAAAATGTCACAAATCTATTCCGGCCCAGTCCGGGAAGTTCGTACTTTCCGGACTAGGCAGGAAAAATGCTACTTACTCAGGAAACATTATGTGCAATTGCACAATATTCTATTCTTTTATCACTGAACTGAAACTCCCCAAGCAACTGAAATATTTCAGTCATACTCCTGCCTATAATGGGAAACCGGGAACATTTAGGAGATTATTCTGCACGAATACTCACGAATATTTCCATTCGAAAGGAATCTGCGCTCGCGATGTGCTCGGAACCCGTTAAAATCCTAATCGATTACGAATCGGATTGAAACTCATATTCGGCAATGAAAGTCACGAAACTTCGTAAAGAGATTCCAGCGAAGTGGAAATACGTACGGTTTTCCAATGAAAGCTTCGTGTTCGATAGTTTGTGTCTACGAAAAACGTCCAAGAATTAAAAATTTTGAAAAGAGCTGACGTGAGGTCAGGAGTCTTTTCCTGGACTTTGAAATAGAGAGATTTGAAAAATACCGAATAAACGAGTGTAATTTTGCTCTGAGTGGGTAAAAATTGAGTGTGACGGCTCATTTCAGTTCAGTAAATTTATGGGCAACATGGCAGGTGTTGAGAACGTTGCGTAAGAGCTCGATCGGCTGAAAAAGCAGGAATTAATCGATATAATAATTAGAAAAAAAGTGCCAACTGACACAAAAGTGAGTGATGTAGTTCGCAAATATATAGACAATTGGAAAATTTCAAAATTTTCCGACACTGCCTGTGATGTGGATTCTAACCACACAAACAAGGAAAAGGAAGAACCAGTGGAAATGTTGTGATCCTAATTTTCCAGAGATTACATGCCAGAAAGCTATTGTATTGTATCAATCAGTCAATTTCAAAGTTGCTATATGGATCATCTCTGTGGGCGGAAGATGCTTATAGTGCGGACGTTTTTTCAATCGAGGATTGAAGAGACCAGCCTGGGACTTAATATTCGATCAAAGGTTGGTATCTTTGAACATTCAGGGCCAGGACTTCGCAAAGATAGATGAACTCTGTATTGACACTTTGATTTTGAGAATTTAAATATTTTTATGTTTGGCAAAACAGCAATGGTGGACCAGAGAATCTGTAAATAGTTATATTATTGACAGCTATCAGTTTATTACATTTTATTGTAGATCCGACTGCAGGCGTTGTGGAATAAGTATTTATCTTGAGAAATGGACTGTCTTATTTAGTTGTCAATCTTGAGGAGTTTTGTGTGACCCATAATTTGAAGTGATTTCTTCATAAAAACCCATAGTATTGAAATAGTCTATATGATAATAGTCTTCGCTTGTATTTATTAAGTATTTGGGGTAAGGGTATAACGACTAATTTATGTAGGCGATGTTAAATAAAACTCTTAATTCTTTGCCGAGCTTTCGAGCATTTATTCAGCTCTTCTTCAGGGCTTCTGAAATACAAATAATCATATAATAAATTGAATCTAACATGAAATTTTTTTTCTTTGTTATTATTTTCTCACTGAATATGAGGTTATACATAAAAATTAATTGGCGCAGCTGCAGACATTTCGTCCAAGACTTAAAACTCAAATCTCGCAGAGACACGTCTTAATTACAACATAAACAACTAAAAAGACAATACTATAAATTAATTTCTTTAAAATTTCCTCTTGAAGTCAACGTTTCTTTTTTGTTTTTCTTGAAGTTTGGGATCTTTTTTGACAATTACCTAACTTTATTAACCATCGACAGGGCCATCGAAAAATACCAAGTTTCTTTGACTATGTTCCAACAAATATTTATATATTATACTTAATTTATTAGTATCGGTTTTCTTGTTAACTGTGTTTTCCCGTTTATTTATCTCTATCATCTCTAATATTATGCGTTTATAATAATTTTTTTCTATTGTCAAGACCTTTGTATCCTCGAAATTAAAACTGTGACCAGTGTTTACTGCATGTGTCGCTAGTGCGCATCTTTCATGATGTTTTCTTATATCTGATTTGTGTAATGTTAGCCTGCTCTTTAACCATTGAGAAGTCTGTCCGATGTACTTTCCTTCACAATTTTCACACTCAATGGTTAAAGAGCAGGCTCATTCAAATTATAATTGTCACAACGCAATGTTAGTATGGTAACTTATTTTAAAGACAGTTTATCAAATGAGTTGAAGAGAGAAAAAACTGATTGAAATTATTGAAATAATTAATAAAATCATACCGGAAGTACGAAAAGTATCGTATATACCTTGCGACTGAAGTACATTTAATCCTTCAGGTAAATTATGGCCCGACCGCAGGGAGGGCCATAAACTTTACCTTCAGGATTAAATGTACTACTTCAGGCCCGCGGTATATAATATACTATTATATTCAAAATGTCACAAATCTATTCCGGCCCAGTCCGGGAAGTTCGTACTTTCCGGACTAGGCAGGAAAATGCTACTTACTCAGGAAACATTATGTGCGAATTGCACAATATTCTATTCTTTTATCACTGAACTGAGTTATTGTCATAAAATTCTACGAAGAATTCCACAAATTTCAAAATAGTATCCGCATTTCGATGTCCATGGACTTTCAGAAATTCAACAAACAAGAAAGGAAACTCCCCGCAACTGAAATATTTCAGTCATACTCCTGCCTATAATGGGAAACCGGGAACATTTAGGAGATTATTCTGCACGAATACTCACGAATATTTCCATTCGAAAGGAATCTGCGCTCGCGATGTGCTCGGAACCCGTTAAAATCCTAATCGATTACGAATCGGATTGAAACTCATATTCGGCAATGAAAGTTCAGCTTCCAGTTTCAATATTGATTGAATTCAATTATACATGCATTATAACAATCATTCAGAATAATTATAAAGGGGGCAAATTCTATAATCTCCTAAGTTTGTGAACCAGGTTGAATCGGTGTATGAAATAAAGATGCAATTAAAGATGCAAATAAGAAGCATTCCTATAAATATACCCTAGTATCAATGTGAGTGATGGAAATCTTTTCTTCTATTTATTATGGAATATTACTATGGGTTAAATATTAAACAAGGTGCTAGACATCATCAATAATGAACACAACAAATGGCAATTTGGATTTTGTGGTAAATGTAAGACAAAATTTTTCAGTAGTTAATTTCTATAGTGTTTAGTGGTGGAACCATAGACAGGAGAGATTTTCCCAAACCTTTTGTAGAAATATTTAATAGATACATAAAATATGGTAACACTGAACAAATCTGATTATTGAATCATTTCAGCACAGAGTTGGATTCGCGGAAATCAGAAAATTTGGACAAAATTATATCGATTTAATTCCTTTCAACTCAGGAAAAAAGATGAGGAATTATTTTATCTGCAAATAAGACAAATGTTTGTAGGAAGTACAAGATACGGACCTATAGTTTAAGGTTATTTGTATTTCATGCAATTCAACCAATCTGTACAGTAGTAGTGAGAAACCCACAAGAAATGGAATATATCTATTGATGCCAAAATATGCATGACTGTTATCAAAAATCTTCTACCAGAGATTATATCAATTGATATTGTCGTTTGAATATTAGAGAAGAAAATGCAATTTTTTAATGAAATTTCAACACCCTATATGTTTTGAACGGGGCCAAATTTGGAAAAACGTTAAGGAAAACATTTTTCCTTTGACGTCAAAAATCTATGGTTAAAATTAACGCAGTGGTCATGGACTCATCCTGTATAATTATATACTGTTCATGAAATTTTCCTTAGGAAACTATCAACCAAGGGGCTGTGGAATTTTATCGAATGACTCCTAAATTTTATAAATTGCAGCAAAGCACCAACCTTTTCGAAATTGCAAGTTTATTCAACCAAGCATCTTCCTCTTTCTTTCTCAAACAATCCAAAGCGAAAAATGTACCTCCATCCCGACATTCAACAAACCGGAACCAACGAGATAACAGTAACTTCGACTGGAAATCAGTTTCCAACGCTAAAATACTCAGTCCTGAGTTCCATCTCACTCCAGAATGATAAATCATTGTTCATCACTCGTCTACCGTCTTTCATTTTCATCTTATTTTCCCGCATTTGAGTTCCGATTCGACATTGTGCTCAAGAACCATATTCCGTTAACAATGGGACTTCCATGCACATCCTCTCCAATATTCGTAATGAGGAAAGACATCGGGAAATTAATGTTGAAGGAGTGGTGGGCAGAAACTCGAGGCCGATACCCCGCTGAACGTCGGGTAGAAAATAAAAGTCATACCTACAACAGGCGCTAATGGGAAACCTGAAGCAGTTCGGGTATTATTCTGCACGAATGCCCATGAATATTTCCATCCGAAAGGTTCTCTCTCGATATGACGGCAAACGTTAAAGTCCTAATCGATTACCAATCGGATTGAACTCCGGGTCCCGCTATGGAAGTCCCGAAGATTTGAAAATCGGTCAGAATGTGGAAATTTTGAGTTAACATTTGGGATTATCGAATCTAGGATCAACTTAATTGAAGGGGTATTCAAATGAAGGAAAAACATCCACATAACTGCACTCTTATTCTGGGAAATTACCAAGAGTAGTATTCTATCTACTTTCTCTTGTTTTCGAGTAATAAGAGGGAATTAACTCCATGCTATATATATATATATATATATTCTCTTGAACTACTGGCTTAGAAACAAATGTTAGCTGGGGTTGGTGACGGGGTGCTATACAATTCGCGGACAACTCAACAAGCTACGTTTCCGCTGTCTCCTCCGCCCTAGGTACGATACTGGCCAAGAATACGCGCATGCGTGAACAGCAGACAGTGTAAACTGATTTTTGCAGCACTCTGTTTATTCTTTCTCTCTCTATATATATATATTCATTTGGACTTTTGGCTAACAAAACAAATGAATATGCTGTAGCAGCGGCTGCTATATTGCAAATTTACCGAGGCAAATTTTCATAGCCACTATCTCTGCTGCTATCCATTCTTTATTGAGATTGTGTTGAAGAAACATGCAAATTGTAGACAAGTAATTTCATATGAATTGTCAGCCATTTTATCGGTT
Source organism: Micraspis discolor (assembly GCA_030674115.1). Classification (NCBI taxonomy): domain Eukaryota; kingdom Metazoa; phylum Arthropoda; class Insecta; order Coleoptera; family Coccinellidae; genus Micraspis; species Micraspis discolor. Next base: position 170,486 of record JARTUT010000461.1, on the reverse strand, counting down.
GCTTTGGTAATGATCAATTGCATTTATTGAAATTATTCCTACCAAGATTTTTATATTCATAATGTCACAAATCTATTCCGGCCCAGTCCGGGAAGTTCGTACTTTCAGGACTAGGCAGGAAAATGCTACTTACTCAGGAAACATTATGTGCGAATTGCACAATATTCTATTCTTTTATCACTGATCTGAGTTATTGTCATAAAATTCTACGAAGAATTCCAAAAATTTCCGCATTTCGATGTGCATGGACTTTCAGAAATTCAACAAACAAGGAAGGAAACTCCCCGCAACTGAAATATTTCAGTCATACTCCTGCCTATAATGGGAAACCGGGAACATTTAGGAGATTATTCTGCACGAATACTCACGAATATTTCCATTCGAAAGGAATCTGCGCTCGCGATGTGCTTGGAACCCGTTAAAATCCTAATCGATTACGAATCGGATTGAAACTCATATTCGGCAATGAAAGTCACGAAACTTCGTAAAGAGATTCTAGCGAAGTGGAAATACGTACGGTTTTCCAATGAGAGCTTTGTGTTCGATAGTTTGTGTCTACGAAAAACGTCCAAGAATTAAAAATTTTGAAAAGAGCTGACTTGAGGTCAGAATTCTTTTCTTGGACTTTGAAAGAGAGAGATTTGAAAAATACCGACGGCTCATTTCAGTTCAGTTAATTTATGGGCAACATGGCAGGTGTTGAGAACGTTGCTAAAGAGCTCGATCGGCTGAAAAAGCAGGAATTAATCGATATAATAATTTAAAAAAAAGTGCCAACTGACACAAAAGTGAGTGATGTATTTCGCAAATATATAGACAATTGGAAAATTTCAAAATTTTCCGACACTGCCTGTGATGTGGATTCTGAAGACATTGGGTTAGAAGTTCCAGCAGACTCAAAATATGAGTTGAAATGTGCAAGTACTGAAATTCAATAGATACCTTAAGAAGCTCAATGGTGAACTTGAAAGGACGATTTTGGACAAAGAACTCATTATTAAATTAATCGGTAAATTTCAAAACATAAACAATGTTGAACCGGATGGATGTGCTGTTGCCGATGTGACAAATTTTTCAGCTACAATAGGAAAACGAACCAACGAAAGGACAATGAATGCTGCGAGGGAAGTGTTTAAGAAAGATGTTTCATATTCGACTATTACGAAATCTGTAATGCAGACTGGAAACAAACAATTAAGCAGTGAATGCATGAATTCTGCTGAGCCCGAACGTAAGAATTCTAAAGAACGAAAGCTTTTTAACAGTTTAAATGGCTCAAAAGAAAACAAATTATTGGGCTCTCATGAAACAAACTATTCTGATAAATTAAAAAAACCGAAATATAATTCTAGTGCATTAGTAGGAACAGGTATGAAAAATAGCACTTCACAAACAATAAAAGGTGTTCCGAAATTAATGGAATTACATGTTTATCGAATAGAGCCACAAACAAAGGAGGAGGAACTGATGGAAATGTTGAAACCTAATTTTCCAGAGGTTACAAGCCGAAAGCTATCTTCTAAACACCCAGATTTGTACTCTTCCTTCAAGGTGTGTATTTATCAATCTAATTTCAAAGTTGCTATGGATCCTTCTGTATGGCCGGAGAATGCTTGTATTAGAGGTTTTTTTCAATCGAGGATGAAGGAAGACCCACAGACTTAGTATTCGATCCAAGGTTGGTGTCTTTGAACATTCAGGGCTTGGACTTCGCAAAGATAGATGAACTCTGTATTGATACTTCCGATTTTGAGAATTTAAATGTTTTATGTTTTGTAGAAACGTGGTGTACCAGAGAATCTGTAAATAGTTATATTATTGACGGCTATGATTTAGCCCATTTTTATTGTAGATCTGACTATAGGCGGGGTGGAATAAGTATTTATCTGAGAAATGGACTGTCTTATTCAGTTGTCAATCTTGAGGAGTTTTGTGTTGAGAAAGATGTGGAGGTTTGTGGATTAAGTTATAAGCCCATTAAGGGCGGTGAAAAATATGACGAAATTTTTATTCTTGCTGTTTATCGTTCACCTTCGGGTAACATTGAATTATTTTTTAACAGAATTTTAGATGTATTGGATTTTCTGTATAGACCGGGTAGGAACATTTTAGTATGCGGTGACTTTAATTTTGATTCACGTAAAGAGAGCACAGGATTTAAGGATCTTTGCGAGCTGATGTCTGCTTTTGGTTTGATTTCTAGAGTGAGGTGGCCGATCCGGGTGACTGACGCCAGTATCTCTACTTTGGAACACATTTTTGATAATTTTAAACAAAGCGGTATTGTTTGTGTTTTGGATAATAATATTTCAGATCACCGAACAGTATTTTATGAGATGAATATTTCTGAGTCAATGGTTTCGTGTACATCAAGCTATAGAAGATTATTCTCTAGGGAGAATGTTGAGAATTTCCAAAAAGATCTTTCTTCGCAGAATTGGTTTGTAGTGTATTCAATGCATGACCTCAATGCGGCTTTTGAAATATTTTATGATATATTTATTAACCATTTCAATGCGAATTTTCCCCTGAAAAGGCATTTCATCGGTAAAGATCGGAAAGGTTGGGTGAATCAGGAGGTCCGAAGTTCAAGTTCACAGCTGAAAAGCCTTCATTCGTTGAAGTTTAGATTTCCTGAACTGAAGCAGCGTTATCTAAGCGCAAAGAGAGATCATAATAAACTTATCGAACGAACTATCGGAACAGAGTAGAAAATAGAGAATTCTATCGGAACAGAGAAGAAAATAGTTTGGATAAAAATAAAACAACTTGGAATATTATCTCTGAATTGACTGAGAATAGAAAGAATAAGAGAAATGTGCCCATTTACTGAAGAAGAACTTTACAATTTGTTATTTAACAAACTCAAAATTAAACATTCATCGGGTGCGGATGATGTGCCAAGTTTCCTAGTTAGGAGGGTTTTGTGCTGCATTATTAAGCCCATAACATTTTTGATCAATCTTTCATTTTGTTCGGGAACATTTCCTTCTACCTCAAAAACAGCTAAAGTGATACCTTTATAGAAAAAAGGTGATGTTATGAATATGTCCAATTATAGGCCAGTTACTGTTCCGATGAGTTTATCTAAAGTTTTTGAGTATGCATTTTTAGAAAGATTAAATAGTTTTTTACACATAAACAAAATTCTGAATTTGGACCAACATGGTTTCATAGAACAGAAATCAACTATCACAGCCATAAATTCATTTTATCATAGAATGATAAAACAGATCGAGGCAGGAGAGTGTCCTGTTGGGATTTTTTGTGATCTCAGCAGGGCGTTCGATTGTGTGGATCACAATAAGTTATTGGCGAAATTATCGAGATATGGGATTGGTGATTTTGCTTTGAGTTGGATTAGGACCTTCCTGGAGAACAGAAAACAATATGTCAGTATTTTTTATAGCAATGAAAAAACTGAACGTCGAATAAATTCCAGATTTGCAAATATAAGCATAGGTGTTCCGCAAGGCTCCATATTGGGTCCTATTTTGTTTGTTCTTTACCTGAATGACATTGCTTGTATTTCCGCAGATTCAATGACTATTTACTCAGACGATGCCTCCTTTTTGGTATCTGATAAATTAGATGGTAGTTTGGAACGCAAATGTGACGAGGTGTTTAATGCAGCAAACAGATGGTTCACTAGCAATTCTTTATTTCTGAACACCGATAAGACAACTCTTGTGAGGTTCCATAACTATCAAAGGAAGTGCTCTAAAATTAAGGTCTGTGCAGGAGAGGATTTGCTTAAGCAGAGTGGTCATGTAAGGTTTCTGGGTATTCTTGTGGATGAATGTCTGAGTTTCAGGGACCACTGTGAGTATGTTTCGGGAAAACTAAATAGTGTGGTTTATATGTTCAGAAACTTGCGCACTGTTTTGGACGAAAAGCTAATAGTGTCGCTCTATTATGCCCACGCAGAGTCGCGATTGAGGTATGGCGTCGTTTTCTGGGGTTGGTCATCATTTGCATATAAGGTATATCACAGAAAAGATTGATTAGATGTATGGCTCGTGTCCCCAGTACATATTTTTGTGAGAATCTTTTCAAAAAGTTTGTGATACTAACACTTCAAGGTCTTTTTGTGTTGGAGATATGTGTTTATGTTTTTAAAAATAGACAAAATTTCAATTTGGTGAAGGACAAACATGCTGTCAATACTCGTCAGCAAAATAATTTGTATGTTCCTTTCAATAAGTATAAGATTGGATGTAAGTCACCTGATTCTTTGGGGCCACAATTCTTTAACAAATTGCCGAAAAATGTAATCGAATCACCAAGTTTGAAGGTATTCAAAAATAGATTGAAAAGCATATTAGTTGAAAAATGTTTGTATTCGGTTGACACATTTTTGCAGGTTATGTAATCGAACTTATTTAAATTGTTTTATTTTGACTATTCCTATACAAAATTGTTTTTGTCAGAAAGGAAAATAAAGATTATTATTATTATTATATTATTAGTACCCACAAAAAAGTGCTAATAATGAAGTTTCAAATAATCGATTAATAATTGATTGAATCTGCTGTAGTAACAGTAAATTATCATATTCAGTTCATGAATATCAAAACTAAATTGCTGAATATTCACTTTCGATTCTACGTGCTCGCATGAGTCGCATGCTCCATTCCGAAGTGTTGAACGCCAACCAACGATTAGACCAACAAAAAAGTCGTTCCCGAGCCGATAGTTACCCCATTTCAACTTCCCCCAAAAACAGCAGTTCGGAATTAACATGGACAATAACAAAAACCCATCATGTTCACCTAAGCGCACAAAAATGAGTGTAATGCTAGATGGAAGGGAACGATACATATGTAAAGGTTGGTAAAAAATATGTCCCTGAATTTATTGCCGCGCTGCGTCCGCAGTTTTATGTTCTGGGATATGCGGTGTATCTGGAACATTGGAGATGCTTCTGACGGTTAGTCTGCGAGTTCTCTTTATTTATGAATTTCAACCTTTCGGTGTCCTCTCAGCCGATTGTGAGGCTTATCTGAGAAGCCGAATAGTTGTCGGTGGCTATAAAAGTATTGAACCTCGATTTACTGCTGATATTTATGGCTTAAAGTGGAAAGGGCTTTCGGTTGCAGTTTCCAAGATGGAATTTCTATTATGCTTTCTCATATTTAATGTATATGTTCGAGTTTGAAGTACTTCGGAGTTTGGCAAAGGCTTTGTGAAGCAATTCACATAGAAACCACCTATTCCTCTGAAAGATGCACCAATTATTTCGAAGATGTGAAATATAGCTTCTGAGAAAACGTAAAATAAGTTGCCGTAGTAGATGTTCAATACAGTGTTGACTTCAAGAAGTTTAATTCAATATTCTGAATGTTTAAGAAGACCTCGTTGGAATTTCGACGAAAGCGACTTGCATTGAATTTGCTAAGAAGGTAGACAGTGATATTAGGTGGATTAAATCACCCACGCTAACTATCACACACAAAGTTCGTTTCAAGAGGGGTCCGGAAAGATTATATTCCAAGTTAGTCGAAAGGAACCGATCATTTGTATAGGGACTATCAAAAATCACCATCCGTCGATAAATGTGGAAGGCTTATGAATTCTTTCAATACAAGCCGAAAAGAGAAATGGGATAGTGTTATATAAAAATGAATTTCACACATTCTAGTAGGAGTTCATGCGATATATTGAGAAAATTAGGTGAAGCTACTCTCCTTGCATCATCATCATCAAAAATTTATCCAAGATTAATCGTTCGCCGCCTTGTTGATGTATCTGAATCAGTTGATATATCCCAATCTAAAATGAAGAATATGAAGAAAAAATTACACATATTTAGGAGATCAGCTCCTGGTTTAGAACATGTGTCACATCCATTCAATAAAGATGAATTGAGGGCTGCAATCAAATCTACCAAATCTCGGAAAGCAGTAGGTTTTGACGGAATCTATCTAGAATTCATCAAACATTTAGGAAAATAGACCTTGTCTTGGTTATTGTCTTTCTATAATAATATTCTGAATTCAGGAGAGTTCCCTTCCGAATTTCCTAAAGCTGAAGTAATATGTTGTGGAAACGAGGAATAGATCCTTGTGATCCTAGTAGTTATCGACCCATCAGTTCAATGAGTGTTCCTTTCAAGATATTAGGAAGATTAATTCTTTTTAGAATTGAATCTTCTATAGAAAATGCTCCACAAATTTTCTAGAGAGGCTTTAGGAAAAATAGAAATTATTCAGATCATGTTCTCAGCCTTACAACTTTCATAGAATCAGGCTTCAAAGATAGGTTGCTTTAATCGATTTATCTTCGGCATATGACACTGTGTGGGAAGTGTGGGAAAATGATACGATTATTAGAAAATATGTAATCTGATAGAAGATTCCGTGTTTTTATAGACAATAAGAGAAGCAATTACAAAACATTGAAAAACGGTTTCCCCAAGGATCAGTTCTAGCTCCTTTACTTTTCATTTTATATCTAAGAGATTTACCCACGTCATCATCTCAGAAATTTGTTGCTTACCACATTCGGATATCCATACTCTAGAAAACATACTGTAGGATTTAGCATTTTGAGATGGAGTACGGACCTGGCCTTGCAGTGAAATGGTGATATCCGATATTTAGTGCATTTGCATGTATCGACGATCCGGATATGACAAGCTAGACTCATTTTATTTATTGCGCCCAAACCGTTTCTTTTGTTCGACGCCGGGTAGACTAACCCTCTTGACGTTCCCAAATTGAAGGGACATGTTTCGAGTTGACATTTTGAAATATTTATGGAACTACCAAGTGAGACTCGGATGTGTTATGTGAAAAGGTTGACATGCCTGTCAAGAGTGATAAATATTGGGAAAAGTACCCCGAGTGCAGTGGTGGGAACTATGGTGTACCCCATTCGTTTGGGGTCGACCAATGGACAGTTGGGGGTGTAATCCTAAAGTGACGAAAGGGACTCGAGATCAAATGGTCCTATTGAGAGCACAGTCGAAATTTAGACGCGAAGTCGAACTTGAGACGCCAAGTCGAACTGGAGACGCCGAGTTGAACTTAAGACGCCAAGTTAAACTCTAGAGGCAAACTCTAAGCTTAGACGTGAATAAGACGTTAGACGAAAGACGAATAGACGTTTTGCGAGTTTAGAACTTTTGGACGAAATTAAGAACAAAACGATCGATGTAGAATTTAGACGAAGAACTCAGAATCGGCCTTTTGTATTTATATATTAGACGATAGTTTTGTTTATTTCTTAGTAGTGTAAATAAACTTGTAAATACGAGAGCCGTGTTTATTTCGACGTTAGACGTTACCTGTAGGCGAAATCTATCATATTCCCTAGACAATTGATAAAAAAGCCTACAATACCGTCATCTGATTTGGAAGTTTCAAAGAATAATTTTTTGAGTTGCGATTATGTCCAAATCCCAACAAATGTTGTTGTTTCCATCGAATAATCATGAAAAATATAGGAAATTAGCTGTAACTTTCAATGATTCTCCTATCGAACATAATTTCTATTCTGAATACTTAGGAGTTGAATAAGATTCATCTCTAAATAACAAGGCTCATTCAGATGACCTGAGCCAAAAACTGAAAACTAGGAATAATATTTCAGAAATTAGCTAGATCATCTTGGGGTGCTGATGCTTCCACTCTTCGCACAGCATCTCTGGCCCTTGTCTTTTCTGCAGCTGAATATTGTTGCTCTGTTTGGTTTAACAGTGCACATTGTCACGGTTTCAAAATTCCCGCTCTAGTTAGTACCTGCAGACCGAACTGGTGGCGTTAGTCGCAGTAGTTTACCAGCTTATCTCGTACGTTGTCGGTGGTCCTTTTCTGTGATCATGTGACGTAGGTTGTCAATTACGTCGTTCTTTCCGCATTTTTGGTTGGAATATCCTGGAGTAATTAATCGCAATTTTGCGGATCTGAACAGGATTTTAACTGAAGCCCTGAGAGAAATCTTATCATGTTGGTTTGGTTTGTTCGTTGGTGAGATTTTTGCCATTTAGCGGAGTGGCGTATTTGTTTGGAAGAAACGACGTGGAATTGGTGAGTTAACCTATGTTTGTCACGAGGTATTCTTAGATTTTTGTTCGCATTTTTAGCATCATTCTGCTTCGAATTGAGAATTATTATTGTACCGTTGCGAGGTACCGCAGATTCTGAACTGTCTTTGAAGTCTCCGAGCTGTTTGTCTAGGCTGATTTTGAATTACCGTCGAACTACCGTGGGAGCTGCCTTTGGGGACTTCCACCAGATTTTGCCATCTAAGATACCACACCTGTCGTCTACCCAGGGGGGTATTATTGTGAGAAATTGTACTACGTTGGCCTAGGAATATATTTGAGCCCAGTTTCCATCTGCGAGACTGTGAGAGTAATTATGTTTTAAGAAACTATATCCTTTTGTACTTCAGTCAAGCCACGATCTAGACTGTTATAGAAGGTTAGTCTGTAGAATTTAGTTAAGATTGAATAGTATCAAAGAAGCCCAATTCATTCATTCATTTAGTACATAAAATCCGACCTATCGAGAAGGTCGCTGAGATATAAGTAAAGAGCTATTAGTAACGATTACCATCGAGGCTCTCAGTATATACCTTGGGGTGATATTACTGTTTGTTTAGTAAGAGATAAAGCATTATATCGAATATTCGGGTTGTGAAGTATGAACTAGTTAGTGATCTACCTTCTGTAAGATATATCCTCGTTTGAGGGACCTTGTGTATTTCATTTGGGCTCATTATATTATTAAATAATTGCTCTATATTCTTTCTACCAGCCACTACCTCCCGCTTGTGTGATCGGGCTCGTTTGGCATCCTGAGAGTATGTTCGTTATTTTCTCTCTTTTACGACCCTGAGATCTTGAGTGTACTTTCCTCTTTTATTTTCTTTGTATTATCATAAAAGAGAGTGGCGTCCCTTTATAAGTAGTCTTAGCTCTAGAGCTAGCCGAGGAAGTACTTTGTGCACTCTCTGGAGCCGAGTGGGTTTGGTGACAACATATACAAGAAATCGATACACAATTGAATACATCCATGAGAATAATTACTGGCACCATAAGACCAACACCAGTCCATTGGTTACCAGTTTTCTCTAACATTGTCCCTCCTCATATTCGCAGACAGACTGCAGCTCTGAATTCTTGGAACAAATATCATTCTTTTCGCAATTTACTCCCAATTATTTCATATATTCCACAAAATAGAATTCCCAGATTCAAGTCACGTAAACCAATATGGGATAATACGTTCTTCAATTTGAACATAAGCGATAAAGAATTATGGAAGACTGAGTGGAACTCTTACGAAATGTTCAATAAGTATCTCGTTTTTGATAATTCTGAAAAAATTCCTGGTTTTGATCTTCCAAGAAAAATTTGGACAGTCCTTAATCGTTTGTGAAAAGGTCATGGTCATACCAATAGCAAGCTTTTCAGATGGAACTCAGTTCCAAGCGCAAGTTGTGAATGTGGAGAAGCAGAAAAACAATACCTCATCTCATCAATAGTTATCCCATATATAAATTTCAAGATGGTTTTTGCAATGGGTTACAAATTTCAAACGAATATGCTACGTAGTTTTGTTATTGAGTTCTTTTTTCTGCTTTGTCCTTTTTATTTCAAGATTCGATGTGGGCAACTTGAAGAAGTCTCTTTCTCCATCATTAGAAGACCACTCTTGAAGAAAGAAGTCTCTCAAATATATTACAAACTTATTTTTGTACTTTCACACTTAGGTGAGGAGCCAGGGTTTATTTTTCTCCCTAGACTTTTATGTCATACGCCGAATTGTATGACACCCCGTCACTAACCCCTGATCTATATGCGTTATTGTTTGCTAACTAAATATTGTAAGCCGAAAGAAGAAAATATTTATACAGACCTCATAGGTTTGCTCATTCAACGTGGCAATTGTATTAGTATGTCACTGTTCGAGAAAACAAAACAAGACTCTAGAACAGGCCCGCAAAATCTCCGAACCTTATATCATCGCTGTATTTCTGCTGTATGTTTTATTCAATTTTTGTTAATTAATATGGAACTATGTTTCACCATGGGATAAGCGAGGAATCAATTACGATTATATCAGTGCACTTCTGAATCTTCATAATCAAATTGTCTCAAATCTCCAAATGTCGAACAACGTTTTATGAATCCTTGTACGTAAATGGATCAACGCATTATCGAAAATAGGTATATGAGCTTATCCTCAACCAAGAAATTAAATAAACATTATTCAACGCGGTGAATTCCGTCGTCAACATAACACACCCCTCAGTGGCATTAGTATATTTGACGCCATTTCCTATTCAAATAACCGTCGACATTTCTACATCAAAAGAAATTTCACCGAAAGTAAACCATTAAAACTTTGATCGGAACAGAAATAACAAGTGCCCAATTTAGGGTAAATGAGAGGTTATCATGAAACTACGATAAAGATATGGGTGCGATAACCATAATGGTCTCTTTGGACATAATATTCTTTTGCGAAATTTAGGAAGGTAGCAAGAAACCTCGTTTCGACAAGTTATGGCAACGATAGTTATTCACATGAAGGCGGAAACGAATTCTATTTCTGGGTTGAAAAACAAGGTCAATCCTTTCATAATCCTATCCAACGACATCTTGGCAGTATTCTGGTTACTCCAATTTTCAATAAGGTGCTCGAATTGGATACATATAATTATTATAATATTTTCAGTCTGATTGGTTCTTTCATTGATTACAGCATTTCTCTCAGAGCGATCATTTCAGATTTGATTGGGACACTTCTGTTTATCTTTTATGTTAGTCACTGTGTACCCCAGGGCTCAGTTATGGGACCATTTTCCCTCTAAAGTTTAATAGCCCTCCACACAGCCCTAGTGTGCAATACTGCGAGTTTTTGTGGGACTAGTTCCCAATTCCACCGTCGACCTAAGTCTTTATTTTGCGACCTAAGTCTTACTTAGCACTTACTTGTAAGTGTGTTTTAAGTCACAAATTCTCTTAGCCACATATTAAGTGAAGGATAAGTTCTTTTATTTTAAGCCATCATTGTTCATGGCTTACGAAAGATGTAGCCCTCAAGCCTTCAAATATTTATTGCAAGAGTTGATCGTTGTTCGCTGTATTTTCGTGGTTTAATAAGGAAAAGTCTTGATCTAGTAAAAAGGTTGAATGAAATCTAGGACGATTTGTCACATAACCTATTCAAAACCACAGAACTTTTGCGCTTAGGCGTTCCTCTTGAAAGGTCCACACTATATACGAAATTTCCCTTTCGCCCAAAAATTGTAAGTAGTTGAAAGTGTACACTCTACACTTTTGGTGTAGTAAAGAAAAACAACAAACCTAATATGTAGAAAAATGTTTGCTATTCTCCTTCGAAAGAAATAAGCTTACGGTGCAGAACGATAGCTCACTGTTTCACTCGGAACAAAATCACAAAAAGAAGAAAGAAATACAATGTAACGATTTCCAACGAACAACAATGAAAGGACCTGTATTCGAAGCGCTTTAACTTTAAAGTGAATTAATTGCGCCCTTCTTCTTGACTAATTGTCGCGTGCAGTGTGTTCTTTAATTCTCTTAACAGCATCCAACCCGAATTCGTAGGACAAAGAGAGATATATAGCGTCACGTATTCCTGCAGTTGGAGATACACGAAAAGCCGTGTATTTAAATTTACGTATTGCATGCTCAGCAAAAACTGTCCTTCGCTGTTGGGAACTGTGGAGACCCCAATAACAGGTATTGTGTTTAACTGGTGTGATATCAGAATCAAGCGACGGTGTAATGACGTATATTTTGCGTCGAGCTGAAAGAATTCCAAGTTGACGTTCGGAAAATTGTGCTTTTCGTGGGAGTAATAATAACAATCAATTTTGAGGGTGTTCTGGAAAAAGGTCGGATCTCGTTTCATGAAATGCGGCAGCGTTTCGTAGATCTCTTATCGATGGAAATAGCAGCCTCTACGCCGAATGGCCTATACACCTGCATTTTAGCACAAATATCTAAAGAATTTTTATTTGCAGTTGATGTAAAATATTGTGGACTCATTCGTATGTAATGTTTAGCATCTCAGCGATCTTTCTTGTCATCACTGGACGATCGGCCAACACGATAACATAGATATTTTTGTACAACTAGGGAAATACGAATGTATATTTCCCAAGGTTCTCAAAGTTACATCCCGAGAGCGGAGCCCGATGGATGTATAGACAACCGAGGAAAATGTATTGATATTTGAGTTCAGTCAATCTGTCGAAAAATAAATCGTTTTGACGGTATAATTACCCGCTCGATGAAATTTGGTACACTTGTTGAAAATGGTGTAACTAAGCTACCTTTGCGATGGCCTCGCTGAAATGTTAGCGGTTTTTTGAAAAACTCAAAAAAACCCAAAAAGAGTAAAATAATGCATTTTTCTCGAATTGTATGCATCGTACAGAAAATTTTATTGAACAAAAAATGTAGAGGACGTTGCGATCTACATTTTTTGTCATTGGTACAATGCTGCACGACTAAAAGCGCACAAAGAAGGTGGCGCTAAAGTATCAAAAAAAGTGTTTTTCATGTTTTTCGCTCTGAAAATGTTGTTTTAATGCAAAAGTTTGAATGTAAAAGTCGTTTCTTACATTATTTTCAACAACTTTTATTTATAAATTATTTTTGTACAATTTACCATTTTGAAGCTGCAGCTTGCAGAAGAATGAAAAATCCAAATATACTCTTGTACGCAGTATGAGTAGGTACACATCAGTAGTGCACGTTTGAATCAAGATTTTACTAATTCAATTTTTTAGCAATTAAACTTTAATAAATAAAATTTTAATTTGTTTTTGACAAGTATTATCCATTATTTGATTTTTGAGTCGCATTCTGTTATGAATTATTTTGTTGAACTCTCAATGTTATTAACAAAGACAATTTTTAATGTTTTTCAGTTTTATTTTGTTTGATTTGTGACCGCCTGTATATTCTGAAGAGCGCATGCCCTGACATCACATTCACACTTGGCGAAGAGAGAACACGAGACGACGTTAGACAGGCAACATACAAAATACGAATATATCTAATACAATTATAATTCAGTCAATAAACCATTAAATTACAAGAAACTCATTATTTCTAAAAGTTTATGCAACGGCGTAAACAGATTGGTGACCCCGACGTGATCGAGAGCAGTGAAAAACATCCATCAACATCAACAACAATTCATCCAAGACCATCCACTTCGGACAATCGCCGGCCATATTGCTGCAGCCACCGTGTCCGAGGCCTAGGAAAGTGCTTGTTTTCTTTATCCTTTTCCTTCTTATGCTTCAATATATATATTTTAATCAATTTTCTTTTCAACCAACGATTAACATAAATTAGTATTCGATTTAATTCAAGTATTGCATGATTTCAGGTTCATCATTTTCTAAACAGTTGTTAGAGAGAAAATTCAGTGATTTTTGACATCTTCATAACCGATTAGTAAACATTTGACGTCATTGAATCGCTGTTATAGCGATTCGCTTCAGCCCAGCGGCGTTACCAGGAATAACCGTAACGTATTGATTGTTTTGATTTGCATTGCTTACATATTTCTTCGTTTCTTTTTCATCTTATTTCGTGTGATGCGTTTTTGTGTACGACAGAATGAGTGAATTGAAGGATTTGATCAAACAAAGAGGCAGTCTGAGAGCGCGAATAACACTTTTTGAGAAATATCTTACTCCATTATTAGATTGCAAGGTTTAACTAAATTAATTTCCAATGAACTCGGCATAAGGTTGAATAAATTGCGTGAATTATCATGTAGTTTCGAGGAGATTCAATCAAAAATAGAATTGTTGGAGGAAGATGTACCCAAACAAATCGAAGAACGTGAAATCACTGAGAATATTTGTTTTGATTTAATGGCCAAAGGCTCAGTCACTGTTAGATTCTGCTCAATATATTGCTAACGATGAATCTTCGTCCAACACAACGGATAAGATGAATAACTATAGTAATCTCAGATTGCCACCTTTGAAAATTTCACCCTTTAATGGTGACCATAATAAATGGATATCGTTTAGAGATACGTATGTGTCCTTAATTCACGACAATAACAGTATGGACGATGTTAGTAAATTTCATTATCTTTTATCATTCTTAGAAGGATCAGCATCGTCAATACTTAGTTCAGTGACAGTATCACACGATAATTATGCAATAGCTTGGGATTTATTGTGCCAGCGCTATAACAATAAACGTCTTCTTATCAATGAACATTTAAAGGTCTATTTTCTATCGAGCCACTGCAACGGGAATCTGATAGTGGTTTGCGTTATATTATTGATACATTAAATAAGAATTTGAGTGCATTGAAATCTCTAGGAGAGCCCACACATCAGTGGGATACTCTCATCATTTATTTTGCATCTTCAAAGTTAGACACTGCTACCTCAGGAAAGTGGGAGGAGTTTAGAGGTGATAAAGATACGGTTACTTTGGAAGAATTTTATTCATTTCTTCGTCAGAGATCTGTTGTGCTAGAGACTATGAAAGCGTGCAAATCTATCAAATATCATGAAAAACGTCATAGCCTACCTAAAGTAAATAATAAGTCATTTGTTGCGTCCTCACTTGAACTTTCAAAGACTAAAGGTTGCCTTATCTGTAAGTTGAATCATAAAATATATGAGTGTCCTAAATTCAAATCAATGCCAATAGAAACACGAATCGCTAATACTCAAACGTTAAAACTTTGCGTGAATTGTTTACGAGAAGGGCACCAAACCTATCAATGTAAGTTAGGTGGTTGTAGAATATGCCATAGACGACATAATACATTATTACATAAGCAATTACCTATTCAACTATCAATTAATCAAACTAAAAACGACCAATCTACATTCAACACTGTTAACGCTAATTCAAATGATACATATACTGGGGCAAATTCGAACTGTTTGGATACTGCAGTCGAGTCCACAGTCGCAGGCTCATCTGGTAATACTTCTATTACTATGTCTGCTGTCTCCACCAATCAAGCTCTTCTTTCTACAGCATTGGTCAGGGTGACAAACAATGACAAAATATTCATTCTCAGGGCTTTGCTGGACTGCGGCAGTCAATCATCTTTTATTAGTTACAACGCTCAACAAAAATTAGGTTCCTACAAAATAAGAAAAAATCATCAATATATTTCAGGTTTGGGAAATATGTTACTAAACGTGAATGAACATTGTAGTATTAATATACAGTCGCTTCATAACGACTTCAATACAAACATTAGTTGCTTCATTTTGCCTAAAATCACTGATAAATTACCCCAATGTACATTACCAATCGAGAAATTAGGAATTCCTATTAATTTGCAGCTGGCAGACCCAGGTTTTTATAAACCATCAGAGGTCGATTTATTGTTGGGTGCTGATGTTTTTTGGGATCTACTCAAGCCAAATAAACTAAGCCTTGGACATCTGGGTCCAATATTGCAGGAAACCTACTTAGGTTGGATATTAGCTGGTCCCATGGGAGGAATTCTCAGGACAGAGCAAACAATTCGAAAATTCATTGTCATTTTCCAAGGATATAAGTAAACAGTTGGCAAAATTCTGGGAACTGGAGGAAATTCCTTCAGATAATAAAATCTTCAAAAATAACTACTGCGAGGCTCTGTTCAAGGCAACAACTCACCGTGAACCTAATGGTAGATTTTGTGTTCAAATACCATTGAGAAAGAGCTCATCCGTTTTGGGTGAGTCATACAAAATTGCCAAAAAGGTTGCTTCAATTAGAGGAGAAGTTTGAGCGCAACCCATCCTTCAAAGAGGGGTATCATTCTTTCATTCAGGAATATTTACAATTGGGTCATATGACCGAAATTCCTGAACCATTGTTTGGCTGTTACCTTCCACATCATGCAGTTCTGAAGGAGACTAGTGAAACAACCAAACTGCGTGTTGTCTTTGACGCTTCTGCTAAAACCTCTACAGGTATATCATTAAATGATATACAACATGTCGGACCAGTAGTGCAAGACGACTTGTTTTCAATTCTATTGAGGTATAGACAGCACAGGTTTGTGGTATCAGCTGATGTAGAAAAAATGTACCGACAGATCCTCGTTAAACCCGAGCAAAGAATATTACAGCTGATTTTGTGGCGCGATGATCCGGCTCAGGCATTCAAGATATTCCGTCTGAATACTATAACCTATGGCACAGCATCAGCACCATTCTTAAGCACGAGATGTCTTCAGCAGTTGGCACTGGATTGTGGCGATGAAGCTGTCTCAAGGTCAATAAGGGACGATTTCTATTTCGATGATTTGCTAACTGGTACTGATGACCCAGCTGAACTGCTTCATATAGTTCAATCAGTTGCTGAAATCCTAAAATCGGCTGGTCTTCTATTACGAAAATGGCGTACAAACGGTCCGTCTATCTTCAAATTTGACCCAAACGATTATACTACTAAGGGCTTAGATTTTTATTCACCATCCAGTGTTCTAGGGTTGAGATGGGATCCATTAAATGATGTTTTGCGATTTTCAGTTGAACACATCAATTTCAATAAAAATGTAACTAAACGAACAATTTTGTCCGATTCTGCCAAACTATTCGACCCATTGGGTTTACTTGGCCCATGCACTATCGTTCCAAAGATCATACTTCAAAAATTATGGCTGTCCAAACTGGGATGGGATGATCCTGTGGATGCAGCTTTAAGGGCAGAATGGCTTAAATTCATAATTAATTTGAAAACTGTATCAGAAATCGAAATTAGTAGACACTTACTCATCATTCACCCTATTACAATAGAATTGCATTCATTTTCCGATGCTTCACAAGCAGCATATGCCGCTGCTATTTACCTCAGGTCAATAGATAGTTCAGGCAACGTTTTAGTCAAATTAGTCTGCGCCAAAACCAGAGTAGCTCCAGTTAAACCTACGACGATACCACGCCTTGAGCTGTGCGGGGCATTATTATCATCACGGCTAAGTTCGAAGGTTGCTAAAGCACTTCGTTGTAAAATAAACACATTTTATCACTGGACAGACTCATCTATTGTGTTGGGTTGGTTGCATTCTGAGCCTGGTACTCGTAACTTACAATCATTTGTTTCTAATCGTATCAGTGAAATACAGGAACTGACTAAATCAGGCATTTGGAGGCATGTGCCAGGAAATGAACCCAGCTGATATGGCTTCCAGAGGTATTAATCCTGATCGTATACTTTCAGCCACACTTTGGTGGAAAGGTCCGTCATTTTTAGCCGGGGAGCATTGCAACTGGCCTCAGATGTTAAACACAAGCAATTTACTTGATTCTCTCGAAACCAAATTTCCCTCTGAATTTATGTATGCTTCTTCGACCACTTTGAATTCTATCAATCATGTTTGCTCTTTTATAGATTTTGATAGATACTCAAGATTTTCAATCTTGCAAAGATCTATAGCCTACGTTTTGCGATTCATTTCAAATTTGCGTAATAAGGGTGATAAACTCTCAAACGGTCTATCTACCGATGAATTGAATTGTTCGCTCGAAATTTTGATTAAATGTCATCAAAGAGAATGCTTTTGCAGGAAATCAAACTTCTACATAATAAACAAAACTTACCTTCTAATTCTCGTTTGTTGTCACTCAGTCCATTTCTCGATGAGAAGGGCATACTTCGTGTTGGTGGCCGCATACAGAATTCGAGTACAAGCTATGAAAGAAAACATCCTGTTCTTTTGGATACAAACCATAATTTTACAAAATTACTGTTTTCGTATCATCATGTCAAACTATTACATTGCGGAGCTCATCTTTTGTTGAATGACTTAAGAAATGAGTTTTGGCCTCTGAAGGGTAGAATCTTGGCAAGAAAAACTGTAAATAATTGCCGGAAATGTAGAATACTAAAGGCTAAATGCGTAAATCCATTAATGGGCAACTTACCTGCCTCTAGGGTCCTTCCATCTCTTCCATTTCAGGTTAGCGGTGTCGACTTTGGAGGTCCTTTTTATATTACAGACCGTAAGGGTCGTGGTTGCAAAATTACAAAATGTTATTTATGCCTGTTCATTTGTTTCGCCACAAAGGCTTTACATTTAGAAGTCATAAGTGATCTCACCTCTGAAGTTTTCATACTGTGCTTGCGGCGGTTCATATCTCGTAGAGAAAACCTCTGCAGTTATTGTGTGATAATGGCACTAATTTTGTCGGCGCTAGCAACGAGATCATAAGATTTTTGAGATCAAGCAGTGAAGAAATTTCCGGTTGGGCAGCAAATGACGGTATTAATTTCAAATTTTCACCTGCTTATTCCCCCCACTTCGGTGGGCTTTGGGAAGCAGGAATTAAATCCGCGAAATATCATATCACTAGAATATTAGGAGATAAACATTTAACATTTGAGGAACTATCTACATTATTTGCGCAGATTGAAGCAATCCTTAATTCCAGACCGTTAACCTCACTTTCTTCTGATCCAACAGACCTCAATCCATTAACTCCAGCACATTTTCTCATAGGCAGGCCACTCACTTCTTTGCCAACAGATAATCTACTCGAAGCAAATCCAAATAGGCTCAACAGATATCAGCACCTTGAACGCATGCGACAACATTTTTGGCAGCGTTGGAAGAACGAATATCTCAGCGAACTACAGCAGAGATACAGATGGCGCATCAATAAAGAAGGGCTCAAGGAGGGCGATCTGGTTGTCATCAGGGAAGCTAACGTTCCTCCTTTGAAATGGCGTATGGCTCGAATATCCAAGTTGTTACCCGGATCCGATGGAATCTCAAGAGTGGCTGAGCTGCATACCAGCAGGGGTACAATTCAAAGAGCAGTCCATAACCTTTGTTCCCTACCTGAATCACCAAAGGCAGAAGTTTCTCGAGATTCCAAGGAATTCGAGGGGGGGGAAGATGTTTGATTTGTGACCGCCTGTATATTCTGAAGAGCGCATGCCCTGACATCACATTCACACTTGGCGAAGAGAGAACACGAGACGACGTTAGACAGGCAACATACGAAAATACGAAAAATACTAATATATCTAATACCATTAAATTATAATTCAGTTTATGCAACGGCGTAAACAGATATCCATTACTTCAGATTAAACTTTCCACAATCCCCAGGTCGTTGGCTCAAAGTGATTTCTCAGGCTTATTTTCTAAAAAATTCGTTCAGGTGATGGGAGAGAACATAAATTCGTTTTTGTAGCAAACCAAACCGCACTCTTTTTGATACTTTAGCGCCACCTACTTTGTGCGCTTTTAGTCGTGCAGCATTGCACCAAAGACAAAAATGTAGATCACAAAGTCCTTTACATTTTTTGTAAAATGTAAAATTTTCTGTACGATGCATACAATTGTAGAAAAATGCATTTTTTTACTTTTTCTTGAGTTTTTCAAAAAACCGCTAACATTTCAGCAAGGCCATCGCAAAGGTAGCTTAGTTACATCATTTTCAACAAGTGTACCAAATTTCATCGAGCGGGTAATTATACCCGCACCAAATGTACAGATTGATTGAACTATTTCCTGTGGCGTTATCAAAAGTTTTTTCTGATTGAAGCAATCTGAATTGAAAAAATTAATATAAGATTGTATATTTTTGTAATAATTTAATTTTTAACGTTGCTGTGGGCCATGTTTCTGAGAATCTTGGTTGACTGGTTTCCTTTTGACGTCTTCTTAAAAATAAAAGTATTGAAAAAATGTCGAACTACGTCGAAACTCAAGCGGCAGAGGCCCGTGAATCTTTGGTTCCGGCCAAATCTCAAGCTGCCAACAGTAAAGAGTACGAATGCTTCAGGTTGTTATAATAATGGCCTGCAGAACACAAGGGTTGATGAATATGCTATCTTCAGATATGGAAGATCGTGGGTCGGTAATCATAATCAAAGTCTCAAAGACTAAGAATGAAATAAACATAATATTCACTATAATTGATGAAGAAGATCTGGGTGCTGCTCGTTTGGTGAGGGAGTATTCGGCGTTGCGTCCGCAAGGCGTTCTTAGGTTCTTCGTAGCTTATAGGAATAAGAAGTGTATTCTTCAGCCTGTAGCTAAAAATACCTTCGGAAAAATTCCGAGTATGGTTGCTGAATGGTTGGGTTTAGATAATCCGTAAATATAAACAGACCACTGTGGAAGAGGAACATCCGCGATATTGGATGCCGATGCGGGAGCCTCAATGACAACACTCAAGGGACATGGTGGTTTGAAAAGTTCGTCTATTGCAGAAGGCTATCTGGCTGACAGAATGCTGCACAAAAATAAGGTAGCCAAGATGATAGCAGGTGTGGAGGGAAAGCCATCTGCAGCATCACAATCTTTGAAGACCGTTTCGGGAGAATCTTCCGAGAATGATGCTGCACGAAATGTTCCCAAGAAAACTGTAATCTCGTCGACGAATAATCATAAATAAGATTTTATTTTTTCCCTTGTATCTGGTGGAAATACTTTTAGTGGAAATTTCAACAATTGCTGTTTCCATTTTCTTACTAAATAAATAATATATGATCTGACTTTTCATATTACTAGGGAAATATGAGTACACATAGTAACTAAGGCGATGTAGCTCAATATTGGTTCGATCAGAAAAAAGAAGGTTTATCTTGCACTCTTATTTATGCATACCAGTTTCGACTATTTTTATTTATTCATTTGAGGAAGGATTGAATAAGCAAGGTGAGTGTTATTGGGATAAATAAATTCACTAACTTAAATTATAAATTCTATGTTGAAATATTAATATAAAAATTGAGCTGAATAGTCTATAGAAAGTAACAATATATGTAAATGTCATACGGAGAAATTCAAATGTTAGCTTCATATTTTTCATAGGTGAGTTAACTTTGCAGCAATGCCTGGTTGTGCAGCAATTGGTTGTTCAGATTCCACAGAAAAATAGTTTGTTATGAAATTTTTCCCCAAATTCCCAAGCGTAGAATAGAATGGGCAATTAGAACGAAGCGAGACAAATGGTTTCCAATCGACTTTTCACGATTATGTGAGATAATACATTTCAATATATTCTATTATATTGTTTATAATTCTATAATTATACTGTTTATGCCTGTATTCATAATTTATAACTCCAATAACCTGAACTTGGATTTTTGGTATATTTGTTTCAGTTGACAGGTACAATTTCATTTAAGATGTTTTCGTGTTCACCAAAATGTATGTATGAGAACGAGTGCTTTGAGGTCCATTGCCTCAACTCGACTTCAGTTCTTAGTACACTGGTTATTCATATAACTTGCCTTCGATTTGAATCTCAAACATTTCAGAAGGTGCTTTACAGTCTTCCATCGATATATTACAGAACATCTCCAATGATACATCTACAGAAAAATCAAGCGATAATATTATTTATATATTGTTTAAAAAGAAGCAAGTTGAAATGTATGAAAAAAAATACTTCATAGAAAAGCGCAAATCTATACGTTGAAAACTTCTGTTTACTGTTTACATTCACCATGTATATAAAATAGATCCAGAATTTCGTAATTAGAATAACGGTTCATTTTGTTAAATCGAAAAATGAAGATAAGGAATAACAATAGCACCTGACACTTGCGAATTATTAACAGATAATTTATCTTCTATGGGTACAGAGTGTTCCCATGGTTTCGAAAGAATATTCATTGACTTTTTTTAGATGCAATCAATTTGACTCTACGTACTATATAAATCCAGAAAATCTCAAATAACTCAAAAATTATTGAATTTAGGTACATAATCATTTGAGAAAACTATCATTATTTTTGACAGCAGAATCCAACACAGTTATAAAAAAATAGAGTTCTAATTTGAAAAACAGAAGTTATGGCCAATTTGAGATCACAAATTTCAACACAGAATTTAAAACACCCTGTGATGATATTTTTGAAATCCGAAAGATGCATGACCTTCTCACATCCTTCCTCTTCGATGTTTTTAAAACGGTTTACGCTCAGGATATTTGAAATTTGAAAAATGAACATATTACTGACTGAACATATTTGACTTTTTTTCCAGTTTTTTTTTTGGATATTTTGAAAACTTTTCGATTTAATACAATGGTATTAACAGAAATGTATTCACTATTGAATACTCGATCATACCAGGAATGCAAAACTTGAGAAAAAATTATTTCGTCGAATTTATTTTCACTCTCTGTATAACCGGAAGTTTTTGGGCTTCGAAAATATTTCAGCTCTGTAGAGAACTTCGAACTAAATCATAATCCCAATTTTCAGATTTCAAGTATGTTCAGTTCTCCAGAAACGTTTAATAGGCACTCGAACTTGAGGCACCCTGTAGTTCATTAACAAATCAGCTAAACAATACTAAAATATTTCAAAAGATGCTCAAATTGACCACCATTGGTTTCCTCAAAATGATGAATTAATATTCGAGTTGTTTTTTCATAAAAGTGACGCCTTCAGAATAATATGGATTTCATAGTTGTGATTGAAATGCTCTGTATATCAGATAATATAACAACTCAATAGAAAACGAGTAACTATGAGTTTTTTCCAATTGAGATTCATTGTTAGATTTATATTTAGGGCAGATAGGTAGAATGAAATTCCAAAAACAGATTTTCGAATCTCATAAATGAATCATTAAATTTGGCATTGACTCATATGTCATATGATAGAAGGCTTACAAATTGTTTTCACACTGCTTTTTTCCACATCATCATTTTTTGTTTGAGTAGAAAGATCCTACATTTGAAGATATCTCAAAAAATAATCCTACTACTATTGTAAAGGCGAAAGTTTGTAAGTATAGATGTATGGATGTTTGTTACTCTTTCACGTAAAAACTACTGGATGGATTTGAAAGAAATTTTACCACAATATAGCTTATACATCAGAATAACACATAGGCTACAATTTTTGAGGTTTCTAATGTGAGGTCGTAAAAAAACACATTTTTTGAGCTTACATTGCGAACGCTGACTGAATCCTACAAGATAGATCAAAACAATTTACTACAGTATTGTACAACTTAAAAAGGTCTACAAAAAAGTCCGTGATGGTATATGTTTATCTCTTAGGAATAACCCACAATAACCACTTTTTATCCTTTACTTTGTACGAGAAAAAATGGCTTATTTACGAAACGATTTTAAGCAATACAGTATTAATCCTTATCCAATTAAGTATCTTAAATACATTGTGCATTTAATAAAGATCAATATGGCTTTTTACAGCATGTAAATTAAATAAATATTTTCGAAGATATCACAGATTTAAAATGCAGTCATAGCAATTTCGGCGATAAATACCGGCAGCGGTGCCAGGCGAACGGGGCGTGGGGTGAGCGGGGTAGGTGCGGTGGGAAAGAAGTGGCTCATCGCTGAGTGCGCGACCCGAACGCGGGCAGACGCGTGAGGGCAGACGTCGTTGACGGATGTGTCCGTTTTGCGAATTTTCAAGGCACAAGCGATTTGATAAAAACGTATGGTCACCTACTTTAAGTAATATAGGCCCAAGGTTAGTTATTACCAGGTTTCTTTTTGGTTAGGAGTTACACGTACAAAAAGATACTTCATTTTTACGAATTACTTCATTGATAATTCAATTACTATATAGATAGGTTACTTACATCCGCATGTTTATGCTTAAGGAAAAAGATCGTAAAATGTAGTTTATAGGAGCATACTGCAGTAGCTACCTATAGGCCTATGATTAGGGCTCTGCAGTGCTTAGTTACCGTATTTCTTACTTATTACTAGACTATACGGGACGAACCTGAAGTCGTGGGCACAACCAAACGAAATGTTACATAAAACGAAGCCATCTGGTGGCGAAACGGAGTTCGCCGGGTTTGCTTGTGTTTCATATTTGAATCTATTATTACCCGCCGACCGTTAATGGCGGCTGATAGCCTTGTCGCCACTGTTTTGTATCGAGGTTTCCAATGGGAAGTTGACAACTTTGAATTCAATTTGTGAACACATCCAATCATCGAACTGTCAAGGTCAATTCATTCAGTTAAGTGATCATTTTCATCATGGTGAAGTACACGAACAAACTTTTGCAAGTTATAAAAATTTACTACCGAAAATCGGAGTCGGTTACCGCAACTTTAAGAGCCTTAACTCCAATTTTTGGTAGTAATTTGCGCCCTAGTAAACAGGCAAGTACAAGTTTGGTGCAAAAATTCGAGTCTACATATTCGTTATTAGATGTGGCCGTGCCAGTGAGACAAAGGACAGGTCGCAGTTTCGATACTGCGACCGGTCCTTTGTCTCACTGTCTCCCTGCCGTTCGAGCCTCAGTAGCCAACCACATAAATCAGTCAATTCCATGGCTTCAGATCACTCTATTGGGAATTTTGCGTAATGATCTTGGTTAACATCTCGTACAAGATCCAGTTGACTCAAGAATTGGAGCTGTTGGACCATTTGAAGCGACGGATGCTGCGGCACGATCATGATTTTCATCGAAAAATCATATTCAGCGATGAAGCTCATATTTGGCTCAATGGCTTCGTCAATAAGCAAAATATGCTTTATTGGACAGGCAGCAATCCACATGTGATTCATGAGACTCAATTACATCCCCAAAAAATCACGGTTTGGTGCGGTCTTCACGCAGGCGGCATCATTAGACCGTATTTTTTCGTTGATGCCAACAATCGTCACGTTACGGTCAATGGCGATCGCTACCACGACATGATAACGAATTTTGTTTTGGTTCTAATTGCAAGGTGTGGACTTGGATAACATGTGGTTTCAACAGGTCGGTGCCACTAGCCACACAGCACACGTAACAATCGGTGTTTATTAAAGCAAACATTTGGTGAGCGTGTAATTTCCAGAAACGGTCCCGTCGATTGGCCGAATCGTTCGTGATCTGGACTATTTTTTTAGGGCTACGTCAAGTCATTGATTTATGTCAACGATATTGCAAGAGCTCAGAGCCAACATTGTACGTGAAATGGCAGTCGTTTCGGCTGAAATGTGTGGCCGAGCCATCAAAAATTGGGTACCGAAAATTGACCGCTGCAAACAGGCCCGTGGTGGACTTATGAACGAAGTCAAGTTCCATTAATAAATTTTATGTTAGTACTTCAAGCCAATAATAAAGTTTCGAAATATCTCAAACGGTTTGTGTTTTATTCAGATTCAAAGTATTCAAGTCCCTTTTGGAAAACCCGTTATATCGATTCGAAAAATTGAGGATTCGGTGCTGTCTTGAACCATCTAGATTCAATAGTTATTCGATGACAAAAGAAAATGTACCGGTACTCACTAATTTGAACACCTTTTAGTCCAATTGTAATAAAGTCATTATTAATGTCATTAAACAGAGATCTCCTCTTTTGCATTGAATGTTTTATGTTCTCCATCTTCCTTATGAGAGGTTTGCGATCATAATGATATTTTCCTTTATAATTTGTGCTCGTTCTATTAATGTGGCTACATGTTGAATTCCAAACCATCGCTTTACGTTCCATATCCATACAGAGCTTCTTCGTCTAATTCCTCGTTTTCAATTCATTTTGCCTTCGACAATG
Organism: Micraspis discolor; assembly: GCA_030674115.1. Classification (NCBI taxonomy): domain Eukaryota; kingdom Metazoa; phylum Arthropoda; class Insecta; order Coleoptera; family Coccinellidae; genus Micraspis; species Micraspis discolor. The sequence goes on along the minus strand of JARTUT010000461.1, from coordinate 145,011 downwards.
AGCTGCATTGAATTATATTTTTCGTTCCCTACCCTAAGATCGAAATACGCTGCCTTCTTCGTTTCACTATCGTAAGCATTTCAGTTGATTTTTCAGCACGATGAACTACGTCTGTGTTGGTGACGTGATCTACCCTTGGAAATTTTAACAGTTTTCGATACATACCTATCTCGAAAGCTTCCAGACGGTTCATCGAAGAGATCTTCAGCATCTATAAGGTATTACTAGCAGGACATAACATTTTGCTACGGGTCACAGTTAACAGTTGCATAATGGATGTTTTGGGTTTGGACTACACCTCTTGCAATACCGATTCATGTCTTGTTCAATCTAGGATGATAACTCCATGTATGCCAATAATGAAGTTTTTGAAATATCTCAAATGGTTTGTGTTTTATTTAGTTTCAAAGTTGTCAAGTCCTTTTATAAAGCCACTGTATAAATATCTTACCTCCAGTTCCCTCTGCCACCAAACAAATCACACTTTTGCAGGGAGACTGAGTGTTTTTAATACGGTTTTTTCCTGAGCTCTTGTACCATACGCCGAATTTGATTATCCTCTTTCTCAAATTCTCAATTATGTCCTTTTACAAACATTAAATGTCAGTATGATACGGTGCAAGTCGATATTCCTCACTCGTTTGCGCAGAGTACTCAAAGCTTACACACTATCTAATGAAGGCTGGAAACCAGGACCTGAATAACGAATAATCTCAACTCTAAGAAAAGCTACCCACTATTAAATGCTAGAATTACGTGAAAACGGAATAACAGAATTGTAAATCAAAACGAGCCTGTGGTAATATTGAAGTTATTATAGTTCAAGCTCGTTCAACCTGGTTCTCATTAGTGCGAAATGCGGAGTAGCGGGAAAGGGTTTTGTGCTGACAAATTAATGTAAGTTACTTCTTGATGGCGGTGAGAATGGAAATTTAAAATCTACAGGAAATGAGGTGACACGGTGTTGAGCCGAGAAAATTGGCAGACCAGGTTTGCTCAGTAGGGGTTGATTGAAACCCTGTTAAAAAAATAAGCACAATTTTGACTGGTGTAATTAAAGCTCCGGGATTGTGGTGGAATAGTTGGGACACGGCTGGTTCTTTGTTGTATTTTTTCGCTTTGAGTTAATTGCATGACATGAAAGCCACGAAGAAGAGAAATTTCGTATGCGAGGTGTAATTGGACCTATTGTCGACCTTAAGCTAACAGCCGCTTTTGTATATCTAAAAAACGTGCTTTGTTTTGTACAAATATGTCTCATTTGGAAATTAAGGGATCAGGTTCAAATGCTTCAATCTGAATTGAGATAATAACGTGATGTATCTCCATTTAAACACTAGGGTTCGCGTCAAACAACATTGAACGTTAAAAGGAATATTGATATAAGCAGATATCACAAACTGGTGATGTTCATAAAAGGACAAAAAGTGGGTTATATTCCTATGAAATCGAAAGTTCTCGAGAAAGATCATTTTTATTTGAAGGACGCTTTGATATTTGGAGTATCTGGGGCATTGCGAAAAGATGAGCTGTATAAATTGCAGATAAATGATGTGCAGGATATGGGCTCGAAATTTTTAGTAACAGTGAATTCATCCAAAACGCACTCGAAAAAGATATTCGCTGTGGTGGATAATTAGGAGCGTACACTGTTGAATCCAATATATATAGTTCAGTCAATCTGTCGAAAAATAAATCGTTTTGACGGTATAATTACCCGCTCGATGAAATTTGGTACACTTGTTGAAAATGGTGTAACTAAGCTACCTTTGTGATGGCCTCGCTGAAATGTTAGCGGTTTTTTGAAAAACTCAAAAAAAGTAAGAAAATGCATTTTTCTCGAATTGTATGCATCGTAAAGGAAATTTTATTGAACAAAAAATGTAGAGGACGTTGCGATATACATTTTTTGTCATTGGTGCAATGCTGCACGACTAAAAGCGCACAAAGTAGGTGGCGCTAAAGTATCAATAAAAGTGTTTTTCATGTTTTTCGCCCTGAAAATGTTGTTTTGATGCAAAAGTTTAAATGTAAGAGTTGTTCCTTACATTATTATCAACAACTTTTAATTAAACATTAATTTTGTACAACTTACTATTTTGAGGCTGCAGCTTGCAGAATAATGAAAAATCCGAATATACTGTTGTATGCAGTATGAGTACACATCGGTAGTGCACGTTTAAATCAAGATTTTACTAATTTAATTTTTCTTAGCAATTAAACTTTAATAAACAATACTTGTTTTTGACAAGTATTATCCATTATTTGATTTTTTGAGTTGCCTTCTGTTATGAATTATTTTTTTGAACTCTCAATATTATTAACAAAGACTATTTTTAGTATTTTTCAGTTTTGTTTTTCATTTTTCAAAAAATGTCATCAATTAAACAGATTTTTGAAGAGGTTTTGAAAATTTGGATAAGGGAAACAAACAACAATTCAATTAAAGTCATTATTAGAGTTTTAATTTTCAAGTAAACGTTTAATTTAGTTTTGTATTTGTATTTATTAACAGGTGTATAAAAAAAGCATACAAAATATTGCAAAAATACTAAAAAAAAAACTAAAAAATCTAAATCGCTTACAATTTTTCAACTCTTTCAGTGGCCGCATGAGAAAAAGGCTACTCAGTCCACTTTTTTCATGCTTCCAATGAAGAGGTTCTTTATATACAAGGTGATCGTTTTTATGTACATGTTTTCATGTCATAATGATTGTTTTACAGTTTTGAATCTATGCTAACTGGTTGTTCCACATTGCTAATTTATCTTTTGTTAGAGCTTCGTAGTTTTTTCTCAGTGGTTCTTGCTCTGGAGATTCACTTCTGGCGCTTTCTGAAGAGGAACTAGCGGCCGACCGTCTATCACTCTTTTGCGCTTGATCACCCATTTTTACAGAGCCAAATTATGCTGTCTTTACTCTCCAAAAATCTCATAGCAACTGAAAAATGTACGGTCCTTAATGAATAGGGTAGGTGACCAAACCGGCCCTTTTGTTAGAACTATGCCAACGTCGACGGAGAAAGTCACAATAGGACCCAGAAAACTACCGTTAGCAGAACAGTGCTGTATATGCAGCGCTATGTATTACTATAACTTGTAAATGGTAAGTTGTACGAAAAAAATGTTGAAATAAAAGTTGTTGATAATAATGTAAGGAACAACTTTTGCATCAAAGCAACATTTTCAGGGCGAAAAACACTCTTTTTGATACAATAGCGCCACCTACTTTGTGCGCTTTTAGTCGTGCAGCATTGCACCAATGACAAAAAATGTAGATCGCAACGTTCTTTACATTTCTTGTTCAATAAAATTTTCTGTACGATGCAAACAATTTGAGAAAAATGCATTTTTTTACTTTTTTCTTGAGTTTTTTTGAGTTTTTCAAAAAACCGCTAACATTTCAGCGAGGCCATCGCAAAGGTAGCTTAGTTACACCATTTTCAACAAGTGTACCAAATTTCATCGAGCGGGTAATTATACCCGCACCAAATGTACAGATTGACTGAACTAAAATCCTTGAGACCAATTTACACTCCGCACGATAGTTTTTCGTCTTTTACAAGAACTTTAATTGCTAAATACAGCCTAGTAGGAATCAATACGTTTTCGAAATTACCGTCGCTAATTGCAAAATTTCTCATATTAGAACAACCCAATCTGTATACTAGTCACTGTTTTCGGCGTTCTTCTGTATCCATCTTTTCGGACAGTGGAGCAAACGGCTTGGAGGATGGAAATCGTTATCTGTAACAGAAGGGTTCATCGAAAACTCGATGAAAAATAGATTAGAAACTGCTGAAAAAATTTTATGCGATAATCGTTCGCCAGTAATGAATACATCAACTCCCACCAATTACACACATTTCTTATCGCAAATCGTCAGTAACGATGTGAATGTGGACTATTCGGAATGTCACATCTCGAAAATTCCGTCTATGAATTTCACGAATTGTTCAATTGAAACCATAAATATAAATATGTCAAAGTGAGCATCGAGATTTTCATTGTCAAGTTTTATATTGTGATGAATAGAATTTATTTGAATAAATAATTTATTTCTTATTCGTAATGAGGTCGACGGAAAAATCTTGTAATCAACTCGTTCATTAATCTAGCGATTAATGGTTTGGAACATAAACCCCCTCGCTCCGCTCTCTTGTTGAAATATCACGACCATTAATCGCTATCATTAAAGAACTAGTTGATCAAATAATTCTATAATTTTGTTGAGATGTTTTATTTTGATAAAATATCTCAAAGACTAAGAAATCGGTAGATTTCTATAACTCTTCAGTATATCGGTATCCAATTCGGTATAAATGTCGATAAATTGATAGCATTTTTAATTTAATTCTGATGAACTCATGTTTCCGAATTCGCTGGTATTGATTAGCAACGTTGATGAAATATTTGATCATCGATTGAATGGATGGACGAAATGAGAATCGGTGCTGAAGTGGAACGCTTTTCAATGTAGCATTTTCGGTTATCAATTTGTTTTTTAACAGGGAATTAATTGAATTGAGTCCCTGATGGATGCGGTGAAAGCTATGTTGAAATTCAGTGTAGAGTTTACGCTATTTTTTGATTTTTTATCGAATCCAAAGGGGTTTTGTGATTTTTTAGTCAATAGTCGAATTGGAGCGACATTGTTTACCTATAGTGGATATCAACAATTCATATCATAAAAAATACATACGAATACTAACCGACAACTCACAAACATGATGGCAAATGCCGAATGGTTTACGTGAAATGTATGAAATAATTGGAAATGAATTAGGAAAATAATGATATTTGCTCAAATAATCCAGAGCTGCACTCTGTCGACGAATATGGGGAGAGATAATGTTAAACAAAACCAACGAATCGGTGTATCTTATGGTGACAGTTATTATTCACATGGATGTATTCAATTGTGCATCGATGTTTTGTGTATGTGCACTTTTGAACCAAACAGAGCAACAATACTCAGCTGCAGAGAAAACTAAATCTAGAGATGCTCTGCGAAGAGTGGAAGCATCAGCACCCCAAGATGATCCAGCTAATTTCTGAAGAATATTTTTCCTCATTTTCAGTTTAAGGCTCAGATCATTTAAATGAGCCTTGTAATTGAGAGAAGAATCTAATTTAACTCCGAAGTATTTTGCATAAAAATTATGTTCGATAGGAGAATCATTGTAAGTTACAGCTAATTTCGTATGATTTTCATGATTATTCAGATGAAAACAAGACACCTCAAAAGTCCACGCCACCCAATAGAGTAATTATTCAAAATCTCCAAATCAGGTGATAATATGTTCTCGAATGTATGGAAATCCGAATACTGGTAAGCAATAGTCATCAACATAAACAATTGGATTTTAATCCTCTTCTCCACACAGTGTCATATGCCGAAGATAAATCAATGAAACCAGCTTCTGTTTTTAACCTATTATTGTAGAAAAGATGTAAGGCCGAGGACCTGATCTGAAAAATTTTCATTTTTCGTAAAGCCTCCCTGGAACTTTCGTAGAGCATTTTCTATAGATTATTCACTTCTAAATATAATTGACCATTATAATATCTTGAGAGGAACACTCGATAAACTGATTGGTTTATAACTATTAGAATCACACTGATGTTTTCCTCGTTTCCACATACCTATTACCTAAGCCTTACGGAATTAGGAAGGAAAGTTATCAGAATTCAAAATATTGTTATAGAAAGGCAACCAAGTCAAGAAGTTTCTTCCTAAATATTAGATGAATTTAGGATAAATTTCGTCAAAACTGGCTGCTTTCGAAGATTTGGTAGACTTAATTGCTGCCCTCAATTAATCAATATTGATTGGATGCGACACAAGTTTTAAAGTAGGAACTGATCTCTAGAACATATGTTATTTTTTCTTCATATTCATCATTTGAGATTAGGATATATTTACTGATTCAGATACATCAACCTAGCGACGAGCGATTAATCTTGAATTAGTTTTTCATGATGATGAGGCAAGGGGAGTAGCTTCACCTAATTTTCTTAATATATCCCATGAACTCCTACTCGAATGTGTGAAATTCATTTCAGATACAACACTACCCCATTTCTCTTTTCGGCTTGTATTGATAGAATTCATAAGCCTTTCACATTTATCAACGGATGGTGAGTTTTGATAGTCCTTGTACAAATTATCGGTTTCTTTCAACCAACCTGGAATATAATCTTTCCGGAAACTTCTTAAAATGAACTTTTTGCTGTGGCCTTCACAACACCTAAGAATCTGTGATAGTTATCGTGAGTGGGTTTAATCCATCTAATATCACTGTCTACCTTCTTAGCAAATTCGATCCAATTCGCTTTCTTGAAATTCCAACGAGGTCTTCTTATTGTTCAGAATATTGAATTAAACTTCTTGACGTCAACAGAATAGGCCTATGTAGGCTATAAGGAAAAACTCCTACGCTCTACAGGAAGCGGTTTACAAGTATTGTCACAAAACACTAGGCAGAGATCATGATTGTAGCCTCTATTCCATCGAGAAGAATGAAAAGAAGGTACATCTTTTCCATCAATAATTGAATGAAAATTATTATCTTCCATCCAGTCAGCTGAAGCTATTCCACTTCTATCATTATTATTATAACCCCACATTACGTGGTGAGAATTGAAATCACCGCAATAAATTGGAGGATGAGGATGATTTATCTCCAAATTTCTTGGCCAGATAGTATTTGCAGGTTTATAAATATTAACGATAAAAATAATACTAAATTTGAAAGAGATAAAGAAAACACCCTCAAATTCGCCTTTTCGGATTAACTGGATATTGTGAATCAAGGATTTTTCGACATAACAAGCTACACCGTAAATTTTACTAAGGAGATAATCAATGAATACATATCCCTTTATGGTTGCTCTTTCACGAAGATTTTCAGTATCCGCATTTGTCTCTTGAAGGAGAATAATCTCTGCACCATTGTCTGTTGCTAATTTAGAAATATAATCACTATTGTCCTTAGAAATACCCTCTATATTCAGATCCAATACACAAAACTTGTCGCCACTCTACAAGGAGGATTCTTCGAATCGGTTATCAGGTTCTTTCGACCAATCTGGAATATACGTATGTAAACACTTTTGTGTAATGGCATGAATAAATTATTCTTTTCTATTCTATTCTATGAACTATGAGGTAAAATTCACAGAATTTTCCGTTTTATAAGAAGCGGTTTGCAAGTTTCGTCACGAGACACTAGTTTAATAATACATGAAAACGTTTCAAGTTTGCTCCTGGATTTCCATCCCGAACAACTAACTCTCCTTTTGTGTATTATTCATATGAGTTTCCACAAGGGAATTATTCCAATTAAATACCCATGGATCAGATGAAAACCTTACCCAAAAACACGATATTGTTCAAATCCCGAAAGACAAAGAAGCGGATCATTCAGTCGATGAATATGTCATGCATAACCTCAAAATCACACGTATTCAGCCCTTCTCTCCGCTATCCCTTTGATGGAGTCATGTCGCGTGTGACACGCGTCATATCAGCAAACAAGGGTGCCGTTGCCTCTGCGCTAGCCCGCAAATTAGTCCATGCTAGGCAGGTACAGCAGCAAATAAAAGTAATTAATGAGATACGCCATTTCGGTGACGTTATCCCGGTTATAAATACGGGGTAACGCCACGTTACATCTTAATTAATTAAATTAATAAAAGGGGCTGGGGATTTCTTTTTCACGGTGACAAATCGCATAGAATAACAATATGGACGGGATTGCAAGGGTGAAAATCTCTGAACGAAGAGTGATCGAATAGATGGTCTGTCACGCCAAAGGGGGAATAGTTGAAGCAATAAATAATATCTTATCAAAAATGAAGAAACAAAATTAGGGTGGGATACTAGCCTTAGAATCATACCGCTGAAAAATTTGGGGTTTAGCTCGGTCGAAAATGAATTATTTATTATACAAGGGAAAAAAATATTAGATTTTAGCTCGCTTCGCGTCGGGAGACAAAAAACCGATATATTTTCGATTGATTATTGAAATGGGTTATAAATTTCAAAATTTGATACGCATTTTCGTATTCAGTTCTTGTTTCTACTGTTGTCGTTTTGTTGTCAGTTTCGATGTGAGAAACTTGAAGATCACTCTGAAGCGTAGACGTTAATGCATCAGAAAACAATTTGAAGTCATCCGCATATGCAGCGCACCCAGATGAAATCGCCCGCCCAAGATCGGCAACAAAAGCAAGAAAAAGCACCGGACCAAGCACCGAACCCTGCGGAACACCACTTGCCACGGGCCTACAAGATGAAAGGGACCCGCCAACCTTCACCGAAAACTCCCGATCGCCCAAAACTGACTCGATCCACCGAAGAAGCCCACCCCTGATTCCGAAATGATCTAGCTTGCTCAGCAACCTCCTTAAAGGAACACGATCAAAAGCCTTTGAAAAATCCAGGTGTACAACGTCTACCGGGGAACCAGAATCCAGCGATAAAGTCCACGAATTAAGGCACCGAAGCAAGCACGTGATGACCGACCGTCCCGGACGAAACCATGCTGATAGTCAGGAATGGTCCCATTGGATATCAAGAAGGGTACCATTTGCGAATGAATTATCTTTTCTGCAATTTCAGCAACAATGGGTGTCAACCCTCATAAACAGGGTTTACCCTTGCAGACTTCCATTCCCTCGGTAATCGACCCAATCGTAAGGACGATCGAATAATTTCCGCAATAGGAGCAGCAACCAAATCAGCACATGTCTTGAGCACCATCACCGATATTCCATCAGGCCCAAGGGAGCAGGAAGGATCCAATTTACTAAGAAGCTCCGTCACCTTCACCTCATTCACCTCGACAAAATTCATCGAAGCCTCAGAACGGGGAATACCAACACGCGGCAAGTCACCCAGAGGTTCACTAGTAAACGCAGCAGCGAAACTTTCAGAAAGCAGTGTAACAAAGATAAATTTTGTTTTTTGCCCCACGTTGGGCGCCATGTGTAACAAAGCAACTTTATTTATTATATAGATAAAATAATTTTGGCCGGCTAGCTGGAGAGCAGGTAAAATGATTTGATGCCTCTACCCTAATCAATGAAAGTTCAAATTAGGAACAGTCGTTATTTATTCCACTTTTTACAAATATCAGTTATTTACAAATGTACAGTCAAAATTGAGTGGAATTGACAAGATGTTCGGTCATGTATGTTCCACAGGTAATCACTATCCCCCTCACTGAAACTTATCTTGTTTATCCTTGTATATTGAGATTCCAGGAAAATTATCTCCTCTGGTGGTTTTTCAGTTGAAGAAACATTCGGTAATTATCTTCTCTGGTGGTTTTTCAGTTGAAAAAACGTTAGATAATTATCTTCTCTGGTGGTTTTTCAGCCAAAGAAATGTTCTGTACGCCACTGCTGCAAGTTGGCAACAAGCTTTCAACTTCAATGAATTTTGTACTTGATAGGTCGACGACAAAATTCCATAGCCCGACGGGTTTGGCTGTGAAAATCGGGTTTATAAGTTTTGATTTGATAAAAATCTCTTAGTTTCCATCGTTCTCTAAATGCATAATTTTACAAACGAAAATCTTTTAAAAGAAGAAAAATCAACCACGTGTTCAGAAAAGAACCCAATGGCGCAGATAGTTCGACACTAAAAATTCAGAGAACTCTGGACACCGAGAAAACAAAAAGATTAAATAATTGAAATTGAAATTGAATAATAAAGGTAAGTACAATATCAAAGCAAATGAATGTGAGCTGATCCACCAGATATTCTCAAATGGAAAAGTGAAAAATGGCGATCCGACCAGAATTATACGACATCTTTTTGTCATCTACACAAAAAATAATTAAATGCATTAAATAAACATGACATTTAGGATCGAATAAACCCTGTCTGATCATAAAATGAGGTACTTACCGGAATAATTCATTCCGCCATCGAAAATTTGCATTTAAAATTCACGGGAAGAAATATAACACCTCTGACGTGTTTCTCCCAGCAACTCTGGTACGGAAAAGAAATCGATTTAGATCTAAATTATCGGCCATGTCGCTACGATATCGATCCTGCGCACCGCGCAGCATTCCAAGGTGAAGATAACCGAAATTCCTACGCCGACTTCCAGGCGAATTTACGCGATTAAACTGAACCGGGGAATCTTACCGTTACAGCAGTTGCGCAGATGCACTATCATCGGCGCACTCATCTCCTGACGATCCCCACAACACGGGCACCGACACCCTGGAACTCAACATGGATCGGACATGTTTGTAGAATTTCTTGCGGCTCCCAGATTTTATGTCATACACCGAATTGTATGGCATCCCGTCAGCAACCCCTGCTAACACTACATGCTCTTTTGTTCGCTAACCAAAGAATCGTAAGCCAAAGGTCCAAAAAAAAGTGAAAATAAGAGACTTATCATAAGAAAAAAATTTAAATGTAAAAATTCAGGTACAGTGAAGTGAACAAATTGATTCGAAGAAAAAAATGACAGCTTCAATCAGGATAGTTAATTTCATAATGAATTCAGGGAAAATGACCAATTCGATATATTTCATCAAATAATATAAACAACCGAATAATCGTTAAAAATAAAATGGTTATGACAAGAATTTATCCTGACTTGTTCAGTTCCGAACACTTGTTCACTCACGTAATTACGCACCTGTATTATCGAAAAATAGCAGAGCAAGAACTTTATGGACGGTTGAAAAATCCCAGATAATCATTATACATTCTACCATGGAGAAGAACTATGCCATCATAAAAAAATTGACGTCAGCACCTACTGACTAGAAACAAAATTTAAATTGAAAACGATTGACAAATATACCTATCTACAACTTTATCTTGTGAAAAATATTGAACATCGATTCTCTGAATTGTGCGCAGTTCCAAAACCTTTTTTCCCCAAGCCGAAAGATACCGAAGAAATGAATTTCTGAGCATCAGATAATTCATTCCTTTCTACTCTAATTAGTTGCTTACAGCAGACTGCTATAGTAACCCGTAGATTTCTTCAGAACTTTCATGCTCAACCAGTGAAAAAACACTTCTACGCTTGAAAGGAGTTTTTTCCGCCGATGGTTCATCGGAACAATAACTTCGTTTCACTGACGAGTTGTTTTGCTTTTGTTTACCGAGGTCTGACTCCACTTCAACTGCCTATATTTGAAATTCAAAGCAGCACTTTTTTTCAACAGCCTGAAAAAGACGGCGAACTTGGATGAACTAATTATCCGTAGCCAGAAGAATATCGAGACACCTCAAGGTGAGTTACAAAAACTCTTCAGTTTGCGTTAGATGTAGAAATGGTAAGATGCCGAATTTTTCTTAAAGAGTAAAATGAAAGCTGGAAAAATATGAACGTGTCAATTCAGCCTGCAATCTTTTGAAGTTATTCAATTTTATTTATATTTTATCTCTACTGGCTTGATTACGTCACAAATTCAATACCAAACAGCGCTAAGCATATTCCAACCGATGAAACTCAATAAAAGCTATTTTGTTTGCCAGAAAGATTAGGCTACGACTAACTGAACCAGTTGAACTCGAGGGTCCACACGCATTTAGGACTCGAACTGCAAGTCACGTATATCTAGTCCTGATGGCTTGAAGGGCTGGGGGGACCGGCTACGCCGATCGACTGGCCGACCTAACTCGCAATTTATAGCCCTGTCTTGGTCTCCCACCTCTAGTCACCGTCATGCACGACTAAGAGTAACTCTGAAGGCACTTGGTCAGCGACCCAGCTCGATTTAAAGAAACATACGTGATAACAAGAGTGAAGGGGCAAGAACTTATCCTTGTTGAAAGATCATAGAATAGCAACCTCAAACAGCTAAGAGACCCACATTTCCAAGACGACCAAGACAAACTCCTTGAAAAAGAGACGTTCAAGAGCAGAAAAATCTTCGAAAGCGCGAAACTGAGGTATTTTGGGTCCAAAACTCAGAAGATTCAGATATTTAGAAAGGACAGAAAATAATGATGAGTCGGAGACGAAGGAAATTATATTGAAACAATACGCAAAACGCATGACAGTGAACGGAATATAAGAAATTGTAATGGTCATGAAGTAGGCGACAAGTGTTGGCCATCTTAAGATGAAGGGCAATGGCATCGACTTAGGATTAGATAAATAATAATAATAAAAATAAAAATAATTTTATTCATTTTGTTGAATCATTACAAGAATGAAATATAAAGCAAGTCAACAAGTTACATAGTTGACAGTTACAGTTACAGTCTGCTTCCAATTGACAAAAACTCAGAAACAGAGTAAGGTTCTAAATCTAATAATAAATTAAATAATTGTTTTTTGAAGATTTTCACATCATTTATACAGCGGATATTACTAGGAAGGTGGTTGTACAGTCACACAGCCATGTATGAGCAACCCCTCTCCCTGGAAGATAGTCGATGCATTGGATCCACTAACATATTGTGGCGCGTTGTTGGATATATATCTGACCGTAAAAACCTCTGAAAATATTGTGGATTCTCGCGGAAAAACAGCATTGATTTGTATATGTAAAGCCCAGACAATGTGAGTAATCTATTCTTCCTGAAGAAGCGTCTACAAGATTGCTTATAAGCCAATTCAAATACTGTCCGAATCGCCATTTTCTACAATTTTAATACAGAGAATCCGCATGCACACTACCGCCCCCAGAAAATTAATCCGTATGTCAGGATGGACTGAAAATTTGCGTAATATACTGCCATCAGAAAGGACTCCGAAGAGTCAGATCTTAACACCCTCAGAGCATAGATCACCGATTTAAGTCTGTCAGTGTGAGGCTGTCAGGTCAGCCGTGAGTCTAGAGTTAAACCCAAAAACTTAGTCTGCTCTGTGAGGTCTCCATTGGAGAAAGCAGTCATATCCACTTATCGTGATCGGCAGTGAGAAAATGTAATGAGGTTGGTCTTTGTTAAGTTAATCCTCAAATAATGGGCTACACACCACTCATCCACCGAAAAAATGATATCACGAACAAGAATTTTCAACAAGTCAGAGGACCTGGCATGTATCAAAATATTAGTGTCATCTGCGAAATTGGTGAAAAATTCTTGCCAACAGGGAATGACATTAGGAAGATCATTCACATATATTAAAAATAAAAGGGATCCTAAAATGCTCCCCTGATGAACACCCTCATTTGTAGTAACGCTTGATGAGCGGTATGTTTTTCCATCAATAGGTAATAAGACAATCTGTGACCGATCCCTCAAATAGCTTCTGAGGATATTTAGTTGTTTATACCATAGTTTTATAACCTACTGAGAAGAATCTCATGTACAACAGAATCAAAAGCTTTCGTGATATCCATAAATATGCCCAATGGAATAGACCCATCCTCAAATGAGTTAATGATATTCTCAAGAAGCTCAAACATAGCTGTCTCCGTATTTCTACCCTTGACGTAACCGTGCTGTCTTTCATTGATAACATTGAATTTCAATATTCAATAATCTGATGCATAAAAGTTTCTCTAAGATCTTAGAGAAATTAGTTAGAATGCTTATTGGACGACAATTATTCAGCTCACCCGGATCGTCTTTCTTAAACAGTGGCTTGATGTTTGCAGTTTTTAGAAAAATTCCTTCTCTGAAACTGTTATTGATTAGGAATTTTAGTGGTTAAACTATAAACTGAATCGATTTTTTGATCACACTCATATCTATATCATCAATTCCACAACTCTTTTTTTAGGAAGGTTTTTTACAACTTTCAGAATGTCATACTCATCTACATTAAAAAATAGAAACTACTATTGTTTTTAGGACCAAGGCATTTGTTGGGGGTCAAAGAAAAGGGAGAACTTCCGTTGCAAGTGGAAAAATAACGACTTAAGTTCTTAACTAATATCTGGAGATTCCTTCATGCGAATATCAGATGTATGTTTATTTTTTCAAATTTTGTCCTTAATGATTGACCATAGGGTTTTTAATTTGTTGGCAGAACTATAAAACCTTCTCATATTTAGTCTTCTCTTTTCTTCAATTAATTTGTTTTCATACAGTTTTTTAATCTCACAATAAAACTGGTTTTAAGTCAGAATTTTTCAATGAGATTGTGTACATAATGTCAAGCAGGTTTTTGATATCAGCAATATCGTTGATGAAATAACATTCCTTTGGCAGAGGTCCATAGGTGGAAAAAAAGTTATTTGTTGCGCGACTAGGTTAGAATTGAGATACTTGGAGAACTTATAGCCATGCCCTTCGATATATGTATAGATGAATCCCTGGATCAAAGTTAGTAACCCAACATCACAAACCTGCATCAATCCAATTTTACATCTGGAGAAGCAATTTTTAACGACATGGAAATCTAAATAACAAGATATTGACCGTGAATTAAAGAAAATGAAGATTCCAATCGATAATTACAAAAGAATATTGACATTACTCATTTAAGAATGATATCAAAATGGTATCAGTTACAGATTCACGCCTCAAAACAGCATCTTCGGCATTATAAATCTGAATAATCCACACCAGGAGGGGTTCTTGAATCCCTATTTACGTTGACAGATAAAATATAGATGTCTATACCTATCATTTTATCCCAGGAATCCTGAGTATTTTTCTCAGTTCATCTGAATAGACGACTTCCGTTCCCAAGAGTCCGGACGTCGCTGAACTTTATTTACCGCTTGCCTCAGAATAGCTTTTCATCTAGTCGTTTTCTCCGTACATGTTACCCTAATAAATGTTTCAGGAACAGAGTCGTCTCGACTGCAAGTGGTAGAAGCAGGATTGCGTCCGCATCCTGATAAAGGCCTCACTTAGAGGGATGGTCCGCAGTATCCACAGATTTATTTCGATGGAATTGATGTCTGCTCCACATGGAAAGTGAAGTTTTTGGGTGCCGATAAATCGGGAGGCTTCCAGAGGAACTGGTAAGAGAATATATTAAAGGGAAAGACATAGAGTGTTCTGATGGCAAGGTTTCATCCTCCATATTCAACATAAGATTTTTGCATCATTCATCCACATAGAAAAGAAAAAAGCATGAGAATTTGAACGTAATGCTGTCTCAGATATCAATTCACGCAACTATTCAACATATAATAATAATTGCTACTATGAAATTACGTTATAATAGTAGGATTTCGATCGACAATTGCACAGTACAAAAGCTGTTCTACCCTCAAGTATCATGTTTTTCAACTAAAAATGTTTCTTTTTCAATGACTTGGATGGATCAGCATCTCATTACTTCGAACCACATATTCTTCAAAGGCTGTGGACCTCCTTGGATCTGCAACAAATCAAGTTCGACTGGACGATCACTGAAAAGTTGTTCTGTATATTCACATGATTTCTGCAATGCAGAACAACTTGATTCTATAACTCCAAAAAATTGAGTTATGACTTAATTTCGCCATGATGTTCCCAATTTATTATATAATCTAGAGAATTCTAAGACTCACATAACACAATTTACCACAATAATCTTCGATACTTAGAAACTCAAGTCACTCTTTATGTTTTTGATGATTTTTTATTAACTAGGCAAAATATAATCATTTTTAGTTGGAAGAAATAAATTCCATATATATACAGATATATTTTATTTTGAACTTTTGGCTTACAACACTTATATTAGCTGCGGTTGGCGACGGGGTGCCATATAATTCAGTGCATGACATGAAAGCTTAGAGAAAAACCTCAGTAAAATGAACCTGGCTCTCTCTATAAGTATTGTTGTGTGTACAAAATAAGCTTGAATATATTTGAGGGATTTTCTTCTTCAAGTGTGGTCTTCCATTGATAAACACAGAGGCTTTCTCAAGATGCACAAATCGAATCTGAAAATGAAAAGACAAAAGCAGAAAAAAGAATTGAATACAAAATATACGTATCAAAATAGTTTGAAATTTATAATCTATTCCAAGATAAAATCAAAATTATCGTGAATAGCCAATAAACCATCTTGAATTTTATATATGGGACAATTATTGATGAGATGAGGTATAGTTTCTTCTGCATATCTATAATCACAACTTGCGCTTGGAACTGAGTTCCATCAGACTACCATGCTATTGGTACGACTATGACCTCAAACGATTGAGAACTGTTTTCTTGGAAAATCAAAACCTGGAATTTTTTCAGATGGATCAATAATGAGTTCTTTATTGAACATTTCCTAAGAGTTTGATATGAAGCCACAGAAAGTTATTTCTTTGAGCATGTGCATAGTTTATTGATACCTTAGCTATTTTCAAATTCCATCATCGTAACTGCTTATCAGGCAAAGCTGTAGGATTTTTTAAACTTGATTCGGGGAGTCACAAACCATGGTCAGAAACCTTAGAAAAGGCACGAAAATTCTTCTACCCTCACGTCAGTGCTTTCCAAATTTTTCAGTACTCGTTTGAGATTGAGGCTCACTCCATACCGATTTATCATAATTGGCTTTTGAGTAAACTTGAAATCTTAAACGTTAGTACACAACTTTTAAGACGATCAGCAATGGCGTGCATTCAAAATCTGTAATTATACAAAGTTTTAGTTATAGAGAAATCATGTTCAATTCTACACTTTTTCTAAATGTCTTTTAAGCGATAAATGCATTTATCTTGTTTGAAAGAATTTTTGTTTATTACTTCACATTTTCCACCTTTGTGAACCTGAGTCATTGGGATATCTTACAGAGTTTCTTGAACAATTGATTATATAAATGAATGAATCAAAAAATGAATAAGTGAATCTATTAATATGTAAATAAATGGATGAGATAAATAGATTTAAGGAATAAGTAAATTCATTAGTTTATATATATCTAATACCAAAATGAAAGGAAAAGAAATATATAGTGAAATGAATGAGTGATACTGTAATTGGGATCTCCTGCAGACTTTCTTGTTCAATTTATTATTTAAATGAACGAATCAATAAATATTCGAATAAATGGATAAATAAAAAATAAGATAAGATAAATAAATGAATAAATGAAGAATGAATTGATTAAATTAATATAATATATTTATACCATACAAATTCCCAAATGAAAAGAAACTGAATAAATAGTGGAACGAATATGATCAACCCCCTCGAAAAAAAGTTTCGGAATCATCCCTTTCCAAATGAATCCAAACAGGGGTTTCCAATATCGGTCGGACTGGGAAGTTGGTAGTTGCTTTGATCCGATAAGCGATAATAACGTGTACGGTAACGCATTGCGAATTAGCTGGTCTTAGAGGTTTATTCTAATGGTACTAATCTACAAGAAACTTGTAATGGGTATCGGTAGAACTTCACAATTATTCGAGCAGAAGTGAGATATTGTTCTGAAAGTTATATTAGGTCTAAGTAGATTCCTCACCCTGAGATAGGGATAGGAATCCATGGGGAATTAGTTGGGTTTGTTATAGAAATGTCGATTCTGAAGGGATTGAATTGAAATGTTGCCCGTTTGAGGAATTGTCGTGAATCTAGATAACATTAAGTCAAACCTTGGAATGAAGGATTCTGTGCCACTGAAGTTTGATCAGAAGGAAGATACAAAATACTAATTTTCTGGTAAAAATATTCAACACCATAAACATAGATTTTTGTTGTTCTACCATAATTTCTTTCTACTTCAAGATTATAAACCATCCTTTTCTAGTGAGAAATTCCAAGAAAACATAAAATTATTGGATGTTATCATCATATATTTGTAATTTTCTTTTTAAGAATTGCAAATCATGAAAAGCATCATTTCTATGGAAACTTCCAAGGCATGAAGTTGTCACATTGCTTTTTTTTCACTCAAAGCCAGAAAAAATCGTCTATGACTAAGTGTGTTCCTATTGCTGACAGACAGATCCTGGACATTATTGGCTCCGACAAGTTGAACTGCAATGTGTAGTACCCTAGATTTGTCTACCATAATTTAATTTATGGATTCAACTGTTCAGAGAGCATTATTATTCAATTTGAGCTGGTACGATGACATCAAAGGATTGCTGCAGCTGAAAGGATTTAATCACATGGCAAGATATTGATGATTTTCAGTCTCCTACGTAGTACAACAAACTTGACCCAGAGGCATAACATTAAACCTAACCATCATTTATGAACAATCAACCATTGATATACAGTGGGTGTTATTTCAATATATGATATTACTAACACGAAATACTTAATATGTAGACCCAACATTTCTTTATCAATGAAGTTCATCCTATAAAAGGTGAATTCATCATTAAACTAGCAAGGAACGATATAATTACAATTGGTCATGCTTAAATAGCCTTGATATTGCTTACAATGGATTTAAGTTAAACGACATATTCAGGTTAAAAGATATAAAATTTGGTTATTTTTTTACCTGAAAATCTAAGTAAGGCATAATCAACAATCTTATCAGATTGAATATTACTCTCTATTTTCAACTGAACTCCATGCACTACCTAATACTACGCAAAACTAATCAAGTTCGTTTTTCTCTATACCAACGCTTTAAATCATCTAACAATGGAGGTTCACAAAACAGAATCCCTTTTTCTGACGTGTAGGTCAGACTGCGCAAAGGGACATCCAAACCGAACTACCCGGCTTGGTTCATGGTATAAAGCAATGTCCGATAAATAAGGCAGAGGCGTATCAAGCGTAGGGTTAAATTGAATTTGAATTTTGGAGCTTCAAAATCCTGGGATGTTACAAGCTTGCAATCCAGTCACCGTTACTTCAACTTAAAATTTCATAGATTGGGGAAAATCTCGACTGTTATGTAGAATTAACTGAGAGCATTTTTATTTGGTGAGCAGTCAACGAAGGTACTAGTTAATGTCAATCAAATGAGATATTTATTAACCGTAAGCTTAATTTAGTATCTGCATGAAATGGAAATTGTTGAATAAATAAGAAAGACTCGAACGAGATAAAAAGAAGTACATACAGACGAATAAATCGCAGACAATAGTTTTTCACCAAGCGAGAATAAATATTCACGAAGTTGAGCAAGGTTTTGATTTACTTCGATACTGAAAATAATGCAGAATACATGTAGTAAAAAATATGACCAAACTATCCTCAACGTCCAGTTCGCAACGAAATCAGTGATTAATAATAAACCTCGACCCAACTTCCAAACTTTGGCCACTCGTAGAACTGACCAAGCCCCAAGCATTAATAATTTACCGATTACAAAGTTTTAATTTCCGTTCTCATGAAATTTTCAGGAGACTTTCCCCCTTCTTCTACAACGAAACAGAACACTCCTTGATTAAGAAGAACGATAGCCACAATTATAACGTGGAATGTGTCAAGGGGTGTAATTAGGCAACGTGGCGGAGGCGTGGCAACGGTGGATAGCCGTACAAAAGGCGCCGTTCAACGGTTGTGAGTTTCACATTTTTGGCGCGATTTATGCTGTACTTTCTGGAATTATGCAAATTAATATGGTGGAGAAAGCATTATCCAAATTGGAACAGGGCTGCTTTAGGGTGATTACAATGGGTTCAGTGTTCATAAATAGATGAATCACTGTCTGTCTCATTTTTTTAGGTGATTCGATGGGTAATTGATTTTGCAGGATTTTCCGAAAGGAGTAGATATTGTTTGGAATCGATATTGTTAGTTTGGTAATTTAAATTAATTTAATGATTAGTTTCAGCTCATTATTTTAACTTTCAACTTAACGAATTCGTTATTGCAGGAGTGCTGAGTCGAAATGTTTTAATTCAAAGAGCTGTTGTGTCGTCATTCGGAAATGTTATTTCTGTAATCAGTTAAAATCTAGAGAATATATTTCAGTTTGAGTCAGTTGAATGAAATCGTAAAGAATTATTTAAATTTTTCGAAATTAAATATTTCTCAATATTTTCAGCCTAACGAAAGGCGGAAGGGAGGTATTTGGCAACCTATTATTATATTTTCTTGTTGGAGAAAGCTACGACTGTTTATATCCAGGCATGTCAATCAAAATTTCTAAATGTCCCAGTTTAAAATTAATTCTATACGTTGAAACAACTAAATTGAGTCATAACACAAAAGTATACGCGCATTCAGAAAGAACATCTAATATCCCACCAATCCAATTTCCTGAAAGGCATCAGGTGCACTTGAAAGATACAGCAAAAGGATCGAATTTCCTCTGCAACAATGACAGTGAATTCGAAGATACTCTCATTATCAGACAGGGTCGAGATGTTTTTCATGCCGTTTCTTGAAACTCGAATGAAGTTGCTTGATTTCGGAGTTGAGAAACGTGGAAATTAGGAAGAAATTCCAGTCATTTTACTGGTCTTCCTTGTTAATAAGGAAGTTATAACATTATTCACAAACAAATTGAAGTATTGGCTAGCACAAGCTAGAATCTGTATTGAATATTGATAATGATAAAAGAAAATAAATTTGTGGTGATATGTTGTGATAATTTGATTCTCCCAGTTGGTGCTCTAAGGTACGATTTAGGAGGGAATGGTTGATGATTTCTTTCACCTTTATTTCAGCTTCCATTGATAGCAGGATAGTCTTGATGAGTTATCACGTGTTGAATATTTCTGTCTGCGATAAATACTAACCCTAGGAATTTCCAATCTTTCCAGTCAGGTAGTAACAAAAATAAGATCACTTATCTTGAGAATGGATGATAAGTTGACAGCCTAATCCTGAGTTTAGAACAAACTAAGCAGTGCCCAGATGTAGATTCAATACAGAGCATGCATTTATCTGCATCAGGGGTTGAATGTGCTTTACTGAAGATGAAATTCTGATTTGATCCAGGGCTTGGATGTTTCGTAGTCCTAGGTGTTTGAGCTACATTAACTATATACATGAATTCGTGTACGATTTGTACATTACATACATCACTTGGTTACTTGAGACACCATTTGTTGTCGTTACGTGGGGTCATATTGAAGCTGGACACAGTATCATATGGAGAACAAATGCTTATAATCTCCTATCTGTTCTTTCCGAATTAATGTTCATCAACGTTGAAATATTCTATCTCGACTTTACTGCTAAAATGAATTTCTACATAAATGAAATGAAAAACGTAACAAAGAAGGACTATTTCCTCCTTTTACATCAAAATATCTGAGGCTACAGGTGCAATATTCGCTAAAAACTCTCATATAGAATTGGCAGCGGCTTTCCTAAAGCCAGCGTATATTGTGGATTAAATGAAATGAGAAACAGAAGCAATGTGCATCGTGAATTGTTCACTGAGACGTATCACGTAGTAGAATTGCATCCTAAAGGCTGAACAGATGTTGATAAAAGGCTACTCACTGCGGTTTGTATTGTCTGCAATATTGCAATAGGTTCCGTTTGTCGCACGATAAGCTGAAAACTGATTTATTGCGCCCGTTGGATTGTTTATGAACAACTATAATTCGTGAAATAATGGGCTAATTATGACGTGTTAACTGCTTGTTCGATGGTTAATGAATTTTACAACTCATTCAAGTCGAATTGATGTATCATAGTCAGGCAATAAATGTAATTTGGGAAAATACCAGGAATTTGAGGTAGAATTTGTTGTGGACTAGGTAACCAACACGATTGAGTGCTGCTTCAGTAAGTTCAGTTTCATGATATTTGAAATTTTTTTATCTGAAAGCTAGCTTTTTCGAGCAATTTCCAGAAGTTTCTTCAGTGAAATCAATTGAAGAATTTCCGAGGCATCTTTTTAGCCATTTTTGATCACAACGATACCGAATAACATAAGTTTTTGATACAATTAGCAAACGTGCTTTCATATATAAGTCAGAACCTACTGCAATGTTCAGTTCTTTATTATTACACAGTATGCTTACCTCGGATCTCTCTATCTTTCATGTTCACACGAGTTAAGATTCAATTCTTTAAAATTCGAAAACCTCTATGAGGACAACCCTATATTGTTCGCAATAAAAGCGCCCTTATGCTGGTATAAATTTTTTTCAATTATTAAACAAGTGAAAGGAACTGGCATCGATATACCTGTTCATACCTGGCAACCTAGTAGTTAGTCGAAGTAAATTATAGAGAACCCTACGTCTGCACATACTATATTATTATACAAGGTGTCTGGAGCGGAATGGTACAACGTTTAAGGGTACCCGTCCACTGAAACCGCATTCGACCGAACCGTTCGGCCGTCGGTTCGGTTGACTTTCGGCCGTCAATTCGGCCGAACACGATCGTCCATTGCAACCGTTTTCGTCAGTCCAGTTCAGTAGTACGTTGCCAGAAAGTGGCAAGTTAGTTAGTAAGGAAAGTGATTTTTCTTTGTGTTACTTACAAACTCCGCGAGATTGTAGTGGATTTCGATGAGATGATGTTACTTGAAAATACCTACGTGATGAGAAGGGAGAGGAAAAGGGGTAAAAGGTATTGGGTGCATCCGATACTGACTGAAAGGAGCCGACTTGGCGAGTTTCATCATTTGCATAGCCGTCTTGAAGAAGATAAAATTAAGTTTTCTGAGTACTATCGTATAAGTGAAAAGACATTTAATTATATATTAAATAAAATTCGGCACTCAATAGAAAGATTTTCAAATTTTCGAGAAACTATATCACCGGAAGAACGATTGGCTGTCACAATAAGGTGAGAAATGACAAATAATTCTCCAAGAAAAAAACTGAAAAACTCTAAAATTTTATTTAAAAAATTTACAATAATCTGATATTAAAAAGAATTGAAGTACGTTTGGACAGGGTTACAATCCATTTGTGTTTCTTGATTGTACTCAAAAGAATTGCCCTGCTGTGGACTGGGGAGGTTGTAGAGCTGTAAGCAGGGCAAGTAGAGCTGTACGAAGACAGAGGAAAAGGAAAAGCCAAGGGACGTGTCACTGACGTGTAACTCGTTTGCCTGGATTGTTCGTCAATCAGAACGTTTTGTAATTTATTTCTAACTTCCAGTTTCCTGTTCTCCGGAATCTTCATTAAATAAGGAAGCAGACTTTGCAGAAACAAATAATCTTGGTTTTGTTTCAACGTAGAATTTTCTTGAAGCAGTTTAATTTTTTGTTTTTCTATGTCAAGAAAAGGATCCTCAGATGAACTTTCAAATTTTCTCTTAGGCTTGGTTCTAGAAGCTCTTCCACAGGCTGGAGGAGGCCATAGTAAGAACTTCATAAAACAGCACAACTTCAAAAACAGGAACAAACAAGAGTGTGGAACAATTTCAGATTAGGAACACTACACTAGGTTGTCTGGACTTGACTAGATAGTTCGGCCGAATAGGACCGAAAAATCCCATTTATTTCGGATCGAGAAATTCATCAGCCGTACACGGCCGAACACGGCCGTATGAATCTGTCGCAAAGGACGCGCATCTATTAGTTTCTTTGTTGGGGGATCGTTCGGTCGAGTTCTGTCGTGTTCGGCCAATGCTAGTTCGGACGAATACGGCTCCAGTGGACGAGCCACCTAAGTGGTGATGAGGGATGTCTCAAAGAGTGGGAAAATGCTATTTGAAACCATCTACGGTTCATGGTTCGAAAAAATTACGAAATTTCAACTCACTATAATTCAGGAAATATTACAGCTAATACGGACTCAGTATTTTGGTTTTTCCGAAATAAGGAAAAAACAACACCCTGTAGGCGGTTTTTTATTTTTTTTTACTTCAAATTCTGAGCGGAAAAAATACTTTAAAACTCAGATTTTTGTTTGTCCCTATCTTGATCTCGACATTTCAGAAACATGAAATCTCAGATAGGTATAGGTATAGGTATAAGTAAAAATAATGATCATAAACTAATCAAAAATTTCATAAAAATTACCAGGAACCATGAACCTCATATGATTTCAAATGGCATTCTCTCACTCCTTGAGATATCTCTTATCACCATCTGAAAGTTGTCCCATGTATTATTAATAAACGAGTATTATACCCTATATCCACTACAAAATTTTCTCATTATCATGATATTGTCTGTCTAGAATTTTTCTCGACAACCCACCTTTAATATATTTTTTCATTCATTAAATTTATAATGAATGAAGTTTCGTTATTCAGTCAAATCGGCCGAATAGGTTCGGAGTAACAAAAAAAATTTTTTCAAATGACACTGTTCAAATACAAATTTTTATGGTGCAGTTTTATCAGACGTATACAAAAAATACCACTCTCGACTTCGACAAGCTAAAAGTTCTGGAGATATGATTTTTCAAAATTTAAATAATTGTAAGTGGTTTACAAGAGCCTCACGTCAGTGCTTTCTAAAATTTTTTCAATTATCAAACAAGTAAAAAGGAACTGGCATCGACTTACCTGTTCATACGTGGCAACCTAGTAGTTAGTCGAAGTAAATTATAGAAAACCCTACGTCTGCACCAGTGGCGGCTTGTCCTATGAGGCAGTGCCTCATCAAAAAAATTCTGAACCGTATATTTCTTCATTCCCTTTCATCATCACTTTTTTTCCTCAATATTTTTCCTAATCTCACGTTCCTTGTATATTCATAACAAATCAAATCAAATCAAATAAACGGTTGGAGGCATGCCTAACGCAGGCTTCTTTTACTGAATTAGCGTGTCATACTTCGATGACCTACGAGAACGTAATGGAAAGCCGTTCTAAGATTAATCCGAGGCTGGCCTCTGCGCGATCTTAGCCGATCTGAGACCGTTTCGTTTCTGCGATGTCCAGCGGGTTATCTGCGTCGAAGTGTTGAGAACATATCTACGGCTTTGAAGGCGGCTTCTCGAGGAATTAGAGGCTGGCCTCAGGTTTTTATTCGAGTTAATCGGGAAGCGGGAAATAGAGAAATAGGGATAGTTCACTTTGTCGTAATTTAGAGGTATCGCGTTTGCTGTGTATCGCGTATGATTATAATCATTTTTAGGTGAATTTTTTCTGAAATATAAATCTTTTTATCGAAAGTGACTACCAGATCGCGAAATGGATTTAGCGGCACCTAGTAATAATAAATCTTTTGAAATTCCTAAGGAACATGTTCAGTGTACTTGTGATATTGTTAATATTTTGATAAATAAGCAACATTTTTCGACTCATTCGTATGATGATAAATTATATTTGATTAAGGATTTCCTTCATTCCCATCCCACACGTGGCAGGAATGCTCTACACCTCCACGTTGGTTCTTGCTGTACAGCTGCATAATAATGGTTTTCATATTTTTGAGCAATTTAGTATATCGAAAAATAAGCTCATAATATATTGGGACAATTAAATGAATGGCCTTTTTTGCTGAATAAAATAAAGTAATATGTATATAAATAATTTGAGGATTCATAAAAAATTCTAAGCATTAGTGAAGAAATTTTTTTTAATATATTTATTATGCAACTGACGAAGTAGAGTTCACTATATAAACTTTGTTCGCCACGTAAACCCTATATATATTACATTATTAAATTTTTTTCAATTGTGCCTCACCATACTATATTGTCACGAGCCGCCACTGGTCTGCACATACTTTATTATTATACAAGGTGTCTGGAGAGGAATGGCACAACGTTTAAGTGGTGATGAGGGATGTCTCAAAGAGTGGGAATATGCCATTTGAAATCATCTGAGGTTCATGGTTCGAAAAAATTACGAAATTTCAAATGACTATAATTCAGGAAATATTACAGCTAATTCGGAATCTGAAATTTTAGTTTTGCCGAAATAAGGAAAAAACAACACCCTGTAGGCGGTTTTCAATCTTCTTAACTTCAGATTCCGAGCAGAAAAAATACTTTCAAAACTCAGGTGTCATCATGAATGGCACAAATTTTTCCTGCATTCTCTGAGCCTTCAAATGCCAATTATCCGATTTTTGTTTTTCCATATTTTTTTCTCGACATTTCAGGAACATGAGATCTCAGATAGGTACTTAAATTAAAAAAAAAAAGATCATGAACAAATCAAAAATTTCATATAAAATATCAGGAACCATGAACCTCAGATGATTTCAAATGGCATTCTTTCACTCCTTGAGACATCCCTTATCCCCATCTAAAAGTTGTCCCATTCTTTACAAGACACAATGTGAATATACAGGGTGGGTCACTGCGTTAATTTTAACCATACATTCTTGAGATCAAAAGACCCTTTTTTTCCCATACCGTTTTTCCATATTCAGCTATGTTAAATAGTATATAACATTACTAGCAAGGTAAGAGGGTTTTTACTGGCGAATGGAGGATATAACTGACCTGCCGCAGGCGAGTAATTTACCTCCTTGAGCCAGAAAAGGAATAAATCTATGGATGCCAAAATATGCATGACTGTTATCATGAAATTTCATCTTTTGAACGGGACCAAATTTGGAAAAATGTTATGGGAAGAAGA
Source organism: Micraspis discolor (assembly GCA_030674115.1). NCBI lineage: Eukaryota > Metazoa > Arthropoda > Insecta > Coleoptera > Coccinellidae > Micraspis > Micraspis discolor. Next base: position 118,767 of record JARTUT010000461.1, on the reverse strand, counting down.
TATTTCTTTTGACGTCAAGAATCTATGGTTAAACTTGAAGCATTGGTCAAAGACCCAATATGGATGTATTATATATATATTCGAATTTAAATTGTGAGAGTCTTTGAAATTATATAGGTAGAACGACTCGTTTTTTGGGAGAAATCTCAAGTGAAACTCTTAATTCTTCACCAAGCTTTCGAATTTAATTTAATTCTTCTTCAGGGCCACTGGAATACATTGAAATTTAAATTAACTTCTATTTCTACATCAAATGATTTTTGTCTCTTTTTTACTGAATTTAAGATTATGTTGAAGAAATCTGAATAGCTATAAACATATTTGGTTCTCATCAATGAGTCACAAATATTCTAATCTAACTACAATTTATAAAAACACTCAAGAAACAATGTTACTAAAATTAAAAATCTAAAAAATCAATGAGATCGTTTTCTTCGTCAAGTAATAAAATTCCTTGAAATCGTCAATTTAACAGTCTGCCATTCTGTGGTGTTATTCGTCGACAGGACCATCGAAGAATATTTCGTTTTCCTTTTCTTTCGATTTTTCTAACAAATAACGATAAATGATTGATTGTATTTTCTTTTTCTTTTTATTAATTTCAATCATTTCTAAAACCAATCTTTTTCGATAATTTTTTCTGTTTTAAGTATTTTCACGTCTTCAATAGATAGAATTAGAAGTAAAAATAAATTTCAATGTATTCCAGGGGCCCTGAAGAAGAATTATATTAAATTTGAAAGCTTGGCGAAGAATGAAGAGTATATAATATAATATAAGAGCATATAATAATCGTATATAATACGAGTATTATACCCTATTTCCACTATAAAATTTTCTTATTATCGTGATATTGTCTGTCTAGAATTTTTCTCGACAACATCTTTAATATATTGTTTTATACATTAAATTTATAATGAAATAAGTTTTGTTTTATTATCAGCTCAGTGAAGGTCGATTTAGGTTCGGATCTTCTACTATTTCGATATAGTTCAAAATATATATATATATATTTTACTTATGTCGTTTTGAGTCTAAATTTTCGCTCAGCTCAATAATATTCAGTTATTATCCAGATACTCGTATAATACAAAATATTCTGAACAGAGAATCAATTATTTCACCTTGATCGAACTCCATGATCGATTGGAAACAATATTCAAGGAACTTAATGTGAATCAACCAAATTTGTAGTTCAGGTTTCTCTATAGTTTAACGGAGCGAAAATTCCATTAATGTTGATCAATTCGAACGATTGGATGAAACTGTACCTGATTGCAAATTAATTAGTCTGTAAACTAACGTCATATGTTACGGTTGATTGCGTTTATAGAACTGCAAATTGACAGTTGCCAAGGATATTAATTTCCATGCTTTCTATTAACATGTACCCCGTATCCCCAGATATTAGATGTTGCCGGATCGGCTAAATTGCGACAGAGTTGACAAGGTTTAACTTGATTAAGAATAGATTTGTGTTGAAGTTCATAGATTTCTCTTGATTATGTTTAGACTATTAGTTTTCATTTTTTTGAAACACGCTCTTCCTCAATCTTTCAGATTTATTAGGAATCGTCCAGTTTGATATTGAAAAATTAATAATAGGATGGATATAGTCTAACAATCTGTGTCCTCCATGAAACCTGAGTATTTCCTGAGCTCTTGTCCTTTGGAACACCTCTTATATTCAAGTCAAAATAACTTATTTTGAATTGAAAATAACCGAACAGTTTTTCTTCAGTTGAGCCACAATTCTGTTTCATTTGAAAACTTGAATCAGTTGAAAGCATATGGTGGCATCGTCAGGAAAATTTATCAATGGATAAACAAGGTTTTCTTATATCATCATATCAGAATTTCGGTTGAACAAACACTTGTTCTCTTGATACTTTATATTTCAATATAAATTACATAAAAACACAATTTTCAGAATCTAATTATCTGAAGCCTCTTAATGTTTTTCACGAGGATTACATGAAACTTTTCCAGAACACGAATTGACAACAAAGTTTAAATTGATTTGGAACATATTTACTCTTGATAATCGTTGATTTCTCTTGCTTTTGTTCTACCTATTACCTCTCAATTGTGCGTATTAAGAATTAATGAATACAATCAAATAAAATAGTTGTACTTAACTGACTCTTCTTTAAGTACTACCTGCTTTACATGTTTCGCCTTACGGTATCCTCAGGAGATCTCGAAGACAGAATTCACTTATTATATTTACTTTTTCCCAAATACAATCTCGAACTCATGAAGTAATTTTCAGAAAATCTAAGACGTAATTTAACAGCTGAATAGAATAAAATTAATCTAATTATTCAACATAAAACCTTTTGAGAAAATCAAACTGGAAATCAGAAAGCAAGCTTTCTGTCGAGATGAAAGAATATAGCACAATGACAGTGACTTCTGTTGTCAAAAGAGGGATGCGTTCCATATTGACTGCTTTCCTAAATCATATTAGACACTAATATGGGGTGATAGCTCTAACAACCTAGAGAACATCTTTTCCAACCTGAAAACGCCAATAATTTACACATCTTCAAATACATAGATGAATATATGGATGATATATAACTGATAAACACTGTAGCACTCACTTGATATACGTTTTATTGAAACTGTTCAAATTTTCATATCCAAATATTTAGTTCACGTTTGAAGTGAGATTCAACAAAATTAATTTTGTAATTTCAAATTGCATTTTTTAAATGAAGTTTCTCCATAAACCGTTGGGACATAAACTAAATTGTAAGGTACCCTGTTACATTGATCAATGCTCAAACCTTCAACTCAAACAGGATATATTATTTGACAACTGAAATATGTAACACAAAGATCAAGAAAAAACAATAAATAAAACCTGGAATTCGGCATTCGGATATTTAATACAAACCGATCCTGAATAACCTTATTGTACAATTATATCAGACCTCGCTTTGATCTATCTTACCGAAGAGCCATGGCAAAACTAATTTCTTGAAATAGAGTGGGAAAACAACCAAGAAAATTATATTAATTTCAACGAAAGCAATAACCATGTAGCATAGTCACTTAGTCACGTGATAATCACTTAATAAAACCCGCGGGTCGGAACTGCCGTCGGGAAAGACGCTGAGGTCGCATTTTCTAGACATTCTCGACGACAGAGGATGTTAAATCGAGCTAGCTGGGAAATGTGAGAGTCAACAAAATTTGGTTATATTGGTCTGGAATGAGGTCGTTAGTACACCCCCATAATATAATAATTTAGATACTCTGCGAGTTCGGCACCATCAGTCGGTAATATTCCGAGGAGATCCCGCGGCAACTTCTTAACATATCCTTGCATTGGAATGCGCTTCTGAGGATGTACGTTGAATGTGCAATTTCAGATTATGTGATTCTAAATTATTGCGCTTACGATTTTGGGACTCAAGGAACTCCATAAACGATAATTCATATTGAGTGAAGTGTACGCGTTGATCGTTTTCAATGATTGAATCTAGTAGAGAAATCAGTGCGGATTGTTTAATGATGATATTTTCTTCATGAGTTTCACTCTACCAAAACATTTTCAAGAGCTCCGCAATTTAGAATTAATGTAATAACAATCTAACAATAAAATGAACAAATAAAGTTACAGAGGTATTATTGACTAGGGAAAAGCAATAACCTGTTCGTAAATAAAATCGAACACTTTTTCTCTACAATAATGTGCCATAATAATTAATCTTAAAAGAAAGACAGAAAACCACAACTCTAATAGTTTCATATTGAATAATTTTGCTTACTAACTGTTGTGATCGCCGAAACATGTAAAGTATTCAACTGTTTGGTTTATTCGCCATAATTTAGTAGTTTGTCTAAGTTGGGTATGTTTGTCCAAAATCAGGTAGGTATAATTTCCATATTCCGGTTTGAAAGTTTTCACTATTGTGTTATATCATTGTTTTAATGACTTCTATGGGTTTGTTTATCATTTTACAGCAATCCAATAGGGCTAAATGTTTCCAATATCAAAAAAATATCAAAAAATTTTTGTTTTGTTATCTGGAATTCTTAAACATGTGTAGGCGTACTTTTTGAAAATTCTATAACTTGTTATCCTTTTTATTTCACTGGGTTTCAAAGAATAAACTCTTGGTGCTACACACAAACAAGATCTCCGACCAATACTCTTTTTACTTCTTGATGTCTTGTATGCAGCCTCTAGTCACATTCATTTATCTGAATATACAGGGTGCGTTAATTTTAACCATACGTTCTTGAGATCAAAAGAAACACTTTTTTCCTATACCGTTTTTCCAAATTCAGCTGCGTTAAAGAGTTATAAGCATTTTAAGCATTCGCATTGAGCGAATACCCCTCTGTAGTCCAGTTTAGTTTGAATGAAAATTACCTTCCGCAGCATCTACTATTGAATCTGAATCGTTTGAAATCATTATTTTTCCTCTAAGAAGTGACTCACTCACTCCTGTTTCATCAGGTGATTATTTCGATTTAATTCCTTTCAACTTCAAATATCTCAAAAATGGTGCAATTTAGGGGCAGAGTTGAAGAATGATTTCATCTACAAAAAACACTTATGATTCTGGGAAGTACAAGATACGGACGTTAAGTTCAAGTGACAGTTTTCTTTCATGCAATTTAACCAATCTGTACAGTAGAAGTGAGAAACCCACAAGAAATGGAATAAATCTATTGATGTCAAAATATGCATTCTACTAGAGATCATTTCAATTGATATTGTCGTTTGAATATTAAAGGTGAAAATGCGATTTTTTTATGGAATTTCAACACCTATAACTTATGGAAAAATATTATAAAAAGAAAATGTTTCTTTTGACGTCAAGAATCTGTGGTTTAAATTAACTCAGTGGTCAAAGACTCACTCTGTATATAGAAGAGAAAAGTTCGAGGATTTAACCCTTTGAGGCTGTTTATAAATGCCAACACGTGTTTCTGGCTCAAGGCCTTCATCAATCCTGTGCAAATCTGGTGGAATTCGAAGAACACTCGATATAAAAATCAATCGAAGGTAAGGAATCAAAAACCAAAGCTAATCGTACATTTGCAGTTTCGATTGGACGACCCTGGATTTTAGGGCAACATCCAATTTCACCAGCTATAGCTACCTACGCCTCATCCGAGTTCACGAAAATGATAAAGAATAAGGGAAAGCGAGGGTTTTTATGAATACAAGCTAGAGGAATTAGTGGACATAACCCTCAGAGGTTGTTTATAACCGAAGTCACGTGTTTCTGCCTTGAGGCTTTCATCAGTGCAATGTAGCATGATGTGTTAACTGGGGTTAGTGATGGGGTGCCATCCAATTTGGTGTATGATATAACAGCCCCAGTGTAAAAATAAAGATCATGGCTCTCAGCATAAGTGCCTGTAATGTTTACAAAAATAAGTTTTAATATCCAATCATGAAGGAACCAGGACGTCCTTTTGCCAGAGCGATTAATGAACATAATATAGGGTTCTGTAAGTTGGTCGCATCTAATATGAAAATACAAAGACAATTGCAAAAAATGAACAGATTAAATGGCTACCGTAGCAAATTTGATTGAAATTTTGAGTGAATTTGAGTTCCATTGGAAGGCATGCTATTGGTACGTGCACAACCTAGACTCAAACGATTTAGCACAGTCCAAATTTTTCTAAGGAGATTGAAACCAGAGATGAGATCTATATTGATCATTTCGTGCGAGCTCTATTCAATCTGCCATAATTTTCAATAGTTTATTTTCATATTGGAAGACGGATTATTACGTGACTTCAATCTAGGAATACTATTTTGTGGAATATATGGAGTGATTAGAAAAGCAACCAGGAGTACTCGGTTGCAGAAAAGACTAAGACAAGTGATGCTGAGCGAAGAGTTGGAGCATCAGCATCCCAAGAGGATCCAGCAAATTTCTAAAGAAAATTATTCCTAGAATTCAGTTTAGGCTCAGATCATTAAAATGAGCCTTGTAATTGAGAGATAAATATAATTTAACGGCTGAGTACTTAAGATAAAAATTATGTTTGTTAGGAGAATCATTGAAAGTTACAGCTGACTTCCTATGTTTCTCGGAATTATTAAAATTAATACAAGATACCCCTGTTTTGTTAGGGTTGGGATATAACTGCAATTGTACAAAAAAAATCCTCAAAATCTTCAAATAGTACGTTCTACAAAGAATAGAAATCCGAATGGTCGTAAGCAATATCTCCCTTACCTAGATAACATGCGTTGAATTAGTTATTATTATGAGACATCGAAACATCGTGATTACATAAAACAATAAATCATTGCAATTGTGGAAACAACTTCAATAAAATAGAATATGCAACATTAAAAGCCAGGACCAGTGACAGAGTATACGAGCCATCACACATGAATATTGAATGGGTGAAGGATAGAGAAATGATGGGTAAAGTCATGGAGTTCCAGCGGCGGCTGTTGTGAAAAACAAAATTGTTTATTCTCTCATGCCTTATAACAAATGTATGGAGCGGATCCTAATAGGCATACGTGGCCTTCAATTTTGGCTCTAAAAATTCTCATACAGTAATAAAGGAATGGTCCACAATTCCAAAACCCCAATAAAAGAAAATTTATGAAATACAAACTGCATGTTGAGATTGAAGCGCTCACCACAACGTCCAAAAACATTTGGATGAATAGTTAGCAGTACGAAAACATAAAAATGATTAATCGAAAATATGTTTATCACTTGAAGAAATAATAAAACATATGAATAAATAGAATAAAGAATTGACATAAATGGCTGTAAGAAAACAGATACCTATAAATAATAAGTAGACAACGTACACAAAATTGACAGAAAAATAACTAAAAAATAAATAATCAGGAGATCTCTAACCATTCGTCTCAATAATAACCTTGCACATAATGATTATTAGCTACATGCAAACATGAGTGGATAATGTGGAAACCAAACAAGATCTTATCAACGAATCTACCTATAAAATGTAGATTCGTTATTAAACTCACAGGAAATAGTACAACGATAATGAATACAGAAAATGCGAATGCCATGGTGCATTGATATTGTTACTGATAACAATGAAATTGAGTTGAATGGATCATTCCTGTAAATGGATTTAGTATTTGGTTTTTCATTTACCAGTATCTTTGGTAGTGCACAACAACAGAACTAAAAACTTACCAGATTATACATCATTCACTCCTCAAACTATTTTTAACTGAACCATCTTTCCACCATTCAAAACTACCCGTATAAATATTGGAAATGGTATCTGCAGGATTCCGCAGTAGAGAAAACCCCACATATTCTACTGTGAATGCAAGAGAATGGGATGTTGAAGTTCATAGACCATCTGATTGGACCGAAGAGAACATCATCTTCCGTTATGCATGTACGGTTTCGCGGAAAGTCATCGAAGTATCAAACTGGAAGAAGGAAAATAAGAGGATTGAATCAATCGAAAATGTTAACCCTATCAATGTTTATTGCAGAGCGCACCCTAAGTCAGCTTCTATATACGTTGCCATCAGGACATAATATGGGAATTCTGCACACGTAGCACAGCGTGTTCAATTTCGTTACAGAGATGACGGGATGTTGTTTTATTATAGACATCCGCATCGAGACTTAAGGATAATGCTGGGATCAGACGTCTATTTGCCCTTTTATATGGTATTATTTCTGGCCTGGTTGTTAATACTGGGGACAATCGGATTACCAGTCGTCTTCGGAAAGTCCTTGAGAGTATGAAGATTCGAAAAAATTGGACACTGAGAAGTGGAAATCCAAATGGAAGCATCAAACAAATCCTTATTTTGGAAAGCAGTTATTAGTTACTTAAACAACTAGTATATTAATGATAGTGATTAATGTTCGAAACCATATATATACATACACGGATCAATAAACGAGTTGGTTACGAGATTTCTCCGTCGACCTCATTATGAATTAGAAATAAATTATTTATTCAAATAAATTTTATTTCTCACAACATAAAATTTGACAATGAAAATCTCGATGCTCAATTTGACATATTTATATTTATGGTTCCTATTGAAAAATTCGTTAAATTCATAGACGGAATTTTGAAGATGTGATATTCTGAATAGTCCACATTTACATCGTTACTGACGATTTGCGATAAGGAATGTGCGAAACTGGAGGGAGCGTGATGCATTAATTACTGTCGAACTGACGAAGTTTTCGATGTACCCTTCTGCAAAAAATGTTGATTTCCATACTCCAAGCCGTTTGATTGCTGCAAAATCTGCTCCATTATCCGGAAGAATAGAAGCAGAAGAACGTCGAAATCAGTGACCTGTATACAGATTGGGTTGCTCTAATTTGAGAAAATTCGCAATTAGCGATGTAATTTCGAAAACGTATTGACTCCTGCTGGCTGTATAGAGCATTCAAAGTTCTTGTAAAAGACGAAAAACTTTCGTGCGGAGTGTGAATTGGTCTCAACGGTATAATATATCTCTTGATTGGATTCAAAAGTGAACGCTCCTCATTATCCACCACAGTGCATTTTAGATTAATTCACTCTTATTAAAAATTTCGAGCCCATATCCTGCACATCATTTATCTGCAACTTATACAGCTCATCTTTTCGCAATGCCCCGGATACTCCAAATATCAAAGCGACCTTCAAATAAAAAATTCAAAGTTACATATGACAATAAGAAAAATTTAAGAAATTAATTTAATTGAGTTTTATATTTACCTTTGACATCAAAAAAATACTGTCTCGAGTATTGGCTATAAACTCTTTTACATGATCTTTCCTGAGGACAGTGGGATCCCCCAGGGTTCAGTCTCGGGGCCTCTCCTTTTCCTATTGTATACTTCTGATTTTCCTCGTCTTTTTCGATCAAATTGTGCTATGTTTGCTGACGACACGAAACTCTAAAACTGGCCATTAGTTAATACAGGATGTCTCCAGGACGACCTCGGGAGGCTCTTCAAGTGGTGTGAGGAGTGGTTATTGCATCTTAATATTGAAAAGTGTTGCGTTCTTCATATCGGTAACTCTAAGATTCCATACTTTATCGACCAGCAGAGAATACGTAGCGACCTGGGTGTTACCGTCACTGATGATTTGAGTTGGTCCATTCACATTTCAATTGCCGTGTCAAGAGCCAGACAATTTACCTACCAACTGTCTAAAACGTTCGCTGGATGTGAGATAACAACAAGCAGGACTCTCTACACTTCATATGAGCGTCCTATCTTGGAATATGATGGTCCCGTTTGGTGGGTTAATCTGAGGGGCGACCAGCGGCTTCTAGAATCCGTGCAGCGATGGAATACCCGTCTACCATTTAGTAGAAATCGCCCGGACTACCAGACAAGGCTGCGGTTGTTTGAGTTGCCCTCCTATTTGGAGCGCAGAGAAAGGGTTGACTTGATTATCACTTACAGAGCACTTTATTCCTCTTTGGCTTGGAAAGACTCACCTCTTCCCACTCAATCGGGACCGAGTATTGATGGGACACCGCTACAAACTTGCCAAGGATAAATTTAGTAATACACCGAGGTTCAACTTCCTCCCCAACAGGGTGTTTGAGGCGTGGAATCGGCTTCCGGAAGAGATTGTTTCGTCACGATCGGTGAACTCCTTTGAGAACTACCTAGATAGATGGTCCAGCCAGCGATAGTGATATTCCTTTTAACATTCAATGTTGCTTTCAGCATAGAGTTATTTGATCATAAACTTGCTAAGTATCCCTTTTCTGCAATATTCTTAAAGTATGCCAAAAAAACTGTTTCAGAATAATTGAAAACATTCTTCCCCTCACACCAGGACATGAATTCTGGGTAGGTTTTGTCATACAAATGTCGTCTTTTTTCAGGTAGCAGGGTCAAAGCTGCTACTTTAGCCATTTCTGCAACGTTCGGGGGAGTTGAGGGGTTATTGACATCGTTACTCATTGTAATTAAAGTAACTGGCTATATTAGATTAAGATTATGATCGAAAGCAGCCATATTACTTATAATTTGACAGATCGATTATGTTTGGATTTCTTTCTCTGTGGAATAACAATGGAACCAGAGATAAATACGCGACTATTCTGTGATTGAAGAGTGAAAGTCCTCATACATAAAAATGAAATATCAGTCGATTCGTCATGTTATCCATATAACGTCTGAATACTCTATGTTCGGTTGCACATAACAATCATGCATTAAATAGAAAGAAATCGTGCTTGAAAACGGGTTATTATTGCATGATTTTGTGAACGTAGAACAAAGCTTTTATTGAAAGGTTGACGGAAAATGCATTAAATGCATTAGAAGGATACTGTGGTAGTTACACAATGCTAAATGATTTTATTTTTATCGATAATTGAAACAATAGAAAATATAGGGACTTGAGGATTCAGTTTACAGAACAGGAGACAGAAATCTAGTGTTCCCATTTAAGAAACTTTACTTTAGGTTATAACTTCGTAATTTGATGCAAAAATGACGAGCACGCATTCATTTAATTTCAGAACTCTACCATCAGTATTGGAGGAAGTCCAAAGTTTTTTCGACATCGCGATTTTTTATACTTTCGCTTGTAATTCGATAACGAAAAAATATAGCCATTATTGAATAGTGCTCTTATTAGTTTCTCAGAAAATGATGTGGTATAAATCGACAAACCCCTTCAACACGAAATGTTGTAAAAAACATTGATTCCTGTAATAACCTTCATATATATATGTTCTTGCTTCAAATATCTTTTGAACTTAAGAATTCTTTAATGCGTTTAGTTGAATGTTACAAACATATTAAATCAACATCTTATCAGAGCATATAATTTGTTACTTGTTAGTGGATTTCTCCGAGTTCGTTTTTTTCAGTTACCCCCAGTACACTCTCCCTCTCGTAAATACTCCTCTGCGCTAAATATGCTGAGTGTTCTCTATAAATGGTTTCCTCGTTATGGCGGGGAAAAAATAAAAAACCTATTGAATTATTGTTATATATATATATATTATATTATTGTTATTTCTATTTATAAAATTGAAAAATCATATAGATACACACTCAAATATTCATTTAAAAAAATTTCACTCTTCTGAATACGTATGCAGTTGGCGTAAACTTCCTGAAATTTTATTGGTTCCTGATATATCAACTAATTGTAAGAAAAGATTCTTTCTACCCACTTTCAAAAGTACTTGTGCCGTAACATTTAAATATGTCCACCCTGAACCCTGTCGCACACCTGAATTCAAAAGTTGGCGTGTCTTACATTCATTATAATTTTCTGTAATAACGACCGAAAAATTCTATAACATACAATCAACGTAAACCATTCTCTAAATCTCTAATAAACTCACTTGCACTGTGAATACCGTTTGTAAATTCAATTTCTGAAGCCATAGAATAGATGAGATAGCAGGAGTCCACACCCGTCAACTGACAAAATGAAATTATAATCCGGAATTTATCTCGCGGTCCATAATTACAAAATATTATAAATAATTCATTTTGATATTCTCCAAAAGCTCATAATAAATTTTCCGGATCCAATTTGGTTAATGCGAAGCCCTGTTATGCAGATAACTCCCGTTGTACAGAATCATTTCGAAAGTGGCCAAACAAGACCTGTTTCAACTGGAGTGAATTTACGTCGTAATATGCATTGTACGTGCACCAGGTAAGCTGCCAATTAAATCAAATTTCCATCCGGCTGTTGTCATTCGTTAAATTATAGTAGAATATCTGTGGAGGATTTCAATAGGGAGTTTAGGCTCTATTGTCAATCAAAATATTCGAATTTTCATGGATTTACGTTGAAAAGACTTCTTCATCAATTCCCCGAGATTGTACCATTAACGATAACAAAATTGCAGAGTTGATAATCAGTCTTTGTGTTTTGTACGATAATATCTTTCTCGAATCAACCAGTAGGCGGTTAATATCAATCTGAAATTTATTGAAGAAGGAAGCAAACATATTTATTCACGAATATTCAACAGCTACTTATTGAGAAAATTCTTTTTATCATACTGAAACCACAATTAAAGTATGAAAAATAAATATATCATAATAGGTGAATCTAAAAGAAATCAATACGAGAAAATACAGCGCTTCATAACAATAAAAATCGTAAGTTAGAAACAACCACAGCCAATATCAGAAAAATTATAGAAGTTAATTGAATTGTAGATTCTGACAACATCTCGACGTAGGTTCAACTCATACACCAGTAATGTCTCAAAAGTAGGGTGATAAGTCTATTCCCAAATTCCATGAAACAATAGGAGTTCATGGGATATATTGAGAAAATTAGGTGAAGCTACTCCCCTTGCCTCATCATCATCAAAAATTGATCCAAGATTAAGCGCTCGCCGGTTAGTTGATGTATCTGAATCAGTTAATGTATCCCAATCTAAAATAATATGAGAATGTGAGGATAAATAACACTTATTCAGGAGATCATGTGTCACATCCATTCAATATAGATGAACTGAGGGCTGCAAATAAGTGTAACAAATCTCAGTGAGCAGCCGGTTTTGACGGAATTTATTCTGAATACATCAAACATTTAGGATAAAAGGACTTGTCTTGGTTGGAAATTTTCCCTAAAATTTCCGTAAGACTAAAGTAATAGGTATTTTGAAACGAGAAAAAAATCATTGTGATCCAGATAGTTATCGACCAATCAGTTGATTAAGTATTCCCTTCAAGGTATTAGAAAGGTTAATTCTTTTCAGAATTGAATCTTCTATTGAAAATGCTCTACAACAGGGTTTCCCTAACTATGGGTCGCGACCCACTAGTGGGTCGCGAGCGAATATTAAGTGGGCCCTGCCTGTCAGAATTAACACTTCGTTTGTTATTTGAAAAGTCCGCTATCTTACCAAAATGAATAAATCGGTTGAATTTCCTAGAGGTGGGTCCCAAGTTTGTAGATTTGAATTAGATGGGTCGTAGCCAAAACAACTTTGGGAACCACTGCTCTACAACATTTCGAAGGAGGCTACAGGAAAAATTGAAATTGTTCAGATTAGAATATCAGCCTTACAACTTTCATATAGTCAGGCTTCAAAAATAGGTTCAAAACAGGAGCTGCTTTCATTCATTTATCATATGACACTGTGTGCAAAGATGGATTAATTTTCAAACTTTATACCCATCTGGAGTGTGAAAAAATGGAAAGATTATTAGAAAATATATTATCTGATAGAAACTCTCGTGTTTTTGTTGACAATAAGAGTAGCAAAAGGATCAATTCTAGCTCCTTTACTTTTCAATTTATATCTCATTGACTTACCCACGACATTATCTCAGAAATTTGTTTATGCTGATGACATTGCTATTGCTTACCAACATTCGGATTTCCATACTCTGGAAAACATACTGTCATCTGATTCAGAAATTTCATGGAATAATTTTATTGAGAGGCGATTATGTCCAAAGCCCAACAAAACGAAGGTATCTTGTTTCCATTTGAATAATCATGAAAAATATATTTATAAAAATTCGTTGTAACTTTCAAGGATCCTCTTATCGAACATAATTTCCATCCTAAATACTAGGAACTAGAAATAGATTCATCTCTCAATTCCAAAGCTCAGTTAGATGATCTCAGACTAAAACTGAAAACTAGGAATAGTATTCTTCAGAAATAAGCTGGATCATCTTGGGGTGCTGATGCTTCCACTCTTCGCACAGCATCTCTAGCCCTAGTCTTTTCTGCAGCTGAATATTGTTGCTCTGTTTGGTTTTATAGTGCAAATACACAAAAAATCTATGCACAATTGAATACATCCATGAGAATAATGACTGACACCATAAGATCTACACCAGTTCATCGGTTACCAGTTATGTCTAACATTGTGTCTATACAAGGTCTTTCACGAGGAAACTCACCCATATTTATACAGGAAACTACTGAACGTATTTTCATGAAATTCAGCACTTATTAGTATTTCACGATGCTGATGCAATCTAAAATATTTTCAAGGCATGAGCACCTCCGGTATTTCCGGAAATGACGTCAACTTCCGTTTTTCAAATTAGAACACCATTTTTTTATTGCAGAAATAGAGTCCTTAGAAAATTTCAAGTTATTTTGATGTAACATTTTTCAGTTTTGGTTGGAAAATTCTCTCTAAGCGGGAAAATTCGAAAAAAAAATCGAAAATAGAGCTCCGCTAAAACAAGAATAACTTCGAGGTTTTTGGATGGACAATTTTCATTCTTGGGATTTTTCAAGATGTAAGATTGATGTATCCACTTTAAAAATTGAAATTGCGATTCATGATACAGGGGGTGAAAAAATCGCTTTCAAAGTTTCAAAATCGTGAAAAATCAATTTTTTCAAATTAGAACCCCATTTTTTTATGGCAGATATTGAATCTACGTTAAAAAATAATGTGAGTGTATGCATCACACCCTTGCCCTAAATTGCATATTGGAGTTATTCACAAAAAACTGTTTTTCGTCTTGAATTTTCAGCTATTTCTTTTCCCTTCACGCCAAAAAGATGAAATTTTCAGGAACTGTTACTTAAACCATGTTTTGGATTTTACTACCCTAATATGCAAGAGAAAAAAGTTACAGGTTGTTCCTAAATAGATGTCGAATTTGGATTCGAATTTGTATCGGAAACCTCTTTAGTTCAACAAATCAACCATCGGTTTTCTCTCCAGTGATAAATAAATAATTCCATATGAACCATATGCAAAAACTTACCATGTTTTACATTCTTTTTTTTTAATGATAGATATCATTAATTACATCTGCCAAATTCCTCTTTATTCAGTAGCATTTTGTGTTTACTATTAATTTGGTGATAATTCGTTTTAAGTTATAAAATCAATCACTATGCCTAATTTTACCAATGAAGATTATTAAAATCTCATTCTACTTCATGGAGAATGTAATAATGTTGTAGATAGAACTATTCGACTGTTCATTGAGAGGTTTCCTGACCGACCCAGACCAACGAGAGATACCATTAACAGAACCATGACAAACTTGAGAAATGTCGGATCTTTCGTTAAGAAAACTATACACAGAGAAAAAAGTGTAGTAGGAGATGATAACAACGAAATTACAGTTCTTGCATATTTTCGTGTGAATCCTCAAAATTCTCTCAAAGATGGCGAGATTGCCTTGGGATTATCTCAATCGAGTGTTTGGAGAATATTAAAAAAACATAAAATGCACCCATAAAAATTCAATAGGGTACAGCATTTGAAGGAAACTGATTTCGTCAGGAGAACAGAGTTTTGCGAAGCTATGATGATTCGATTTCAAGAGAATGAAAACTTTATGGACTGTATAATTTGGACAGATGAATCTAAATTCACAAAGAATGGTTTTTTCAATAGGCATAACAGTCATTATTGGGATGAAGGGAACAACCACCACTTCAGACAATGGAACTTTCTAGACACCTGGAGTTTCAATGTTTTTTGCGCCATCAAAAATAATGCAATTCTCGATGTTCACATTTATGATGGGACTTTAACTGGTAAGATAGAACACTACACATGTTTGCATTATTTAAAGAATGTTCTCCCTTAGAAGATAGATATTCTGACATATTGACTCAAATAATTGAGCCGCTAGTACAGAACCATAATGGCTTATGGTGTCAACAAGAGGGCGCGCCTCCACACAATTCACTCAATGTGTCAAATATCCTATACTGGCTATTTGAAGGTCGATGGTTGGAGAACAATGGTCCACATCTTTGGCCACCACGTTCTCCCGATTTAACTCCTTTAGACTATTATGTTTGGGGTAGGATAAAAAATATTGTCTACTCAACTCCCCTGACTGATAAAGAGGACTGCATATAACGAGTCAGAAATGCGATCAGGTTTGTTTAGATTTTTAGATTCATAGTTTTGAAACTCAATTTGGTTTTTAAACACTTTTGCAGATCTCTTCCTCCCGATGAAATAAGAAGAGCAACGCACGAAGCATTCCTGAGACGTATATATAAATCTCTAGAAATTAACGGTCAAAACTTCAAGCATCCTCTCTAGTTATAACAGCGAGAGTTTGCCATGGTTCTCCTAATAGTAACTTGAAGTCGGTTTCAAGAAGGGGTGAAAAATCTACAGCATGGTTCAAATAACAGTTCCTGAAAATTTCAATTTTTTTGGCGTGAAGGGAAATGAAATAGCTGAAAATTCAAGACGAAAAACAGTTTTTTGTGAATAACTCAGAAAATATCCACTTTAGGGCACGGGTGTGATGTATACACTCACATTATTTTTTAACGTAGATTCAACATCTGCCATAAAAAAATGGGTTTCTAATTTGAAAAAATCGATTTTTCACGAATTTGTCATCCCCAACTTTGAAAGCGATTTTTTCACCACCTGTATCATGAATCGCGATTTCGATTCTCAAAGTGGATACATCAATCTTACATCTTGAACAATCCCAAAAATGAAAATTTTCCATCCAAAAACCTCGAAGTTATTCTTGTTTCAGCGGAGCTCTTTTTTCGATTTTTTTTTCGAATTTTCCCGCTCAGAGAGAATTTTCCAACTCAAAAATGTTACATCAAAATAAATTGAAATCTATTTCTGCAATAAAAAAATGGTGTTCTAATTTGAAAAACGGAAGTTGACGTCATTTCCGTAAAAACCGGAGGTGCTCATGCCTTGAAAATATTTTAGATTTCATCAGCATCGTGAAATACTAATAAGTGCTGAATTTCATTAAAATACGTTCAGTAGTTTCCCATATAATTATGGGTGAGGTTCCTCGTGAAAGACCATGTATTCGCTGACAGACTGCAGCTCTGAATTCTTGGAGCAAATATCATTCTCTTCCTAATTTATTTCCAATTATTTCATACATTCTACAAAATAGAATTCCCAGATTGAAGTCAAGTAAACCATGGTATAATACTGATATAAAACGTTCTTCAATATGAACATTAGTGATAACAAATTATGAAAGATTGAGTGAAAATCATTTGAAGTGCTTATTTTTGTACTTTCACACTTAGGCGGGGAGCCAGGGTTTTTTTTTACTGGGGTTTTCTCCTAGGCTTTAATTTCATACACCGAATTGTATGGCACCCCTTCACCAACTCTCGGTAACATATGTTTTGTAAGCCAAAAGTTTAAAAGAATATATTATATATACAGTGTAGCTTTTCATTTTACTATTGAAAACCAAACATTTACAACTCATACAGCTCTTTTAGAACCACCTTGGCGCGATTTAATGAAGCCTATATTAAATTCAATGAGTTTTGTGGGTGAAACATAGTTATTTTACTCGATTTGAAAAATTGCTCCAGACAATCAACTGCCTCTCCTTCTCGCCAGGCTAATTCTACTGCACCAATAAGGTAAAATTAACGCTTAAGATCTCCAGGAGTATTTTCATCCTATAACAATAACATTCTGTTAACTTCAGAGAAATTCAGCCACTCTGAAAAACATTTCGTTTGTATATAAAATAGCCTGTAGCTTCATCCTTATGGCATCGCGGTCTGGTTTGTATATGTTGAATGAGTCATTCATGGTTTTATAATAATTTAAGTAATTTTCTCGGAACAGTTAACTTGAAACTTTTCACATTTCTTGCACCAATGCATCTTTGAATTCGGTTCCATCTTTCTTTCGCATATTGATCTAATCTTTAAATATGACTGCTAATTCATTTACCCTTACTTTCGTTCACATCAAAACTTCATGAAAACACCCCACTCTTATTTATAACTCTGGGTAGTCGTTCGAGGAATTCGAAACAATTTTCGATAGGGCTTCGAACAAGACTGAAGGAAAAATTTGAAAGGTTATTCTAAATTTGAGATAAAGGTTTGTTTTTTCTTTAACATTCATTGTGGTGGTTTCATTAAGTATCACACCGTTCAGTGTCTGGGAAAATACTTCAGAACAGGCGCATATATAGGAATATTCCAAATTCATATAGAAAATTCAACCACATGAGTCTTAGGAGGCTGTATTCTGGTCCACACGTACTGGACGAAACGAAAGCTCGCAATAACTCCCACATTAATGGTGATGAGTTGCTATCAAACGACACGAACCATAAACATATCTCACGGACATTTTAGTCCCAAAAAGTCCCAAGGGAAGTGACATCAATAAACCAATTACGTTCGACATGTGACGACGAGGTATTCATTTCGAAAATGCTATAAGCCATGGCCATATCACCCCCCATTCCCCACTAGCTTGTCGAATCTATGGCCTGTTTTTAACGTAATTTTCGAATTATCCGAATACTGATACGCATTAACCGTCAGTCCGTTCGGCATAATGACTAATGAAATTGCAAATCAATGCCAGCCATCTGTCCCTGTAGCTGAATTTACAGGGCGATGTAGCGAACATACTGGAATTTATAATTATTTTGATTGGAATAATTTGCATAGCTTCAGATTGGGCGGATCTGTTTCATGTTTGATCATTCAACACGTTCAAAGCGAATCGGTTTGAAAGTGAATTGTTTGTGTCGATCGTTTTCTCAAAAATTAGCAATATTTGAACATTAGTGCTAGCCTAATTGAATTTTATTAATCAAGTATCCATCGAAATGATTCAAATTTAATTTCATTTAGAGATGTATCCCTTTTCACTGTGAGTTTGAGTTCATCGGCCGAAGGCATAGAGATTATGCGATGCTCATCGAAAGCTAGCCAGATGCGTGAAGTTGTCTCAGCTCTTTTCATTTTGCAATTAGTATTTTTTTATGCTGTTTCTTAACTTTTTCCTGTAGTTCCTTGGATTAATCACAAAACCTTCGGAATTGACCAGAATAGCACTTAATAGTATATAACATTACTAGCAAGGTAAGAGGGTTTTTATTGGCGAATGGAGGATACGAGGGGTAAATATCTGCCTGAAATGTTGTACACCATAAATCCTTTTTGGCAATTAAATCCCGAGAAATCCCAATAAAAGCCCATTGATCTCTATAAATCCCACTAATTCCAAATAAATCCCCATAAATTCCCATCAATCTCTATAAATCCCTATAATTTCAAATAAATCCCTATAAATCCCCATTCATCCGATTGAATCCCCGTAAATCCTAATTAGTTTTACTAATGTAACTTATTTTTGATTCGGACTTGGCAAATAATCTGAGGGCTCAGATGCTAGCAAAACGATAAATAATAAGGAGGGTTCAAAGATTTCAATTATTTCATTAACATATACTATTGTTACGTTTTTCCTCAGCGAAATAGAAAATCAATACAAGTCTTCTTTAAACTAATTTATATTCACACTCAACTTACAATAATCAATAATTTATATACACAATTTATCTACAGAATTTCACTAGGAACACCTGTTTATTCGTCGGCAAGTTCTATCCATGAATGAATCCATGAATCGGCTTCAGTCATTTATATCCGGCGCTGTTTTTCTAGAAGTTACCAGAAAGATGCTTCACATTCCAGAATGATAGAAGCGGTCTCTTTTATGTCACATAAATATGCCACCAATAATCATTTTTTATGTGACAGCTTTATGGCGAGCGGTCCCTTTCATCATGTTCTTAATCCCTTTGTCGGCGTATGAAGCGGAACTCCTCTGTTGTCGCGGCAATCCTTAAAATGTTCATATTCGGTTTTGTTACATTGCTCCCTCCTTAAAAAAATGTTCGGTCCCCGGACTTTTCCTTCATGACTGAATCTGCAAGCGCTCCCATTTCTGCAGATCCCTTGTTGATCGAAATAGCAGGATAACGTTTTCTTTACGGGACCGCCTTTCGGGTTGAAACTACAATCCCGTATTCGGACATTGGTATTCTGGAAAACTATCTCCAGCATGTTACGAACTACTCTCCAGTCCACAACCCAGCTTGGGAATTGCAAGCTTGTTCACACCTACTCTAGCCAGCTCGTCTCTAAGGTTCATCAAGGTAATCCACATGGCTTGGTAGGTTGGCTTTCCATAAGATTTTTCCTTGGTTACCATATAGAAGAGGTAACGAGGTCCATCGGTCAACTTCAGGATTCGGCTAAGGGAAGGTTGTTGTCCCATGAGGTCTGTTACACGACCAATTTTCTTCTTGAAGAGGAGAGCTATCCCTTTGGACATGTTGAGATCTTCAGCTACACAGTGCGCCAATGAGTAGTCTACCGGTACCGCAAAAAGATGTTGTTGCTCCTCGGTTGTGATCCCGAACCTCGCTTTTCCGGTTTCTCCATAATTTGCCATGAACTGATTAAAGCTCAATTCCTCTTGATCTGGGGTCTGAGTTGTAGTCCTTTCCACTCCCGTCTCGTCCAGAGCGTTATGATCGGCCTCATACCTTGCCAGGCGATTCACATGAACTACACGTTTATTTCCTCTTGGCAATTTTTGGATGCGTTAGACTACGTCGTTGATCCTCTTTACAACCTTATATGGCCCTTCCCAATCCTTCTGTAACTTTGGGGATAGCCCTCTTCTCCTCAGGGGGCTGAACAACCATACCAAATCGCCCATTTCGTAACCACCTTCTGCCGCCTTGATGTCGTAACGAGTCTTCATGCGATCACTTGCAATTTGCAGGTTTTTCCGGACCTTCTCATGGATGTAGTGCAATATCCCCTTCAGACTGCTCACGTAATCTTCACCCGCAATATCCGTTCCAGGCGTACACCCAAACTCTAGGTCATAAGGAAGTCTCATCTCTCGACCGAACATGATGCATGCTGGGGTTTCCCCTGTCGATTCCTGCACGGATGATTTATAGGCCATGGTGAATAGATGCAGGTACCTATCCCAATCTCTCTGGTGATCGGAGACAACCTTGGCCAAGTATTTTCCCACAGTCCTATTCATTCTCTCGACCATGCCGTCTGACTGTGGGTGGAGAACAGTTGTTCTGGTCTTCTTGATCCCTAGCAACTCGCACAGGATCTGGGACAAGCTGGACTCGAAATTTCGTCCCTGATCTGAATGAAGCTCCATAGGCATGCCGAATCTGCAGAACATCTCCTTGACCAAGACATCAGCAACTGTTGCGGCTTCTTGATTCGGAATGGCGTAAGCCTCCACCCATTTGGAGAAGTAGTCCATAGCAACAAGGATGTACTTGTTTCCATCGCCAGTTTCTGGAAACGGACCAGCTATATTGATTATGATTTTTTAACCAACCTTGAATTTGGAATCTAAAATCATAAAAAAAAATCTCAATTCACAAATCACAGAGGTTTCAAGCTTCAAGCAAACCGATAACTACTAAAGTGAAATGTTAAGATTTTTTACATTCATAATAATATACACATAAGAGTGACGCAGATATAAAACCAGCCAACGTATAAATACAACACATCACTATGCGAGATAAACCATGACATAATGTTTCTTGTGAACAAGATAAAACGGATAAAACTTACTTAAAATTTCACTTGTCAACTCACTAATTAATCACTATTCGTCACCAAGAAGAGACTGTAATAATAATAATATATTAATAAGCTCTCGAATAGGCTAAGCAACCTACCATACGCAAATTGGAAATGTTGCCAGACTCAACTATTCCAAAACATAAATGCCGAGCATAAAATAATTCGATAAATAATCATCATTCAAAAATCGATTAATCAGATGAATAATCATAAATTTAAATTTAAGCTTGCCTAGTTCATTATTAATATTTTATAGCTAAGTTTTTTTCAATATGAACCTAAACTGGGAATTTAATATGCACGAATCAAACGGAGATTTTCCTGAAACTTCAGGTGGTTTCAGTAAAACCGGCAATGCCGCGCTTAAATCGTGTTTATTCGCGCAGCACATGGAGCTAATTTGCCGAGATCGCAGGACGATTTGATCGCACGTGGTAGACCAGTGCTCTTGCGCCGAACGTGATGATTTAAATTCTTCGTAAATCCTCGGTAAATCCTTTATAAATCACTGTAAATCCCAGGTAAATCCTATAAATCCTCTTGAATTCTTATAAATCCTCATAAATCCTCTTGAATTTTCATAAATCCCCGTAAATCACAGTAAATCCCAATAAATCCCCATAATTCCTTGAGGCTGTACACCATAAATCCCCAGATATTTACCCCTCGGGAGGATATAACTGACCAGCCGCAGGCGAGTCAGTTACCTCCTTGAGCCAGTAAAACCCGTTGCCTTGCGTGTATTGTTTTATATTTTATTTGTTTCTCATTTGTAAAAAGGTTAGATAAATTCCAAAAAAAATCTCGCAAATGTCGTAAGCTATGGAAGCGTTGCCATGAACTTGTCTGTATATTTCTCTTTACATTTGTTTTGGCGAAAGCGAAAATGAATGTTCCAAAAGAGATTATTGAGGCATCCAGTAGTGTAGCTTCAAGTTTATTCCCTGCAAAATCAGCTTCCAGGTACTAGAGAGAATACGACGACTTCAAAATGTGGCTAAACAAAAATAGTGTGATTGGGGTAAATGAAGATGTTTTGTTGGTCTACTTGAATAAACTGTCAGCTAGATTCAGCCCTAATACTTTATTGGCAAAATGATCTATGCTGAAAAGCTGCTTGGAAATGAAAGAAAATGCCCCTGTTCGCAGGTTTGTTTTCCTTAAAATGGTTATTGAAAAATATGACGTTCAGTTGTCATTTGCAGATTTCAAAACGTAGATAATAGCGTTTCTGAAACAAAAAACGTTATACGCCAAACAAGGCTAAGGTATTAAGTAAAGAAGAGGCTGAACAATTTCTTTTACATGCTCCTGATGACCAGTGGTTGAGGGCGAAAATTGTAACAATATTTGGGATTGTTGGATGTTGTCGATGTGACGAAATTCTCTCCTTAACCCAGATATGCACGAAACTTTTTTTTCTTGTATTTTGAATCACTTCTAGTTTTGATAGTTTTGGTTAATAATTAACACATTTTGAACGAAATTTTTTATTTTTTTTTTCACTTTATATTACAAAAATAAGGTGTATGTTATAAGAGACAGTAGCAATTAGAACAACTATACGAAATCTGAAAAATTTTTTGTATTATCTGTACAACAGGTGAGTTATGGAACATCTTCATTCTCTTGAATGATATTCAATAAAACATTCTATCGGATGAAGTGCAACGTTGCATTTGCTACATCTAAAGGCCGCAAGTTTATGGCAGTACCCACATATGGTCTTTTTTTCTTGATATACTATAAGGTGATATAATCTGTCGTATCTGGATTCTATTCGATGTTGTTTGCTCTTATCAAGTCGATTATCTCATCGTCTACAAATCAGAAAAAGAGATCTAGTGGCGATAAACTATTTTTCGGACCTTGAATGTCTTGCCATGTTGAGAGACTAGTAGTAATATTGCTTTTGTTCCATGTAAAAGTAGGTTTAGTTTTTTTGTAGGGGGGTATCTCGATGGGCCTCTTATGGTGGGTTGGTTTCATAAACGAAGACAACGGTATCTCATCCTCACTGTCAAAGTCATCTGCACTTAATAATTCATTGTTTTCAAAACTAACCTCAACCTCCAGGAGATTACTGATATCTACCACAGCTTCATCTCCCGAGTCTTCATCAGTCTCGTATCCATCGCAAGGAGGAAATATGGAAATTTTATCTGGAATGCCGTAAGACTCATCCAAATTTTCAATTTCTTCCATAAGCTCGTGTAGAGTTAAGGGTTTCTACCAACAGCTGCAAAAAATAAATGAAAACATGGTAGCCTATTATACTACTATCTGTTATAACAAACATCAACTTAAGGGGTGATTTTTGAACAAAAAACGAGAAATGTTTGACTAAATGAGCTGACATATGAAAACTACACTATATTTGCTACAAATTTTAGTAATACTTTGAAGAAGAGAAAACTTATATCCTAAAAATACTTTCTTTTTGTTATCCATGTTTTCCACAATAATTTATCACTAATTCAAATTCTGGATTTTGCTGGATTGACGGACGCAAACGAAAATTGTTGAAACTAATAGATATGGCAGTTAATTTACGAAAGCAATAAAACTATCGCCATCTATTGAATAAGTAGCGCAAGTTACATATTTTCCGACTATTGAGAAGTGTCTGTTTTAACATACGGTAGGGGTATCTGGGTTAAACATGAATGTTGAAGAAGATACGGGAAAATACGTTAATGTGACGATGCGGCAAACAAGAAATTTGACAACAAGAAGATTCACCATAATCGATGATGGCTGCAGCTTCAAGCCCTACATGTTATACAGAAAATATGTAAATCTTCGGCCTCCTGGAACAGAAAGCCAAAATTTTTTTTTGACATACCGACATGGAGAGTGCATTTCCTTAATGCTGGCCAGCACAGTATTGGTGGTGTCCCAAAGCAAATAGCGAAATATTTAGGTTCAAGAGACCCAGAGTTATATACCGGCCACTCTTTCCGCAGAACTGGAGCCACTGTGGTTGCGGATTCGGGTGGAGATATTTTTGCACTAGGCGTGCAGGAGGGTGGAAGAGCACCGAAATTGCGATGAGTTATGTCGATGATTCGGTCAACAAAAAAATCGAAATATCTAGCAAATTATTTGGTAGTAAGGAGAGTACAAATGTACTGCAGTCCTCGAGTTCAGCAGTTTCTGAGTCAACAGATGGTTCATCGTCTTCAGTATCAACTCTTTCATCATCAAAAATCTGTGTAACTGGAAATAACAATTGTACAATGATTTTCAACATATATAACGATAAAACAAAATTTTTTAATGTAAATAATACTACTAACTTGTTGAAATTTTGCAAGTTAACTGTCAGTTTTACAACTTAGTGACTTGATAAATTAAACTTTCTTGATTACTATTGTCTTTTTGGAAACTGACGTTTAGAAATGAAGAACAAATATAATACTTACCATAATGTCACTTATGTTTTCGATCATCTAACGCATTTTGTTACATTCTGTATTTTTCCATTGCCCTTAATGCTCTTCCTGCATGTTCTTGAAATATGGCTGTACGCCCATATTCGTGCGTTTCGACATCGGTAAACATCCTCTCGCTGCCATAATTCTCGCCACCCTTGATGCCATATCCAGATATGTTTAGCTGGCCTTTATTTATTATGCTGTAATTTACAAGGGAAAAACAAAAGAGTGCGGATGCGCTTTTTTCCACTTGAAGATGGGAGGGGTATCAGACATTATTGGGTTCGGATTTCAGGGAGGCAGAGTCCGGAAAGATTAATGGATTCTTCTGCTTTTTATTTACTTTTATATGAACGCAGTTCCTTTTTTGCATCCGTGAAAGAGGGGATAGGGATCAGACACTTTGAGGGTTTTCTAATGAAGTTGAAAGGATTTATGAGGTCATTATCCCGGAATTTTTATTGGATTCTTACAGTTGGAGTGGTATATTTTTCATTCGAAAATTGACAACAGCTATTTCAGGAACCTGCCTCAATTGATTCAGTGCCTTACATTGAATCCATCTTGCTTAAATACGTGATGTGACTTTGACTACTGCTTTAATTTTAAACATCGATTCCTGGATTCAAAAGAAAAGTAACTTCCTGGTCCATTTTTCCAATTTCGGCCCCGTTCTAAAGAGAGAGGGTGTTGACATTTCATAAAAAAATTGCATTGTCGCCTGTACTTTTTGAAACGACAGTATGAATTGGAAAGGTCTGTTGCAGAAAGTTTCGATGACAGTCAAGTATGTTTTGGCATCAACAAATTTATAGCCTTCCTCCTGGTTTTCTCACTACTACTCTGCAATTTGGTTATATTGTAGGAAAAACGAATATCACTTGAACAGAAAGATAATATCTTTTACTTCCTGGAATCATTAGTAATTTCAGCAGATAAATTCATTCATTCATTATCATTTTTCCTAAATCACACATAAGTTGAAAGGAATTGAATAGATAAAATTTGGTCCAAATTTTCTGATATCTCCAAATCCAACTCTGTGTTTAAATGACCCAATAATCAGATTCGCCCAATGTTGCCATACAATTCTTTTGAAATAAATTATTATTTCTATAAAAGATTGGGGAAATTTCTCCGTTCTGTACTTTCCATCACTAAATACTTGAGATGTAATAACCCATTGAACAATTTTTGGCTCACATTTAACATAAAATCTGAATTGTCATTTGTTGTATTCATTATTGGTAATGTCTAGTACGGGGCATGTTTTTTAAGTAAGTACTGTTTTGGAATTAAAAAAAGACGTGTGAAGATATCGTAATAATTTTATTTTTACATGAAAGCCTGTGGCACGACAAGGGCCTTTGAAAGTTAAACGAAAACGAAATAGAAAATTACTAATGAAATTCTGAAATAATATGAAAAAATGACTCGAAAAAAGGCGAATGCTGGAGTATCGACTTCTGCCTACCTGGTTTCACAGTACGGCTGAATTAACTTGTCCAGGCACTCACGAGCGAGAATAGTCACTTTTTCACTAGAGTTCCAACTTGTAGAATTAACGAGAAATTCATTTATTGCGAAGAAAAGTGTTCTTGTACTTTATCGGATGAACGCCGCTTTAGTACTCTATCTGTTCGACATATGTCATATGCTCCAACATATGTTACGCGTTTATCGGAAAATGACATGAACATATACAGAGTGTAGAATTATTGAATCGAGCAAGCAACTCGGAATATAAATGAATGAATTTAACTACTAGGTTGCAGTAACAGCCTGTATCTTAATCTACTTTTAAACATAATTTCCGTGAATTTTGACGCACTTGTCATAACATGGCACCAGTTTTTGGTTACCCTCCTCATAAAATTCTGCCGCCTGACTTGTTAACCACTGTGTCACAAATGTTTTGACTTCATTGACTTGCAGACGCTGACCGCCCAAGTGTTTCTTCAAGTGCAAAAACAAATATTAGGCGTTGGGTGCCAGATCAGGGCTGTATGGAGGATGATCTAGAGTTTCCCCTTTAGAAGATTCGAGGAGATCTTTGGTCCGATTAGCAGCCACATGTGGACGGGATTTGTCATGCAGGAAAACGATACCCTTACTCAACTTTCCACGTCTTTTGTTTTGGATTGCACGACGCAGATAGTCTTACAATAAGACGCTGCATTGATTGTCTCATTACGAGGCAGAAACTCCACTAGCAATACTCCTGTTCTGTCCCAAAAAACTGTTCACATGTCCCAAAAAATTGTATGTCACTCTTTTGGGTGATGATGAATGTCGCAGGCCATCCATGTTTCGTCACCAGTAACAATTTGGTCTAAAAAATCTTCACCTTCATTGTGGTACCGCTCAAGGAAAGTCAATGCACTGCCTAAACGTTGGGTTTTGTGCAAATCTGTCAACATTTTTGGAACCCAACGTGAACACAATTTCCAGTAATTCAAGTTCTCGATCACAATGCGATACAAAACACTACGAGAATATTGAGGAAAGCAGTCGGACAATGATGAAATTGTAAAGCTTCTGTTTTCTCTCACCTTTTCGTCAACTTTCTGCACCAAATGTTCATTAACGACCGAAGGACGCCCACTTCGTTCTTCATCATGCACATTTGTGCAGCCATCTTTAAATGCTCTCATCCATATCCTTACCATTCCTTCACTATTGATGTTTTGTCCGTAAACTTCACAGATTTCACGATGATTTAAGCCTTTAGCTCTGAGAAATCGTATAAAAGCCCGTACTTCACAATCAGCGGTATTCACGATTGTCGGAGGCATCTTAAACACTCAGTAAACAACGTATACAATGAGGAATCAGACTGTAATGGCGTCAGTGCGTAGATAAGAGATGTAGGTAACCAACGCGCATGCGCGGAACGCCGACCGTAGCTCTACGGCTGCGGAATCGCAAAACGGTACTTACTTAAAAGACATGCCTCGTACTTTATTCAATTTCCAATCCAGATTAATATTCCATAATGAATAGAAAAAAAGATTTCCACCACTCACATAGTTAAACGACAGATGAGCTAGGCTTGAGATCATATAGTCGGCACTGTTGAAAGAGTGATGCGACTTTAGACGATCAGATAGATTTCTGATTGACCAACGACTCATTTCGCTAAATGCCCCTGTTTTGATTTTGAATCACCATGTTTTTGTAATTATCTCAGGAAATGATCAGAACTGAATCACCATGTGTTATGATAAAATTTTAATGTTCCACGTGTAATGTTAATAAAGGATTCTAGTTATTCTGACAACAATAATGATTTAATATATATTATATAAAAAGGTACATATTGAAAAAGGATAATGGTCTAAACCGCAGGAATGCAGAAAATATGGGAAATGGATGGAAGGTACTTGCCGACACGTGTTTCTGCTTATTGGCTTCTTCAGGGCAAGGCAACCAAGAAACCAGGATAGGGATGGAAATGAATAATGAAAAGAAAATATAAACGACAACAGGTTTAGCCTCCAAAACTAGAGGTATCTTGGGTTGAAGCCACAAATTGGATGCTCGCTCCTGTTGTGGTCACCTGTTGTCGTTTATATTTTCTTTCATTATGGATGGAAGGTACTTGCCGACACGTGTTTCTGCTTATTGGCATCCAAGGCAACCAAGATCCTAGGGATTTCTTATAAACGCAACAGGTTTAGCCTCCAAAACTAGAGGTATCTAGGGTAAAGCCAGAAATTGGATGCTCGCTCAGTTGTGGTCACCTGTTGTCGTTTATCTTTCATTTCCATTTCCATCCCTATTTTTCTGCATACCTGCGGTTTAGCCAATTATCCTTTTTCAATATCTAATTTCACCGCATTATCTTCTCTTTGAATTTAAAAAGGTACAGATATGTTTTATTTTTCGTTTAAAAGAAATTGACAATTGTTTATTTTTTCTCGCCTCGGGTTCGGTAATAAATTTAATATTCTATTGTAAGGTATTGAAATTTGACTGTATCTAATATTAATTAACCTTATTTCTGTAATGAAGTTTTTGTTTACTGAATTTATTATAACCAAAACAAAACAGATTTGTCGTAATATACATTTTTTCTTTGAAAAGTGCCTAGTGGGATTAACAAAAGCAAATTTACTTGATTATATTTAAATTTTTCAAAGCGAGTGGAACTGTACACCTAAATCTGTGAATATTTATAATCTCTCGTGAAAATTGTATTCTTGAATAAATTATGCATTCGTATACCGATTTCACGTATGATTTTTATAGTTAATCAAGATTTCAAGTACATGTTCATAGGTCAGTACTTGAAAAAGTATGTCAAAGTGAAGTATTTCAAAGTATCAGTTTTGGGGAATCATAGAGAATATTTTGTGCGTGGCAGTGAAGAAAAAAGAAATTTCAAAACCTCACGCGTTGGGAATGTTCATAGAATTGATGGCTTTCATGACTTGAAACTCTTAAGCAGAAAATTACAAATATTTGAGAAATATATTGAGATTTACAAGAAATTCCCACTAGTAGAAGAATAGCTTATAATCTTGTTGTAGAAAAAAATTGTGATAGAATATTAAAACCTATACTCATGGTGTTGAAATTTTTCAACAAAAAAAAAGTGTTTTGTATCTGCTCCTAAATATGGACCTCATCTGATGAAACATGAGTGAGGGAATCATTTCTTACAGAGATAATATAATAATGTTTTCAAATAGTTCAGACTCAATTGTGGATGCCGTGGAAGGTAATTTTCATTCAAAGCAAACTGGACTACAGAGGGGTATTTTACCAATATAAAACCCTATAAAGCTTATACCTTTTCAACGAAGCTGAACTTAGAAAAACAGTATGGTATAAAACCTTTTATTTTATCTCAAGAACCAATCGTTAAAATGAACGCAGTAATCAAAGAGTCACCCCGTATATCCAAAGGCTATCTCCATGTAGTTATAATACTCTTCATTCTGATGGCTTCATATAAATGTTTTACATAGAAAAAACAGCCTTTGCTTCATATTATTTATCGTTTTCATGTCAATGGATTGGCTATTAAAACATTGAATTTCTACCTATTGCTCTTTTTTATGTGGCGACCCTTCAAAATACCTCACATAAAAATAACGAGTATTATGCCTATTGTCTAAGATATAGGTACCGTGTTCTAACTGTCATTCAAATCATTTATGGAAATACACAAAGCCACACAATATGAAAAAAAAAAGAAAGTCTAACAGTTAATGTGACCAAAAGATATATCGTAGTTCAGGCACAGTATAGATACCAACCAGTAGTCGCACTCCGTGGATTTTTTTACACCAAGTCTGACTCGCGCATCTCGCAGGGATTCAAACCTCATATTTTGATCCTTGTTCATTGTTTTCATCAATAATTCTAAGATATCTGGAATAATGTCATTATTATTATTTTAGACATCTCAAATAATTCCTTTGTATAATTAATTCGTTTAATATTTAGAAGAATATAATTTTTTGAGATCTATTAAAAATTCAAAGAAGAAGTTGAGGAAAAAAATACAATCTAACCTATAATTCAGTGGAATTTCTTTGAGTCAAAATCTACTTTGAACCAGCAAAACTCATTTATTTAATCATTTATTTTCATTCCTGTATGTATTCTGTTTCAATTTTGTGTTATTTTCAAATTTATTCCAAAATGATTAACAATTGTAGCGTATACAACTGCAAAAACAATAGTTTCAATAATCCCAAACTTCCTTTTTTCTCAATACCATTAGACACCGACAGGTGAGTGATACATATAGTATTGTAAAAAATGTTGTTTATTAAATGCTCCGTCATTTGAGTAGTGCTTCATTCAATTAGTTGAGTTTAGTTGAGATATCAGGAACCAATGAAATTTAGGGAGGTTTACGCCTACTGTCGACAATTCTTTACGATAAGTTGAGATATCAGGAACCAATAGAATTCTAGCAGATTTACGCCTACAGCAGGCTTAGTATATTTCTTTACGATTAGTTGAGATATCAGCACCAATGGAATTTCAGGAGTTTTACGCCGACTGCATGCATATACAGAAGAGTAAAATTTTTTTAGATAAATATTTGAGTGTGTATCTATTTAGTTTTCCATTTTATGAATAGAAATAAAAATAATATAATATATATATAGCAATAATTCAATAGGTTTTTTATTTTTTTCCCACCATAATGCGGGAATCCTTTCTAGAGAACACTCAGCATTTTTAGCGCAGGGTAGTATTTACGGGGGGTGGTGTACTGGGGGTAATCAACCTCACAAGCATCGTTGTATTGTCTGCATAGATGAAAAGTTGCATAGATGTATCCTCAAATGCCGATGGTAAGTCGTTTATATAAATAGCAAAGAGGATGGGTCCCAGTATACTACCTTGAGGAATTCCCATTTCAATGATTTTTTCGGTCGATACATAGGTCGTATTGTTTTGAGTTAAACAAACCTTCTGCTTCCTACTTCTCAAGTAAGTCTCAAATAGTTTTAGTTGCTCATTACGTATGCCATAGCGTTCCAGCTTGTGAAGAAGTCTAGTGTGGTCCACACAATCGAAGGCCCTAGACAAATCTGCAAATAAAGCAGCTGGGGTATCACCACCTTCCAAAGAGTTTATTATTGCTCTAGTTAGTTCGAAAATAGCTGTTTGTGTGCTTCTGTTCCTTAAAAAACCATGCTGACATTTAGTCAATATTTTGAATTTATCAAGAAATTTGACCAGCCTTTCTGCCAAAACCTTTTCAAAGAGTTTCGCAAAGGTAGTTATAAGGCTTATTGGACGGTAGTTATTCATGTCATTTAAATTTCCCTTTTTGTGTAATGGTTTGATAAATGATATCTTTAGTCCTTCTGGAAAAATACCTTCCTTAAATGCTTCTGTCAGAAGTTTGGACGCCGATAGTTCGATCCAACTCAAAAAGATCATCAAATCACAGATGAGTATATAACATTGTTCATTTTTCTTTCATGACTTCTGCCATATTGACTTTTTGAAAATTGATAATTTTCAAAAGGTTTTTTTTACTTTTCCTCCTTGATAAAGATAGAAGATGTCTATCGAAACGTCGGAAAACATTACATCCACAATAGATGATGGTAATAGCCCAAATAATCATTCAACATCTATTCCTTTCTCGATGACATTGCCTGCTCTATTTGCTTCAGCTCATTACATCAGGAATGTGCCGAGATGACTTGTAAAAAACAAAACTCACCGTTGAATCTATTTGGGAAGAGCTTGAGGCTGACCGGAGAGCTCGAGATAAGCTACTGACTCGGCAGTCGAAGGGTGAAAACGATTTCTTCATCAAGATCTTCAAGAGTATACGTACCAGCTGACACTCTAATCGGCCTGAAAAGTTTTTTTCTTGACGTATATGGGATGACTTACACATACTATTTGTTTAGTTCCTGCTCATCGAGCTTATAAAGATAGAATACAACAGCATGATTTCAACATCTTTCAAGTTTCAACTTGATTTTTTCGATATCCTAGGAGTTTTTAAGGTGATCAGATTTTGAGTGCACAGCTGCCGAACTATACTCTGGATTTGGACCAATAACAACCTCGTCTGAGATATTTGAACAATTGACCTATTATTGAAATATGAAGACTCTAGCTCATCCCTTTCAGAAATGAGAATATACGGACGGCCGGACCATGGATTTTTCGTCAACTGAAACCAATTTCATCTCGGAAATATCAGAAATTTGTGCGAAAAGAATACATGCTCATCTAGTTCGATAAACAAAAAGAAACGAGCAAAAAGACTCCTCTATTGCATATCAATGATGGGCGTGCTTGTCGACTATCCCATCCAGATAGAAAAATTAGGCGGCAACATGTGAGATTAAAAATATCTGAATGTATTTTTTGGATTTATTTGATGCTTTCTATTCAACCAACATCCATTTCAATTTGTTATTACCCTCAAAGGAACCTCACCTAGTCGTTATCAATAGACGTGAGTCAGATCGATAAAATCTTCACTTCTAATTCCGAGTAAAACTAATTTACTAATTACTCTTTCGCATGTATCAGGCCAACCAGCGCAAATGAGCATCTTGCATATGCATTCGTCAATGTTGAAACATCTGAAGGGTTGGGCAAGAGAAGCAAGTTGTGGCAGTTAAATTAATGTGTTTTCCATGAAGCCTCCATTATCTACGTTATTGTTTCTCGTTAGGTTCTAATTAAATGAAAGGGGGTGGTTTTGTTATCTTCACATATTAACCGAGTAGAAAATTTTGTAGTACACACTTTAGGTTTATCTGAAAATAGTTCGGGCAAAGATCTAGAATCTTCTTGGAATTACAGAATTTCACAAATTTAAATTGTGCCGAAGTCCTTGGAGCAGCAGGCACTTAGAGAAAAATGTGAAAAAGTAATGACTAAGTCGATGAGCTTTGAAATGTCTCACTCCATTTGTAGAAATTAGGAGAAAGTATTTTTTTGACGACTCTGAAAAGTCAACATTTGTCCATCTATAAAGTTGCAGAAATGACAAGTTCTTCAGCAAGTTTCACAGAAAAAATATCCTTAAGAAACTCAGTGAATATTAATAAAATGATGAACTTTAACACACTAAAAAAACAAGTATCTTTGGTACCTTCAATGTTGTTTCACATATACTGCTGCCGGATATGTAATCGTGAAAAACATATATTAACGAGAAAGTAAGGCTGAAATAATTTCTGTGATTGGCAACGACTCAACTAACTGTATATTCCGAAAGCTTTATCCTTACTAGATAATACGACCCTGATAGTGGTTCATCCCTATATTCTGACCTTTCATAGTGATAACATTCCTCAGCATAATATACAAACCTGAAGTGTTGTCAACTCTTGACTGCTGAGAAAATTTTCATGAAAGCGTGTTCAAATCGCTTTCAACTTATTTCTTCCTAGTTGTCAATCGTGCAATCCTCTTCCGTAGATCTCATTTTCAAACTTCCTTCAGCCCTGATGAATATCCAAAACTTCAAACGACTGAAATTCATGGATGAGAAATCAGAGTCAACCATTTTTTTTTCAACGAATATCATCCATGGAACGTCCTTCGTTGAAAACTCACTTTCGCATGAAATTTCTCCCCGAAGAATTTCTCGTAATTTCATCCTCTTAGTGAACTAGCTCTTTCACTCAAAGAATGTACTCAAACCGAATCATGACGGAAATATCAGAGGATTGGTGATTCAGTGCACTCCGGTTGTTTCTTGTCAATGCAATGGTTTATTTTGTTCGTTATTTGTACTCAAGAGGGCGTAAATGGAATCAGGTTATGAAAGCAGGATGAGAAAACAGGGTTGATAAAAAATTGTAGCGTCAACGGTAATTCATTTTATTATCACAGGATACTTCCGTTACGAACTATATGATTTGTTTCATAGAATGTTACGGAATTTACATTCGATACATATAAATGGCGAGAAGCAACTTGAGAATTTCTCCGCAATCCACAACAGTTTTTGTCCAAACTTAACAAATTGTTTCGATTTATTCTACTCTTTTATTTGCAGATGTTCGATTCTCAAGTTACCAGGTGTTTGGCCAGTTTTGTGTTTATTTCTCTCTCGCTGCATAACATTTACTCATTAATTGAAACATGTGGAAAAGAGATATATTTAGTAATTGCATTCAGATCTGTTCTTCACTGATGACATATAAATATATTCTGGTAAATACAAACAACATTTGAACCGATTATTTAAACATTTACATTCGTGCCCATTGAAAATTGATTCTGAAAATCTATATGAAATCGCGAACCGGGTTATCATGATAATTCATGGATTCGACGTTTCTCGACTTCTACCAGGTATACTGATATGAAATAAGATTCTAGATGCAAAGGGAATATTTGTTGTGAACGAGCTTTTATTTTTTATTTGTTTGTTTGCTATGACATCTGTGAAACAAATTTAGTATACATCAAGTCATTGAACAAACAACATCATATTGTTTGAAATAACACGATGAATTTTGTATCAGAAAGTGATGTTTAGCGGAAAGCATTAATTTTATGTTTTCATTTGAAGAAAAGTGCTGCAGAGTCGCATCGAATGCTTGTCGAGGCATATGGTGATCATGCTCTATCAGAAGCAACATGCTAGAGAGGGTTTCAACGGTTCAGAATTAATGATTTTTATATGAGAAATGAAGAACGTGGAAGACCACCAAAAAAGTTTGAAGACGCCGAATTGCAAACGATATTGGATGGAGATGATCTTTGAACCAAATGCAAATGACAGAATTGTTGAATGTTGCACAACAGTTTGTGGCCGTTTAAAAGCTATGGGAAAGATCCGAAAGTGTAGAAAATGGGTGCCACATGAAATGAATCACCTTTCCAATAATGATTAGTGTATACCTGATAGATAGTACATTTGCCTGAAATTTGGCAAACCGGAAGTGACTTTCATCGACCTGCTTTATTTAAAATTATTCCTGAGAAGTCGAGGAGCAAGTAGGATTTATCCTATGCCAAATTCTGTTTATGGTGTGAACAAAAAATGAGATTTCGATGAAAATATTCAAGCATGATTTCACTTTTCTGGCCTTATGCGAAATTTCACGAATTTATTATTTATAGACGCCGAAAATCGTCGAATGCATGAATTCTTGTGATAATCCTGTAGCTTTATTCAAATCTTAATGACTTTATATTTCCATATTCTATTTGAAATCATTCAAATAATGGGCGATATTCTGTATATATGAGGCAAAATATAAAATGTGTCTTTAAATACTAATTATAGTGATTTTCCATTCATGGTATTAGATTTTCAATGGTGTCATAAGGAACAGTAAGGAATAATGAATATACTGCTACATAATCTTCCTTCAACTCATGACTCCTCATTTTAAGAGGAAAAAATTATTTACATGAAGAATTTATTAGCGGAATTAAAGCGGAAGTGATTGTCTATTTAAAAGTGTTAGAATATACTGGTGAGTGTAATGATTTAAATGATATCTTATTGAGTAACATCATTTACACATATCAGTTTTCCACACCCAGAACTATCATTCACATAAATATATAAAATTATATGTCATATTCTATTATTATCTACATATTCGGTTCGAAATACTTGATGAGTGATGGAGGACCAAAGGTGTTGATATCGAAAAGAAATAATGATAAATTGAGGTCACTCAAATGAAAAATTTCAGAAGTATGCCTACGTTTTACTATCACATTTTATTATCCACTTTATAATCATTCTCGATCTGCTTAATCAATATATTTTGAGCATGATTAAGTACCAATTTTCTTCAATATTTGCTGAAGACAATACTTTTTTATTGACTTTCAGTACATATATGTTGAAATCATGACGAGGGCGTACGAAATGGAATATTGATTCTTGGCTAAAAATAAGCATGTTGTGGTTTGTGACAAAGATATACATCTCAGACTTTCACAACTCACGAGTAAACTACTAGAAACTAACTTTCTATTCTTCATTCCAGATTACACATCTTTTATATTATAGCATCGTCAGATAGCTTATCTGATGACAGTTTCAGTAAGATATCATAACGCAGCAAAAACTAAACGGTCCTTGATTTATTCGGAATGATATGAGAACTAGAAAATTCAGATATCCATGTTTTTCTGAATATTTCTGCAGCAAAGGTTTTTTCCGAGGAGGTCTTCTATTCTCAAATTTGCCAATAAGTACAAATATAAAACTATGCGAGGACTTAGAATGTAGAATGAGAGAATAATTTGGACTATTCTGGAGGAATCATTGGAGCTTATACATTTTTGCAAATTGAATCTATAACTGCCGAAGAAGAGCGATATCGTAATATGATTCAAAATTTTTTAAAGCCACAAATGCATGCTCTGAGCTTGATCAACAGGTGGTATCCACAAGACGGTTCCTCATCGCATACGGGATAATAATGGAACAATTGCTGGACCTCTTCCCACAACAAGTTATTTCAAGAAATGCTGATCTTGATTAGCCTCTTTGGTTTTACTGTTCCGGACTTCTTCTACGAGGAGATATCAAAAAGCAAGGTTTATGCAAACGAACCAGGAACGCCTGAGCAACTCAAACAAAATATTCGTGATGAATTTAATGAAATACAGCGTGAAATATGTAAAAATGTATAGCTATTATTAAAACTAGGGAAATATGAATAGTATATTTCCCGAGGGCGGAGTCCGAGGGATATATAGACAAACGAGGAAAATGTTTTTTGAAGGTTGTTTCAAAAATGGAAATCTAACACAAGAGTTGGTGAATATGCTATCTTCAGATATCGAAGATCGGTAATCATAATCAAAGTCTCAAAGACTAAGAATGATATAAACAGAATATTCACTATAATTGATGAAGAAGATCTGGGTGCTGCTCGTGTAGTGAGGGAGTATTCGGCGCAAGGCGTTCTTAGGTTCATCGTAGTTTATAGGAATGAGAAGTGACTCTTCAGCCTGTCGGCAAAAATACCTTCCGAGTAAGGTTACTGAATGGTTGGGTTTAGATAATCCGAAAACTTATACAGGCCATTGTGGAAGACAAACATCCGCGACATTGGTTGCCGATGAGGGAGCCTCAATAACAACACTCAAGAGACATGGTGGTTGGAAAAGTTCGTCTGTTGCAGAAGGCTATCTGGCTGACAGTATGTTGCACAAAAATAAGGTAGGAAAGATGATAGCAGGTGTGGAGGGAGAGCCATCAGCAGCATCTCAATCTTTGAAGACCGTTTTGGGAGAATCGTCCGAGACTTCTGCTGCACGGAATGTTCTCAAGAAAACTGTATCTTGACGACGAATAATTATGAACAAGATTGCATTTTCCATTTTGTTACTAAATAAAGAAATAAAATATGATTTGACGTTTTGAAAGAAATATGATTCGACGTTTGAACTGACGTTTCATATTTTCCTTGGGAAATATGAGTGTGTTATGTCTCATGGTAACTGAGACGATGTAGCTCAATATTGGTTCGATCAGAAAAAAATGAAATATGTGGACAGGTGGACATTTATCTGATTTTGTATTTAACTCAACAATATAAGATCCATTCATTTTACGAGCATGAACGAGCAAAGAAGTGTACCTTTCGGCGGTCACCATGTATTATCTGTATTTCGAAATAACTTCAGACCGATTCAGTTGAAATATGTGTTCTTCAGATTAACCCTTGACTAACTCCTGTTTATTTTCCAAAAGACGCTCTCAATGAACTTCAGGCCTCGTCTAAGACTTGACATCCTACCATCATAATTTTTCATTTTCACATGTTCGAAGAAGTTGAAAATGATGAAAAACAATAATCTGCCATTTTGTTACAATATCCATCATGCTCCTCGTACCCAATCCACTCAGCGCTTTTTACGCCATCTACTGTGACATGACGAACGTTGACAAAAATTCATTTATCAACACTATCTCATCGTCAAAGAAAGCTTATGAACCACAATAAACAACTGCCAACTCGACATGACTGATGCTCTAGACCTGTCGCCATAGGGAACTCCTCCCTCGTTTTCGTTTACTTGAAAGGCGAAATAAATTTTCATACACAAGTTTTATCATCAAAGAACCATTCTTATTCCGTCCGTTCACTTCCTTCATCCCATTGAAATTCGAATCTAAATGTTGGAAGCAATCTCTCAGGTTGTTGTACGTTCATATATTCCCGTAACTCGTACCTTATATGGATAAGGTAGCGCTGAATGATTGATATATAAAAATGATCTGGCGATAAATTTCTCGCTGAGTTATTGGCTGCACATCTCTGAGCTTGAGATAGCACTGGGAATTTGAAGGTCGTTAAATTTTATATCATCTAGGTGTATTCAAGTTTTGTGTTTCATCTGTGAATTAGGTGGGGTTTGTTATAGAGAGGAGAGTCATGAAAAAGTTTCTATACTCATAACGGATCATTAAACAAAGTAATTTCAAATCAATTTTCAATTTCACGGTTCATTATGATCTTGAATCTACACAAAAACTTGATGTGATGAAAATGAGGTATGCTATCCAATTACATATCGGGTTTTCCAATGGAGACTTGACATCTTTGAATATAATTTGTGAACGAACCCTTAGACCAATCATCGAACTGTCCACGTCAATTCATTCAGTAAAGTGAACACTTTCATCTTGGTGAAGTACACGAAGGAACAACGTTTGCAAGTTATACAAATTTACGACCGAAATTCGGAGTCGGTGACCACAAATTTAAGAGCCTTAACTCCAATTTAAGTCTACACATTCACTGTTTGATGTTGTATCAGTGAGACAAAAGAACGTAGCCAACGACCCAAATCAGTCAATTTCACGGCGTTCTCAAGAATTGGGCATCCGTCAGACCACTCTATGGCAATTTTGCGTAAGGATCTTGGTTTACACTCCATACAAGATCAAACTACTCAAGAATTGAAGCCGTTTAAAGCGACGTACGTTCTCCGATTGGGCTCTGGAAAGGCTGCGCCACGATCATGATTTTCATCCAAAAATCATCTTCAACGATGAATCTCATGTTTAGCTCAATGGCTTTGTCAATAAGCAAAATATGCGTTATTGGACAGGCAGCAATCCACACGTGATTCACGAGACTCAATTGCATCATGGTTTGATGTGGTCTCCACGTCGGCAGCATCATTGCCAACAATCGCCACGTTACGGTAAATGGCGATCGCTACCGCGTCATGATAACAAATTTTTTTGGTCCCAATCGCAAGGTATGGACTGGGCCAACATGTGGTTTCAACAGGACGATACCACACAGGACACCTAACAATCAGTTTGTTGAAGCAGATATTTGGTGAGCGTATAATTTCGAGAAACAGCCCTGCCGATTGGGCGCCTCGTTCGTGCGATTTGGCACATCTGGACTGTTTTCTTTGGGGCTAGGTCAAGTCACTGGTCTATGACAACAAGTCGACGACATTGCAAGAGCTCAGAGACAATATTGAACGTGAAATCGAGGTCGTTTCGGCTGAAATGTGTGGCCGAGACATCGAAAATTGGGTCCAGAGAATTGACCGCTGCAAACGGGCGTGTGGTGGCCATATGAACGAAGCAGTTCCATTCATAAATGTTATGTTTGTACTTCAAGCCAATAATAAAGTTCTTGAAATATCTCGAATGGTTTGTGTTTCATTTAGATTCAAAGTTGTCAAGTCGCTTTTGGAAAACCCGTTATATCGATTTGAAAAATTGAGGATTTGGTGCTGTCTTGAACCATCTAGATTCAATAGTTATAGGATGACTTAAGAAAATGTACCAGGATATGATGAAAAAGAGGTATATTTTTTATTGCTCTGTCCCTCCCATCAACGGTACTCACTAATTTGAACCCCTTTTAGTCCCATTTCAATAAAGGCATTATCAACGTCATTGCATAAGGATCTCCTTTTTTGCATTGAATGTTTCATGTTCTCCAATGCCAAATTATGTTGCTGCTTTACCGAATTTCATTTCATTCAGATCTTTTCGTAGTTTTTCTTTCAGAATCTCGGGACCTTTTAGTTCGTCTTCACCATCAGCTATATTTCAATTTGATTTTCTTTGTTTATTATTTTATAAAGCTAATTTTGCCACTGTTCGTTTCGATTGGTATGCATCGCTCATTTTATTCGTTTATGATGATTGAAGCTGTCGATTTCATCTCAAGTTTCTCACATATTTTCTTATGTTTTTAGCTTGAATAAACAATGGATAGTTCATGAGCTAATTGACTTGAGGAGGTGTTAGGATGAATTGATTTTCGATTCTCAACATCCAAGTAGTCAGCTTGTAACGGGCGAATTTCCCGATTGGGATTACATTGGAAATCTCCGCTAAAAATGGGATCGAGTCCTGCATAGTACGATCTCTGTGTTTTGGAGTTGACATCGATCGACCTTCTTCGATGCTGCATCATGAAATCTGAATGTTAGAAAGTACATGTGTCTATCTTGTGTAATGATCTTTCACAAATTGAAATTAAGTTTCGAATAGAGAGTTTGTCGTGGCGAATAGTTTTATAACGTTCGATAAGTCCAGATTTTGATCACACAAGGTTTGTTCAATTTTAAATTGTCGTATTCAATTGTTTTATGTACAGGAGATGACGAAGGTCTCGTGCCGACCGCATTATTCAGTTTTCCACGTGTCTTTTGGAGAGATGTCTGATGAATCAACCTACCTTCCTAATTGTTTCAATATTCGTGCTACACTTTGTTGCTCAGTGATTAGTTTTTTTGTTTCTCAGTTTCTAGATTTCCCTGATGAATTTTTTATCGAATTATTTGAACCATTGTGTTCTTGTTTTGAACACAAGGATATTTTTTCTTCTCTTAAATTATAATTATTTTGTGAGTTAATACATTCAGGGATCGCTGGAAACTGTGAACCATTATCGGTTCGAGAACTTATGAAGTTGGTTTTCACAGCCAAAACCTACTGGAGTAGAAACTTCACTGAAAAATTGAACGAATTTACAGGAGTTGGGAATCTACCGGAAAACTAAACCAAATCTGCCGGAGTAAGAATATCACAGAATTTGACATACCTTGCCGAGGCTGAACAAATATGCCGAAATAGAATTTTACGACGTACTAACGAAAGTTTCCCTGAAAACCGGAGAGATGAGAAAAGAAATAGTTTCTGTTGGAAAGTTTGACTACAGGGTAGAAGACTCAAGACCCATTTTCGACATCAGACTCATCTCGAACACCCAGGATGGTTGTATAGTCCTGTTATCGCATGAATTGGGATTCAAGACAGACAAGGTAGTTCCAGCAACAATTGTAGACATCACCTGTTGATTTTTATAGCCAGAAATTAATCATTTTCACTTCCAACTTTTGATTTGTACAATTTAACGTTTGTACATATTGTAAATATCTAGTATTTGTGAAAGAGTGGAATAAATTTAGATTGTTCGAGTATTGACTATCATTAACTGGGGTGGAAGCATCTAATCAAACTCTCTGAAGGTCAATGAGAGATGGCAATGTGCTCTAGCTAGGCTGAGCATTTTTCAATTCAATTAAATTGAATAAATATAATTTTTTCACCGTTACGAGCTGCTATTTTTGCAAACTGAGAACACCCCGTGAAAAACAAAAACTATATCTGAATAATGACATAAGCCACTTTAGGAAAAAAAACCAAAATTTTGCATTGATTTGGACAGAAAACTTTAGTGGAAGGCGCAAAGCAGCAATATCGCCAACAGGTGTGAAGCGACATTGAATATCGTAAGATGTATTTCAAGGATTCCATGGGGAGTAGACATCTTCATATGGCAAAGGTACTCTCAAGAATGGAGTATGGAATCATTGTATATGCTGCAGCAGGGAAGTTCCACTTACGGAAATTGGAAAGCATACATAGAGAAGGAATTATAAAGCGTTTTGAACTATCCCCATATTTCCAATTTATTGAGATTCGGAAATACCACTATTTTCATTTGTATAACTATATGTTAAAAGACAGTTTGCGCTATTGAACTCAAAATTGCCGGGATTTTGCAGTACAAGCAATATTTTTCATTCCTTCAGTCTAAGTATGAAATGAATCCAGTTCCTGAATGAAACATATTGTCAGATATCAGCGGAGAATCTAACATGAGTGGTAACCTAAATTTTCAACTGACTGTTTGATACTCAGGCACAGAAACAAATGTAAATTTTATTAAAAAATGTGACATTTCGTGAATCGAAATAAATTATTTTTTAGAGGTTTGAAAACAAATGGAATATATAAATGTTTCAAATCCATATCGATGGGGGACAAATCAATTGTGTCTCATAGAATATCTAATTCAGTTATTGAAAAACAATTTTTTTTTAAGTTTAATTCCAAACTTTGGTACTGTGCTAAAATTGTCGTTAAATGAGCAATGTCATAATACAATGAGTTCTCTATTTTAAATAGTCATTTATTGGTACAACCGGTGATGAAGGGTACGAAATA
The DNA here is from genome assembly GCA_030674115.1 of Micraspis discolor. Classification (NCBI taxonomy): domain Eukaryota; kingdom Metazoa; phylum Arthropoda; class Insecta; order Coleoptera; family Coccinellidae; genus Micraspis; species Micraspis discolor. The sequence goes on along the minus strand of JARTUT010000461.1, from coordinate 76,062 downwards.
TTGCAGGGAGAAAATGATCGTCACAAAACCTACAACATGCAAATTTTCACCCAAGAACTGTGATTACTTTTCCATGAATTTTACGTGAATATTCTTATAGTTCTGTGAATTCAGAATGTCTTCAAAAGTGATGAACTGTTATTTCCAAGAGCTACGTAAGGTTCTTAGCCATCTCTAATTCTGAGGTAGGAGAAAAAAAGATTATAATAGTATAACCCATTTTATCTTATAGTGAACAATTCAAGTCCGCTGATTGATTAAAGTTTGTTTCTTCTTTCAACCAATTATTAGAGTGTTATTTCACAAGCTGTAGAAATGACACCGAAAAACTGAGAAGTAGATGGTCATGCATCATCATCAAGAATTTCTGGAGCGCTCAATCTAACTTAAACAGTTCAAAATTAAAACTATTGTAAAAAATCTAAGTACAAACGGTTTGTCTCCTATCTCAGGCGACGAATCCATAGCGCTCACTGGAATCAAAAAAAGAGTAATTAGAATTATCAAGTTAAATTATATGACCGATAAATGTACAATGTTTGTAACAAATTTGAAGTTCTTTAATGAGTTTCATACTTTGAACACGTAAGTGCGATCAGGAGCTTCAACGGGCTTGTGATCTGGGTGAATCCATTTAATCATGGATTTGTAAGAACATTCAAACCGTTATTTAATGAGCAAAGGTACAAGAGTTGATTTTAGGACGAAGGAGATGAGGGGTTGGAAAAAACCTCTTCATGAAAATAATGACCACAGCTTTAGATTTCAAGTACCAGAATTTGACATTGTGATGGTACACCATCAACATGTTACGTCAGGAAATTCTTTTCATATTCTTGACACCTCAGAATATCCAAAAATACTTGATGTACGTTATGCGATATTTCTCGTTTTTGGAGTTAATATTTTTGTGTTAAGTTTCCTCTCAATTTGCTCATGTTCGATCCATCTTTTTTCGATTTCATCGTGTTCATCATTCCAATCATGTTGTGCTAGCTTTTATTTTCCGTTTTATTCAGTAGATTAAGTTTTCACGTTTTTTGATTCTAACCTTACGGCAGTAGACCTCACTAATGTAGGAGATGCTATATCTGCATGATATTTCATAACCGACTTGTGATTTGATTTTCATTATTTCATTTTACCATAGTGAGGCTTACATTGATTGTATTCTTGATATTGAATTCTGTTTTTACATTTTATATCAATTACAACTACAAATAGAAAACCGCCTTTTTACCATAGGTTGCACTAGCATTGAAAATCGGTCGATAAGTACCAACAGAAATGTTACATAGTCAGCTGAGCCATCAGTCAACAACTCTACAAAATCTTATTTGTCTATTTTCACTGTGCTTTTTCAGTGTTGCTTTTTGCATTTCATATGGTTTCATAAGTTCAAAACTGGCGAAAATGACGTGGAAGACAAGGAACGTCATGGACCCGTGAAAAAGTTCGAGGATGCAGGTTTGGAGACTTTGCTCGATGAAGATTTTTATAGAACGCAACAAGAACTTGAAAATTTATTAGTCGTGACTCAGCAAGTGGTTTCTCATCGCTTAAAATGCTTAGGATGATCCAAAAACTGGGACATTAGGTGCCGTACGAGTTGAAGCCGTGGGACATCGAACGACGCATTTTCACGAGCGACCAACTCCTCCACCGGCGAAATAGAAAGGGTTTTTTGCATCGTATCGTGACCGGAGATGAAAAGTGGATACACTATGACAACCCGAAGCGGCAAAATCGTGGGGTCTCCCTAGCCATGCATTAACTTCGACTGCGAAACTAAACATTCATAGCTCGAAGTTGATGCTGTGTATTTGGTGGGACCAGCTTGGCGTAGTGTACTACGAACTCTTGCAACCAGGCTAAATCATTACAGGAGCCTTTTATCGGACGCAACTAATACATCCAAATCGAGCGTTGAAGGAAAACGCCCGCAATACTCAGAAATGGTCGGCCACATATTTCCAAGGTCGTGAAAACATACCTGGAAACATTGAAATGGGTCAATGCACCCCACCCGCCGTACTCTCCTGACATCGCCCCTTGTGATTTCTACCTATTCCGATTGATGACGCATGACCTCGCCGACCAGCACTTTTGTTCTTACGAAGAAGCCAAAAATTGGATCGATTCGTGGATCACGTCAAAGGACGAACAATTTTTTCGATGAGGAATTCAGAAGCTGCCACAAAGATGGAAGCAAGTTGTGGCTAGCGCTGGAACATATTTTGAAGAATGAGTATGTAAAGAGATTTTCATAATAAAACCTCAAATCATGAAGTAAAACGGCAATTTTCTATTTGTACGCCTATGTATATTACCATTTTTACTCTTGAATAATCCCTTACCAATGGTGGGATGGAAGTTATAGCTCGGGTTGTATCATCATTTATTTGCTATGGTTTCCTTTTCATTACTCTGGATTATTTGCCATTCTTCTAGATATTTCTGAGGTAATGATTTCACTCAGGAGTTTCTCCGATATAACTTGATTTATTCATTAAGTGCGAAATATTACAGAAACCATCAAGGAAAATGGCTCGCTCAGAAAAATACATGAAACTACTAAAGATGGAAAGAAACAGCATCCAAGATATTGAGAATACAATCAGATAGAGCTTCGCATAAGTGAAATCTCATAATCAAACCATTCTGCATTGGTTAAACCCAACAAACTCACAAAGTTCAAGATAAACAATAACAAAAACTTACTTCATTGAGAGAAATCCAAGCAAGCTCACGATGCCTAGAATGAGGCCAATAACACCAAATGTAACTTCCATAATACTGAAAAGAAATTGATGGAAAAAAAGCCTCCATCTCCATGAGATCATGAGATATTGAATTCAATGGAGCTAAACATTACTCAGCACTGCCAGGAAGCCCTGAATTTGAAAAAACATCGTACCTAACCGTGAACTAAACTTTTTCACATAATTGCGACTCGGCCTTCAATTCCTACCTGACTTAAAAAACAAGAAACATCCATATATGTGTGGGTTGCGTAAGCAGCGAATTCATCGAATCGTGTTTGAAAAAAAGAAAACCCATCGGTTTTTAGCTGATTTCACAAAAATGCCTCTTCTGCATCAGCTCTAAGGATAGAATCTGCAACCAGATTCCCAGGGGCTGTGTTATATCGATGATGGGGAATTTTTATCGAGTCCGACAATTTTTCGGGTCAGTAGACTCGTACGTTATGTGGATGACTTGCGATAGAATGATATACTCCATTTGAAATACGTGTCGTTTGCTCGTTGGAAAAGGATAGATGATGCGTGAAAATATGGACGACCTGGTGATCCTTTTATTATGTTATGAGTTGGGTAGGGTCAGAGGGTAGGTTGCGTTAAAAGTTAGGTATAACTGATTTACGAAGAGATAAATTTTCTGGAAATCGGGTTGAAATAGAAATATGAAGATGAGAAATCGTCAATAACATCAATTTTAAATTCCGTAATGAGTATTCGCATACTGACTTTTAACAGAACTTATTTTTGTACACACAACACATTCGTGGAGGCAGAGTTTGTTTTTACAGGGGTTTTTTCCTTAGGATTTCATGAAAAATTACGAATTGTATTGCACCCCGTTACTAGCTCCTGCTGACACTACACGCCCTATTGTTTGCTTACCAAAAAAATGTAAGTTCAAAAGAATATATACAGGCTTGGGATAAAGTTTGGCTCCAAGTTAATATATACTGATGGACAAAATTAGCGCCCCACCTAAAATTTCGTTAAATTTTGACAATTGTTATCTTCCCAATCCTTGGTCGGATTTCAATGTTTCTTTTTTCCAATTGTAGCTCTGTTATTCTCAATTTCCTTCATCAAACAATCCAGAAAAATAAAATCATTATGTTGTACAGGGCGTTTAAATAATCTCATGTTTTTTATTCAAATTTTAACTTCTTCTATGAGCAATGCCAGGTAGCTGAGGCATATAAAAGCAATGAAGCGTTGTGGCCTAGTATCTCTTGAGTGTTTTGTTTTTTTTAAAAACAATTTATCTCGGGATTTTCCAGAGATATTAAACATTATATCAACTCTTGTATTTTATGCGTTAGCCATGAATATCTTCGCAACCATTTGTCCGATTCGAATGTAGTAAAAAATGATTTTTTTTTCAATTATTTTTAATAAATTTGTTCTACTAGTAAAAGCCCTGTATTTCTTTATTTTAAAGATTTTTATGAAAAATACGCCATGAAAAGCAAAAAGAGTTATCTTCTATAAAGTATTTCGTTTTATTTGTCAATATTGAGACAAAAAGCAACGATTTATTTATTTGATTGGAGGTTATCTCAAATGTACAAGAATACTGAATTTCTTCATATTACAGAGAATTTTTACATAGAACCCGATATGGACAGATCCGAAATGAGGTGCACATTCAGAATCTGCAAAAATATACAGGGTATCCCATTTAAATAAAAAATTTTTCTGTCATTTCCAGTTAAACCGGAAGTATCTCATTAATAAAAATATGCTCATCAGATGCATTGTAGTCTATTACACTCAGCTGCTAAATTTCAAAAATATCGCCCGTTTCGTTTCAAAAATATTAATTTAGTTTATGTATATATTGTGTAGATATAATAATGGATACAAGTCTGTGTCAGTTCAAGTGGGTTCTTGTGTTGAAACTTGTAAAGCTAGAAGAGAAGTTGTAACGTCGACTGTCGAGAAACAAATTAAGGGTGAAATTCGTTATAACCCTTGCAGTATTATATATCGTAGATGCAAAATGATTAATTGAAAGTTATTTACCTCTTTCATGGACGGGACTCTTTACAGTATTCAATTCCAGCCTTCCTGTTTCCTCATATATGTCATCTATTTTGGCCTGACATTGAAGTATCAATTTTCCATTAAAAAAATGTATATCAGTGAGGACAATTTCGAGGGAGAGATCACTCCAAGCCATTTCTTGTGTTTGTTTGAATGAAAGGGGATCACTTCTGGCAACCTGAAAAAAAAATTGAGCAAAGATAATACCATTGTACAAATTGATCTGGATAATGGAATTAAGCCAGGATAATACAGATATTCAATGAGTTAAAAGAGCGCTGTTATAACTGAATTTTTAAATTTCACTGTCTCCTATATATTTTATTTTTCACTTGTACATTATATGTTTATTTTACCTTAGAAAGGGTTGCTATAAATACACTCATTATGCCCGTGGGCATTTTAGCGGGCATTATGGATCATAACGCCCGCTCGTTGTGCGAGAAGCAAAATAAGCTAGAAAGAAATTATTTATTTCGCAGAATTTTAATACTAAAACAACGACAACTCAACAAACGAAAACAAAGTCTTTCTTAATTAAAATTAAAAATGCAGTTTTAGAATTTCCCGGAAAAATTCTTCAATCGTGAATCTTGGGATGTTTTCGAAACCTGAAGAGCGAAAACTTGACCACAAGTAATTGGAAGTTCGTTCACAAGAGAACCACCAGAGAATTCATGAGAATCTGTTACCGAATTCACAATCATCGTCGATATTTTGTTTTTGGAAAAAATGCTCTGCTCTATGTAACCTTCCGCCACAGATGCACTCTTCCATCTTCCGTGTATTTTTAAAGTTTCATATGATGCACCAGCCTCAGTTAAAACAGTTGCTGAAGTCCGTCTCAAATAATGACCTGTATATTCATTTGCATTATCCAATTTTAAGTATTTGGCACTCATCGAAGGCACACTTCCTATGGTATTTTTGCCAACAGGTTGGATGGTGCACCAACCATTTCGGAACGTGAGGAAAAATCTAGGATTTTTCACTCCACTGGGTCTCAAGGATATATATTTTCTGACCAGCCCCAAAGCTCCTATTTTTTCTTCCTCTACAATGCTAAATCCTTTTGACATACCGGTTTTAGTTTCGGGTATTTTAACAAGTAAACAGCTACCCTTATCTTCTATATCTTTGATAGACATTTTTACTAATTCATCTCTCCTTAGTCCTTCAAAGACACCCATTATTAGAACTACTTTATGAAGAAGATGAATTTCATCAGGAGCTTCATTGATGAATGTATGAACTTGTTCTGCTGTCAAAATTTTCTTCGGAATATATCCTGTAGATTTCATTTTTAAAAACGTTACTAGCCGGAAGAATTGTGAAATATTGATATTTTCATTGATAATCAGTGTAGATTTCAAAATAGAATATTTCGTCCACAATGACGCAAGACAAAATTTTTCAGACTGAAATAAAAAAAATTACCCACACATGAACAAAATGAAAAATAAAATAGCATACCAATTCTTGAAAGTACGCCAATAACACTGTTTCATCTATAGCAATTATTTCATTTTTCAACTTCCATTGATGGAATGTTTCATAATCCTTGTCGTAGACGAGTCTGGATTTTTCTGGTAATAAATTATTTGCAGCTTTGGCTGCATTTTCAATTATATTATTTGGCAAATTGCTATTCATTTCTATTATTTCTTTAAATCTTCACAACGAAAACAGTAATGACATTCACTTAATAAAATGATGACAGCAATAACGAACTTCAAAATATTAACAAATGCCATGGTTACTACTGAAAGTTAAATGGAAAAAAAATCATAGGAGCAATAGAATTTTATTGTAATTAAATGATATATTCGTGAAAAATAAAATCTTGTATGCACCACGAGCGTTATTAGATCCTAACGCCCATCGGGCAACATTCATCCCTCGGGCCAAAGGCCCTCGGGCCGAATGTTTCCCTCCGGGCGTTAGGATCCATATAACGCACTAGGTAAATAAATAACTATTATGTATAATTCATCAAAAAAAAATTCAATCTAAAAATGTCAAAAATATACGAGTATCATCATCTACTTTCTCTGCAGCCCCTCAGAATCAACTATAGATCGTACCCTCTCGCGATTAGTGTGGACGAGAATTACTTTGAGTTTCGAACATAGGATCAAATTTGATCATCCAGAATAACCTGCTGTATAAGGTGGTATTTAAACATTTCCGGATTTACGGCACACAGCTAAGGGGCTGTGCCAAACCATATTTGAGTATCTCCATCCAAGGGTTTCAGTGCAAAACCGTTCGGTAGATAGCCAATACTTCATGATATGCCACAAACCCAAGAAATGATGAAGACCTCCAACAACCATACATATCAAAAGTAATGCCATCCACCACCACCATCTACCAAGAAAGACTACAGGCTCATTCGATTGAGTTAATAGAAAACCTTTATGATAATGGACCCAGCATCAGTCAACTATATAGGAAGTGGCCTGAAAACCTCGAGCTCTGCGGTAGCAATCGAGTAAACGTATCACTGGACATTTCACTCTCATCTATTTCTTTTTTTAGTTTCAATTACTTCAAGATTTATTCGTCTGTAGTCGACAGAAACTAGTGCATATACGTCAAGAGATATTTGTCAGTAGTCAACATACATTTTGGCTAGTATGAATCTAATTAATTAATAAATTTCATCATTTAAGCATCCGAAACTCAGATATATGAAAAAAATAATGATGATCGCATTCGATAGAATCTCAGAACTAGAATAATTGAATATTTTTCAATTAATTTCTTCTTTATCAATAAGGTTTTTCGTTTAGATCGCGTTATGCACGCAAATGATTCCGACCTCAAGTCAGTATTTGTCAATATAACATTTAATTTAGTCTCCTTCAAGCGACAAAATCTCCCAAGAACAATAGTATATAACATTACTATATTATTATTATATTATACTAGCTGACTCGACAGACTTCGTCCTGTCAAAAAGATTTGTAATGTGGCAGTTTTTGTGCCTACGTATTTAAAAAAATTCTCCTGAACAGAACCATCACCCTGGTGATAGGGCGTTGTGAATAAAAAATAATTAAATAAAACATATAAAAGGATTTAAAAGTATGTAATCGCTTTATTGTTAATCATGTGAATCATAATTATTATTATTATCATTGTAGTGCTTTGTGGTATACGATGTTTTTGTTTGATTACCTGGCGCATAGATAAACAAATCTGATGGTTTTCCAACACGGAAACAGGCAACATACAATTGACCATGTGAGAAACATGGGTTTTCTAGATTAATACCACAAACACTTAATGATAGCCCCTGGGACTTGTTTATAATCATAGCAATAGCAAGCCGCACTGGAAACTGTAGTCGTTTAAACTCAAATGGTCATCAGTCGGAATCATTGGGATGCGCGGTATGAGAACATCTTCTCCTTTATACTTTTCTTTGAGTATAGTTGCTTCTATCACATTGTTTAGTAATTTTTCTATCGCTAACCGTGTACCGTTGCAAAGACGCGGTTGGTTGATATTTCGCAACATTATAACCACCGATCCAACCTTTAATTGAAGATTGTGAGGTGGCAATCCTGGCAAATCCAGCGAGTTTAAAAATTCCGGTGGATAGTTGATTACATCATCTTGATTAGTAGCCGAATCAACTGATTTATATATCCTCAATTCGCCTGTAATTTGTTCTTGAATTGTGAAATTTAATTCATTTACATCTATGTTTTTTGCAGCCAGTATAGCTCGTTCGCTCAACCAATCATGGTTTCTGTAATTTTGAGAAACATCTGGAAACAGCTTCTGAATAAGTTCATCTTTTATAACTGATAAAAACTTTGAGGAAAGTTAATGCAGCCAGTCAACATGTCTATAGGAAATTTGCCATTACCAATGTCAACGAGTTGTTTAGAGAATATGTTTCCAGATTGGTCATTTTGCAACTCGACACGCATATTCTTGCTTAAATGAAGTACTTTGACATGTTTCCACAAATTGGAGGACTTTAGACATGCATTGAGTTCATCAGCTGGCGTTGATCGTGGAATCACTGGCAATGTTTGACGAAAATCTCCTGCTAATAAAATCATTGCACCACCAAATCGGTTATTATTACTCCGTAGATCTTTTAAGGTTCTGTCTAAAGCCTCCAAAGATTTTTTATGTGCCATCGTGCATTCATCCCAAACAATCAATTTACATTGCTGCAAAATCTTTGTCATTGCAGAGTTCTTCGAATCGTTGCAGGTTGGAGTTTCATTGCTTTGCATATTTAATGGCAATTTTAGTGCTGAATGGGCTGTTCGACCACCTTCAAGCAAAGCTGCTGCGATTCCCGACGAAGCAAGTGTAATTTTATTTTGTGAGCTAATTGTTGCTAATATTAATGAAATCAAAAAAGTTTTTCCTGTACCACTAGGTGCATCTAAGAAGTAAATCCCTCCATCATTTGTTATTTTCATAAGAGTTTGAAATACATACTTCTGTTGTTCATTTAACAGTGGAAGATTTGTTTGAATTAATTCTTTCAAAGCGTTGAGATCATACAGTTTTTCTCGATGCAACTCTTGGTTAAAAGCGTCATGCATTGGACGATTGGGCGCGGTCAGGCCCTATTGAATTAATAGTTTGTTTGACATTATCAAGCACATGTCCTCAATTGAAATCAATGCTTCATTGTAAATTTCTTCACTGATTTGTATATTTGGATTTCCCATTCTATTCCGTATTTGATACAAAATATCATCACACATATAATCTTTGTACTTGATCCACAAATCAATTGGGTTTGATGGGAAGCATGTAGATATGATTATAGAAAACAATGTTCGTATTTGATGAGCGTGTGATGATATTACAGCATCACTGAGAGTTTGATCCCAATGAGCGTCATTTTCAAGCAATTGCAAACATAGATATGATCTTTGACGTTAGGAACACACCTACATTGCTTAGACAACAGTGAGTGCTTGTAATTTAATATGAACTTTATACCATAGCAATAAAGCTCAAATTGACTACGTTTTACAATACGTTTACAAATCATTTGTATGGGAAAAAAAGGGCTATTTTTAGGGTTTTTCCAGTAATAATTCTAATTTTTCTCGCCGTAAAAACCATCCTTGGACTTCAACGAACATTTTAAAAAAAGATTTGGCCAAATTGGTCCAGGCGTTGTTGAGTTATGCGCTTACCAAAACATTTTGCGATTCATTTTTATATTATAGATTATATCATTACTATTACATTAAGAGGGATTTTACTGGCGAATGGAGGATATAACTGACGAGCCGTAGGTAAGTCAGTTACAGTTTGTTTTGGCGAAAGCGAAAATGTATGTACCAAAAGAAATTATTGAGGCAGCCAGCAGTTTAGTTTCAAGTTTATTACCTACAAAATCAGCTCCAAGGTACGAGCGGGAATACGACGACTTCAAAAAGTGGCAAAACAGAAATTGTTTAACAACAAGAAGATTCACCATAACCGATGATGGCTGCAGCTTCAAGCACTACATGTTATACAGAAAATATGTAAATCTTCGGCCTCCTGGAACAGAAAGCCTAAGATTTTTTTTGACATACCGACATGGAAAGTGCATTTCCTTTAATGCTGGCCAGCACACTATTGGTGGTGTCTCTAAGCAAATAGCGAAATATTTAGGTTTGAAAGACTCAGAGTTATACACCGGCCACTCTTTTCGCAGAACTGGAGCACTATAGCGGGAATGAGGGTGGAAGAGCACCGAAATTGTGATGAGTTATGTCGATGATTCGGTCAACAAAAAAATCGAAATGTCTAGCAAATATTTTAGTAGTGAGGAGAGTACAAATGTTCTGCAGTCCTCGAGTTCAGTAGTTTCCGAGTCAACAGATGGTTCATCAACATCAGTATCAACTCTTTCATCATCAAAAATCTGTGTTACTGGAAATAACAATTGTACCATGATTTTCAACTTATATGACGATAAAACAAAATTTTCTAATGTAAATAATACTACTAATTTAAATTAACAGTCAGTTCTACAAGTTAGTGACTTGATGAAATAAACGTTCTTGATTCATATTGTGTTTTTGGAAACTGACGTTTACAAATGAGAAACATATAAAATATTTTGCTCTGTCAAATACAATGATAAATGGCTACTATGAGATTCCGATTGCAAAAAGCATTGATTTGAACGAGTATCACCGAATTTTTCAATCCATCTATAAATTCCCCAACGGACACAAAAAAGTGACCACCAATATTTCAAGAGATTCAGCCTGAACGTAAGCATCCTTTATCCCAAACATATGCTCTCACATTCTAATACACTGCGAAAAGGGAAATGGACAAATTTTTTTATCCCCAACGTATCATTGCAGATTACTCCGAACCCATCGGTATTCAGGGAACGTTTTTAGGGATGTCAACCCTCGTCAAATGGAAGGTGGGGAAGATCAACCCTTGACCTTCCTGATGGGAAACAATAGATCACTATAAATTGGGAAGACAGGAATACGATCCCGAGGATTTTTCAATCCTATTGAATAATTATTTTTATGTCGTCGTCGATATTTCTCACGGATTTTTCCTGGGTTTTCCGTACCTGAAACGAAGATTGTTGAAGAGTGGTGGTTAGACGGTATTTCAAAAAATCAATTCGAGAATACAGGGTGTGTCTTCAAGGCTCTGAAGTGTAAGATTTATGATAAAAATACCAATTCAATGTTCTTTGGAGAATATTGCATAATATTCCACCCAAAAAATAATTTCAGCTGAAAATCATACCGAATTCAATTCAATGATGGCTTAGATAAATTAATTCGTCGATCTTCTAAATCCATTCACCTGAACGGGATTACATTCAAAGGGAAAAATTGATATATTGTTTTATTTTAGTCGAAACTTTAGACTATATAAGAATTGACTGTCGCATCTGAAACTTAGAGCTGGTCGATTGTAACGTATTGAGCTGGTCCACTCATGTCATAAAAACTTTTCATGTTGCCAAACTGAGCAAATAGTAGGTTTCTCTATAATTGTGAATACAAACTTTTTCTCCAATTTGCATTCAGAACATTGTATAAAATTCTATATTTTGAATTGAAACTCTCTTATCGGATATATTAGCAAGAAGAAATAGAAAAACTTTAGTTAATTCTGCTATCTTATGTGAGAGACCACAGATGGAAAGAAATTCAGGTGAAAGTCAAGACAACGCTGCTCTATTCTCTGCTTGAAAATTTGAATGTCACATGTTCTGAAAGACTCACGTTGCCACCTCTGTATCGAAAATAAATACGCAAATTGAAGAAAATTTGAGAGTCAGTATTAGGTTTTTCATATTTTTTATTGTTTGTTACTTTTCATCGCACTAAAAATGGTTCGTAAGTGTGAAAGTTGCAGTACAGAAAGGAATTTTGATACGAATTTGTCGTTCGATGGATAAGTGTGTTGATAGAACCGAAGTATTTAGTTATTTACATGTTTAGTAACGTAGAAACTTCAATAGTGTAATATGATATGTCTAGCGATGCTGGATAATGGGTCTTGATAAGCGAAAGACCATATCTAACCGAAATTCCCAGACATTCCAGACAGTAATAAACATCTCAAAAATATCACACCAATAATCATGAAACCTAAGATTCAAAACAAAATTTATTGATCCGCTACATGGAAATCTTGATAGATATACTGCATAATAAAAATTTGAGAATTAGGGGAGTTCGACATATGATACATTTACGTGACCCTTGTCGACCTTAAGAGCTTAGATTAGGTTAACGATGGGAAAAAGGTGGATCTGTAGTAGAAAAATTAAAATTAAATCAGTAGACCAATCAGAGGTTTGTATCAAGAGACTCAGTTGACTGAAAGCCAATGGAACTTAGATTTCTAATTAGTGGAGTAAATTTCGAACTATCGAAAAGAAGGGCACCAATTAGGAGATATTAGGGAATTCCGGATTATGTTCGATAACGCCCACGGACAAAGGTATATTAGAAAAAATTAGGGAATGGAAAGGCAGTTCAACGTGATCCGTAACCAGAAAAATACTTAAATACTTAAAAGTCTATTAAATAAAAATACCAGTTCAACGTCAGTCTATTAAATTCTAGAAAATACCTAGTCATTGTGTTGTAATTGAGTGAGTTCGAAATTTCGCTAGTGAAGTTCCGTGTTAGAAGTCCAAGGAAAAAGGTCAGATACAAAATTCATAAACAGTAAAAAGTCCATTGTCCGAAACCTCCAAAAATATCTTGTCAAAAATTGTTTAATTATTTTTGTGCTTGCTAAGAATTGTCATTTTGTTTTTTTTTTTGTGCTTCGAATAAATTTGTTTTTGTTATTCAGGAATTTCATTGAGTTCCCTAATCTTAAGAACTGAAGACTCGTCCTTTCTAGTGACGAGCCTAACCCTGAAGATTTCTCCCGTCAGGAGAAAGTCTAAAATAAACAATATTTTTTAAATTCTCAATTTTTCTTTTGAACACCTCTTCGTCGGTGGAAAGCCGCTCTTCTACTAGGACGTTGGAAAGAGGTGTTCATTACAATAGGGAAGTTTTCAAAGAGATTATTATAAGATAAAATTAAGTCTTCTTGAATTAAGGTTCCCAGATGACGATGAAAGAAGAAGAATTTGGGCTTCGCTGTTGGGATGGTCAAGTATTTGCCCGAAGAAAGCAACTTTCATTTGTTTAGATCATTTTGACCCTGAAGATATTGGGGCCCGAGTAAATGGAAAATGATTTTATGCGGTGTTGCCGGATGAGGTTTCACAAAAGGCTTTCAATGAGGTTAAGACTTTGAATGAGGGAGTCAAAGCAAATCGACATTTTACAGAGAAATGCTTTGTCTATCTTATATAGTCTAAGGTCGACACCCTGTTATTCCATGAACTTCAAGAACTTTCTTGTAAGTGACGTAAAGTGCTCTTTGTAGTTTGTAGTATAGATTTGGCAAAATGTCGGTATTTTTCAAATATTTGAGTAAAAATGGAATAAATCGTTTCGTGTGGACTCACTCAAAATTGATTCTCTCTGTCCGTCCATCCGTGGCACGATTATATCCGAACGAAATGAGCAAGACAGCTGAAATTTTCTGTGCAGGACGGATGTTTGATTATTTCGGACGAGTTCGCTTTTGGGCTAAATCCGTAAAATTGTTCGGGAGTTATGAGCATGTTACATTTGGTTTCCTTTAAAACTCCTATAAAATCCATCGGAATGTGAATGACTCACTTATGTAGGCTATTTTATCAATTGTCTGGGGATATGATAGATTTTCGCCTACAGATAACGTCTAACGTCGAAATAAACACGGCTCTCGTATTTACACTACTAAGAAATAAATAAAATTATCGTCTGATATACAAATAAAAATGGCCGATACTGAGTTCTTCGTCTAAATTCTACAACGATCGTTAAGTTCTTGATTTCGGATAAAAGTTCTAAACTCGCGAAACGTCTATTCGTCTTTCGTCTGACGTCTTTTCTCCGAGTCTAAACTTAAAGAGTCCTTCGATGGAAACCTTCAGTCTCCAGGAACTTTCGTAATTTTCAAGGTACATCCCTAAACACTCTCATTGGTCCACTTTAAACGAATGGGGTTTACCATAGTTCCCACCACTGTACTCAGGGTACTTCGTCATAATTTATCACAACGCTTGAGGGGCATGTCAACCTTTTCACGTAACACATCCGAGTCTCACTTGGTACTCCATGAATATTCAAAAATATCAACTCGAAACATGTCCCTTCAAGAGTCAAGAGGGTTAGTCTACCTGGCATCGAATAAATAGACGGTTTGGGCGCAATAAATAAAATGAGTCTAGCTTGTCATATTCGGATCGTCGATACATGAAGATGCACTAAATATCGGATATCACCATTTCACTGCGAAGCCAGGTCCGCACTCCGTCCCAAAATGCTAAATCCTACACTTATTTTGTGAAAATCTATCAGAAATATTGAATAAAAAAATTAGAAAAGCACTAACGTAAAGCCAGAAACTTTTGCACGATTTTTCCGTACTGCGAAGCAGTATGGTACTAATACAATCTGCACGATTGGGATAAAAAATATTTTAATGAATTTCATTTTGGAAGAATATTTCCAGGACTCTCGAACCTAGAAAAATATTATCGAGCACCCGAAGATGGTTTGAAACTAGAATCGGTGTTGTCGTGAGATTAATGAAATGAAAATTAGATAAAATAATTGTTTCATTCGAAATTTTTTATTGAGGTGCAAAACTAAGTTCGAATTTTTATCTAACCCGCTTAATTTTTCCAATTTCCGCAAATCTCAAATAATTAGATTCCCAGGAAGTTAAACACTTAAAGTTTATCACCCAAGTCTCCTCTCTACCAATCTCAACAAATGAAACAACCCACTCTCACCTCTGTTTTTTGACTGAGGATCCCACACCACGCACAATTATCGTAAAAAATGACCATCAAACTCGCATAACCATAATCGTTATACCGACGTGCAAGAAAAGTTTCCGGTAATAAGGTGGCTGCCGAATTACACTTACCACTATATCGTTGAGAAGAAAGGTGAGACGGGCTGGCGGACGAGCAGGCTGAGAGGTACAATTGGCCCTCAGGGTATGGCCGCAATCCAGTGGCTCGCCCTCGACGCTTATCGTCGGTGGGAATTCTGGCAGTTCTGCAAAGGAAATGCTACGATTAGGATCGTTGCTGGCCAGAGCCAAGAGATGTCATTACGAGCTGATGAGATACATCCAGAAATGGGTGCTATGAGAATTGGAAGATGTTTGTTTGTTTGTGGAGATGTTGATTGGAGCTTTTAATTAATGCTGTTAATTGGATGTAGTTTCTTTGTTTTCAATCGATCTTGTGGATACTGTTTGAAAAATTTGCGGATTGAAAATAGTAACAATAACATTCAGGGTAATTTTTTAGAGTTCGAAATGCCGTTAATAGGACATACTGTTAATACAGTCATGTAATGAAACTGATTCCAAATTTTTTAATTTCATTGCGAGCCAATTAATAATGGGTGGCCCATTTAAAAATTGGAATTTAATTTTGCTATAAAAAAAACGGCTCAATATTTTCCAATGGTTGAACATTTATTTAAAAGGTTGGTTCATGACATTTATTTATGAAAAATAATTTCGGCCAAATGACCACCACGGCTGACTTGGCAGTAGCCTATTCGTTCCACCCAATTCTTTAATACATTTTCGATTGTTTGGGGCTCTATTTCACCAATAGCAGCTCGAATTTCGGTCTTGAGGTCTTGAATTGTTTCTGGATTGTTGGCGTAACACTTATCTTTCACCGCTCCCCAAAGATAATAATCCAATGGCGTCAGATCGCAGCTTCTTGGTGGCCAATTCACATCAGCATTTCTGCTGATTATTCGATTTCCAAAAATGCGGCGTAAAACATCGATTGTGGCGTGTGCTGTATGGCTCGTTGCATCGTCCTGTTGAAACCAAACATCGTCCAAGTCGTTAGCTTCAATTTCTTGAAAGAACCAATCGTTCAACATTCAAATTTCTCACAGTTTGAGTAGAAGACTCACCACTTTGGAAATAAGTTTTTAATATTTCCCAACTTTCTTCAAGCGAATAGCGTCCCATTTCGTAAACTTCAAACTTTCAACTAAATATTAGTCACGTCAAAAAGAATAGTTGACGTTTATAATGTCAAATAATCGGTAGTCAAATTCCAAACACTAGATGGACCACCCGTTACAATATGAATTTCAAATTTTATGAACAACTGAAAAAGTGATTTTTAGTTTTACACTTATAATTAGTGAAGTATTACTTTTTTTATATTCTCGAGAAAAGATCCTGAAGGACAGAAACTTTGCTAAAGAAGAATTTGCATTACCGAAATTGTATCTATTATTTATAACGTTAAATCTACGTAAAAATTGCAATCCTTGCGTCGCATCGTGGTTGAACGCATGGCGTGTAAGAGTAAATAATTTTTTTATATATATGTTGAATTTAAAAATCTATAAAATTCATCATGTAATATTAACACATGAAAGGACAGTTTGCCGTGGTAATTTTTCGTCAAAGTTTAGTTTCCATTTCGAATTTTTCCAGGAATTCCTTATATTTATATATCTTCTGAACTTTTGGTAACAGAACAAATGTAGGCAGGGCTTGATGACGGGGCGCCATGCAATTCGGTGTATGACATAAAAGCCTATAATGAACTCAAAGGCTTCTTCAAGTTGCCCACATCGAATCTAATAATAAAAAGACAAAAGAACTGAATACAAAAAATACGTATCAAATTTGTTTGAAACTTATAACCCATTCCAAGTAAGAATCGAAAACATCACGAATAGCCATAAAATCATCTTGAAACATATATATATGGGTCAATTTTCGATGAGATAAGGTATTGTTTCTTCTGTATATCCACTTTCATAACTTCCTCAATCTTTGTATTTCAAAAAAATATTTGAATAATTGCTATAAAAATGTTCGGAAACCTTTATTGTACCCCAATGAAATAAGGAAGTGTGATAAGGGTTCAAATAAATTCAATACTTTATTTATGTACATACATATATATTTTTTAATTGAACAAAAAAAGAACAGCAATGTTGTGAAAAAAAAATTTTATGTGTTTTTTTACCATTTTTGTATTAACAAAGATCATACATTAATTAAAAAAAAAATACCTCTCCATTTATTTGATAACTTCTCTTAAACATATGGAATTATACAATATTTTTGAATTTCTTTTCTACAAATTCTTTTCATCGTTATTTATGATAGGAACATTTTTTCTTGAATAATGTTTCTCAATCGTTTGTAATCCTTTCCTCAAATTTCAATTATTCAATTAATTAGTTTTGAATGTTTTTTAATCATAAACAACTGTTCTCGACTTAAAAACAAACTCTTGGAAATCACAATCTCATTGTTTATTATTTTTACAATTTTATCAACACATTTTCAAATCTTTTTCATGTGGCATTGATAAATTTGAAAATTACTAAATCATCAAAGTGTATCAAAATACCCAGGAGAATTTGTTTTATTTTTTTTTCAGATAGTTTTCGAAATGAATTTTTTGCAATATTTTGTTCCACAAAGATATTTTTGTAATCCTTGACATTACCCGAAAAAAATTATGGAAGTATGTTAGAAACAAATTTTTAATTCAATAAAGTATGATATTGTTAGGAGAAAAAAATTTTTTGTTTGTTAATTTTCCGAAAACTGTCTGATATGATTTGAAAACAAAATTCTCCAAATATTTAACATTATTGAACGATATGGATACGAAAAAGACGTTCATAAAACATTATTATTGAACAATTTTATTTCTTTCAATTATATAGAAGAGTTTCTCAAGAATATGTAAGAAAATATTTTCAAAAATATTAAAAAACAAACATTTCTTGACGACGATTGTAAAAACAAATGTAAATGAAAATTTTTTTTCTATTAATAAATGACTTCTGTTAACATAAAGAAATCGAGAGAGAGAAACATGAAGAGAGGCCCTTTATTACGGTGAATTTTCCTTTTTCGTTGCTTTAAAATAACTTCATGAACAAAGTATGGAATTTATTCAAATTTTCATCACACATATTTTATCGGTTGACCAAAAAGTTTTATGATTTGTATGGTGATTATTCGAAATTTTTTTCAATTTGCGCAACTAAGGAAGTACCGGAAAAAGTTGTTCATCGACAAAGGTCTGTGGCAATCCTTCATAAGTCGCCACATAGCGCCATCGGACCCGGTATCTTAATGGTAATAATGAATACTCGAGATTCGTCCGGTGTCGGGTTCAAATCCCTGCGGCTTCAGTTCTCAAATATCACAAAATAACAAACCCCAAGCGTCTAACTACACTTTACTACTCTTGAAGCTGATGAACCATATATTTCAAAAATTTTGTTAGAAAAGAGTTATTATTGATATTTCAACCAATACTCCATTGAAAAATTACTAATCCTGCAATTCATTATGAATATAAGCGATAAGGAATTATGGAAGACTGAACTCTTACGAAATGTTCAGTAAGTATCTCGTTTCTGATCCTTCAGAAAAAATTCCTGGTTTTGATCTTCCAGGAGAAATTCGGACAGTTCTTAATCGTCTGAGGACAGGGCATGGTCCTACCAATAGCATGCTATTCAGATGGAACTCAGTTCCAAACGCAAGTTGTGAATGTAGAGAAGCAGAAGAAATAATACCTCATCTCATCAATAGTTGTCCCATATTTTAATTTCAGGATGGTTATAGAGCTATTCATGATGTTTCCAATTCTTTCTTGGAATGGGTTATAAATTTCAGACTAATGTCATACGTATTTTTGTTATTCAGTTCTTTTTTCTGCCTTTCTCCTTTTACTTCCAGATTCGATGTGGGCAACTTGAAGAAGTCTCTGTCTCCGTTAATAGAAGACCAATCTTGAAGAAAGACGTCCGTCAAATATATTTCAGCTTATTTTTGTACTTTCACACTTAGGCAGGGAGCCAGGTTTTTTTTTACTGTGGTTTTTTTCCTAGGCTCTTATGTCATACGTCGAATTCTTTGAAGCCCCGTCACTAACCCCTGATCTATATGCTTTATTGTTTGCTAACTAAATATTGTGAGCCAAAGTTCAAAAGAATATATATATTATGATTTCCATAAGAAATAATTTTTTTGATGGAAATTTATGAAACAATTGCCGAAGAGCAATGAATATTCCAATTTATTATAAATATCAAACTTGAAAGTTTTTACAAAAACGGGGTGACTAAACAAAAACTGAATATTCTGTGAGATCTTTAAACGAACACAGTGGTGGCTTAATCCAATTTGTTTCTCAAATCGCTTATAACTTGGGCGAAGTAATTGAAGAAAGTGGCATAGAATAAAGGTTTTCTTTTCACCCAGAATCTATAGTTGAAATTAACTACTTTACTCGAGAACATCTCTCAAAACGCAAAAATAATGAAAATACGATCTCGTTTGTATAAACAAAATGATGACTTTCCACTTTTGAAACCGAAATAAAAGAGTTCAGAGATTTCGGATAGAATATACGCTCTCAAAGCGGTTTCCGTTATAATCATTACTGTGAGTCATTGGCAATCAACGATATCGATTCAGAATATGATCTTGCATTGCCGGAAACGGACATGAGCCAAATTTCAGAAATCTATTCCGTATAGATACCGAACTCGCCTTATGGATTGATTATTATAATAAAACTGTACATAACTTTGAAAAATAAGACGGTAATTTCTAGGGTTTTGCCATCATTGAGTTATCATTACACAGAGAATATTTTATTCAACTCTCTGAAGTTATCTGTGCTGCATTACAAAAACCATTTCACATCCCATCCCAAAATTGAAACAATGGATCTAAAATTCAATATCCCGATCCATACCCAGAATGAAACGATAAAAGTGCACTCAAATTCTTAGATACTTCTGAACCATCAACAAATGTCCCATAGCCCTCACCTCTATGAAACGCTTTATACGTTAGACATTCTCGACTTTATCGCAAGCCCAGAGACGATGTCAGTTGTCCGTAAGTACCCATAACATTATTCGAAGCGTGAAAAATTCCAAATTTATCTTCAATAAAACGATGATATATATCGCTTATAAACCACAACGAGTCGAGAACGCTGTGCGATTTATATTGGCGATTTATTTTGAGGGATTGTATGGATGTGATTTCCTCCGGTCGCTGCAGAGGGTATATCTTGATTCATAAGGGTACATTGAGATAGACAATCGGGAGGTAAAGAGATAATTCCATTGGGTTATTGAGAGAAATACCGCATTTGTCAAGACTGTGAAATCATTATCCATAAGTATTGAAAATAAAGGAAATATAACAATTGTGGTTTTCTGAGTAGAATGAGGACATATATGGTTTGACTAGATTGTATTTTCATTTAATATTTCTTAGTCATTATTTTTTCATACCCTTTATCCGATGATGTGAGAGTTGAAAATCGAACATTTAAGATGACAAGTTCAAATATTTTTTTTTCCTATTATGAAGCACGTCACATTTCATTTTGAATAACTACTCAATATAATTTAAGGTACTCATAAAATACTTTTATTTCTTGTTCAATTAAATGAACTAGATTGTACGTTTTTTCAAGAAGAAAGAATTAAAAGAATTAATGTTTTATATTCATTGAAATGAAATTTTTATCAGTATTAAAAAACCGTTTTTACAAATCACTATGGTACCTATGAAATAAATAAATTTATGGAAGTTTGAATATCTTGGTACATTTAATTTGATAATGGGATACTCATTTAATCCGCCACAGATGAACTAAACAAGCTAATTGTTTCAAGGGCTGTATTTTGAAAGGTTATTACTAGTGTTTATAGTATTAAATTTTTATTGAATTATAACGGGTCATCCAAAAAACGCGCCTGCATGTTTCTTTGAAATAAAACACAATCAATTTACAATTTTTTCAAGCTGTTTTTTTTTTTAAAAGTATCACATGACCTTAGAGGACAAGTGAAATCTGCATTTCGTGAAATTTCACGTTGAGGAAATTTTGATCACGAAAACGTAATATTTTCTAGAGTTTTGTGACCTGCAGGACTGTCTCGCTGAAAATAGACGTCAGATACATCAATATAACTCAACTGTATCCATCAAAAATCTCTCAACATTGATTGGTATCGCTCAGCATTCACAGTAACAACATTTCCAGCATCATCTTCGAAGAAAAATGGCCCAATGATTACATCTGCCCAAAATGCACACCAAACAGTAACTTTTTGTGGGTGTAGAAATTTTTTATGAATAACACAAAGATTTTCATCGCCCCATATAAGACAATTTTGCTTATTGACGAATCCATCCAATGTGAAATGAGCTTCGTCACTAAACAAAATTTTACTTGAAAACAATGAATCTGTCGTTCGTTGTTCAATAATCCAACTAGCGAAATTACGACGTTGTAAATGGTCTCTTTCGTTCAATTTCTGGGTTAATTGAATTTTATAAGCGTGTAAATGAAAATCTTAAAAAATAACCTTTTCATATTTGTCATCTCATAAAATATTGATCAAAAATACACGAATTCAGAATGTATATTGCGGTTCTTGATATTCAGAACGTCTTCAAATTTGAGCAATGTATCATCTCATAGTGAAAAGTTATAGTGTTTCCTATTTGAGGACGTTCAATGATTAAAAATATTAATTTATGGACATGCCTAGATTAGACGTAATAGGGAAGAATTAACCATAAAATATACAGGGTGAGTCTTTGACCACTGCGTTAATTTTAACCATAGATTCTTGACGTCAAAAGAAACATTTTCTTCCTATAACATTTTTCCAAATTTGGCCCCGTTCAAAAGATATAGGGTGTTGAAATTTCATAAAAAAATTGCATTTTCACCTGTAATATTCAAACGACAATATCAATTGAAATGATCTCTTGTAGAAGGTTTTTGATAGCACTCGTGCATATTTTGGTATCAATAGATTTATTCCACTTCTTGTGGGTTTCTCGCTACTACTCTACAGATTGGTTAAATTGCATGAAAAACAAATATCGCTTGAACTAAAGGTCCGTATCTCGTGCTTCCTGGAATCATTAGTCTTTTTTGCATATAAAATCATTTTTCATCTTTCCTCCTAAATTGCACCATTCTTGAGATATTTGAAGTTGAACGGAATTAAATCGATATAATTTTGTCCAAATTTTCTGATTTTCACAAATCCAACTCTGTGCTGAAATGATTCAATAACAAGATTTGTTCAATGTTGCCATATTTTATGTCTATATTAAATATTTCTTCAAAAGGTTGGGGAAATCTCTTTCCTCTATGGTTCCACCACTAAAAACTAATAGATGAAATTAACCACTGAACAATTTTTGTCTTACATTCACCACAAAATCTAAATTGCCATTTGCTGTATTCATTGTTAGTGATGTCTAGCACCTTCTTTAATATTTAATCCAGAATAATATTCCATAATAAATAAAGAAAAAGTTGTCCATCGCTCTTCGGTATATTTTGACCGTTGAAATAGGTAAAGTATTTTCTGTCAGGACCTGTTAAATTGAAGACTTGTCTTTATGAAGAGCTGGTTTTTTATAGCTTCAGGCTTTCAGGGTTCATCAAATTATATCTATTCTAACATGCTGCAAATTGAGCTCATATGAGTTCTAAAAAACTTTGAACCCAGACTCCTAGATTTGTTTTATACCTTTATTATCTTTATTTCATACACCGATTCAACCTTGTTCACAAACTTAAGAGATAATAGAATTTGACTTAGTTTTAATATTTCTGAATGTTTGTTATGATGCATGGTTAATTAAAATTCAATCAATATTGAAACTGGAAGATATAAGCTCATAAACAAGAAAGATTAGAATAGAAGGCAATTTCTGACCATAATCATTTCATACTGAATTGAATAATTTAAAACTATCGATATTATCCCTAAAAATCTTTCCACTTTTTTTTTTTTTTTTTGAAGATACAAATAACTTTTGACAGTTTCAAACAGAATCAAAACAACAAGGAACCACAGAACACTTTTTTTGGAACTACCCACCACAGAGACGTTATAATATTTTAATGTGATAATAATTCATTCTAATTATTCTGAGGAAAATTATAACTAAAGATCAATAATAGTTACAGATATTATCTTTCATTTAAAAGAACATTGCATATATTAATTTTTTTCTCATGGGGTTCGGTAATAAATTAATATTCTATGGTAAGGTATTAAAATTTGACATAATCTATGAATAACCATTATTCAATATTTATGTTCTTGTTTACGTTATTTACTCTGATTATAAAAATCAGTAATTATAGTCTAAACAGAATAGATTCATATTAATGATTTAACAAAAAATTTTTTATCAAAGAACACCTAGTTGATTCTTCAAAATCAAATTTAGGTATTTCTTCAAGAAAGTATAATTGCACACCTAAATCTGGAAATACTTGTAATCTATCCAGGTAAATTGTTATTGGGATTCAGTACAGAAAATACCTGTTCACTGGTCTCTGTCAAGGAGAAGAAACTTCAGAAATATCAGTGTTTGGAAAATCATAGATGATTTTTTCTGGCTTTGAGTGAAAAAGAAAGCACAGTGACAACGTCTTGCATTGGAAGTTTCATTGAAATGATGGTTATCATGATTTGGAAATTTTAAAAAGAAAATTACAAATGTATGATGATAACACCCAATAATTCTGAGGTTTTTTTGGAAATTCTCTCTAGAAAGGCATGGTTTATAATCTTGAAGTAGAAAGAAAATATAGTAGAACAACAAAAATCTATGTTTATGGTGTTGAATTTTTTTTACCAGAAAATAAGTATTTTGTATCTTCCTTCTGGATATGGACCTCATCGGATGAAACATGAGTGAGTGAATCATTACTTAGAGGGAAAATAATGTTTTTAAACAATTCAGATTCAATAGTGAATGCTGTGGAAGGTATTTTTCATTCAAAGTAAACTGGACTACAGAGGGGTATTTGCCCAATGTGAAAACTAAAAATGCTTATAACTTTTGAACGCAGCTGAATTTGGAAAAACCGTAATGGAAAAAGTGTTTCTTTTGATCTCAAGAACCTATGGTTAAAATTAACGCAGTGGTCAAAGACTCACCCTGTATAATTTGATAGCTTTTCACTTCAGCTTATATATATATATATATTTTAAAAATACATAATGGTACTTACTCACTACTGTCATAGTTTTTGTGTCGGAGATAGTCGAGAATGTGTTGTCTTTGGTGATTTCGCAGGTGAAATTTCCTGCTAAATTGAAGTCTATATCCCTCAAAACTACTTGAGTGCTATTTGACTCATGCTCCTGAAAAGAAATTAATAACTGATTACAGGAATTCAAAGCTCAGATTATTTGAAATGAAGAGATGATGCATTTTTCGTTCAGAAAACTCAATAACTTATCATGATGAATAATCGAATTCAAGATTCATGGACTTTCAATATTCAACAAATCATTGTCATCGCAATTTGATTCTGAGGATCTATCGACGATCCTTCTGTGATTGATTGATTACAGGAATTTTGACGTCAGATTATCTGCAATAATAAGAAGATTTATTTTTCATTAAAAGAAATCAAACCTATCATTATGAATATTCGAAATATAATTGTCATGGTAATTTGATTCTGAGGATCTATCGACGATCCTTCTGAGAATTATTGATTACAGAAATTTAAACGTCAGACTATCTGCAATAAGAAGAAGTTTTATTTTTCATTAAAAGAAATCAATAACCTATCATGATGAATATTCCAACTCAACATTCATGGACTTTCAACACTCAACAAATCATTGTCATCACAATTTGATTCTTAGGATCTATCGACGATCCTTCTGTGAATGATTGATCACAGGAATTTGAACGTCAGATTATCTGCAATAACGGCATGATTTATTTTCATTGAAAGAAAACATGAAGGATATTCGAAAAATCATTGTCATCGCAATTTGATCCGGAGGATCTATCGACGATCCTTCTGAGAATTATTGATTACAGGAATTCAAACGTCAGATTATCTGCAATAATAAGAAGATTTGTTTCTCATTAAATGAAATCAATAACCTATCATGATGAATATTTCAATTCAACATTCATGGACTTTCAACATTCAACAAGTCTTTGTCATCGCAATTTGATTCTGAGGATCTATCGACGATCCTTCTGTGAATGATTGATCACAGGAATTTGAACGTCAGATTATCTGCAATAACGGCATGATTTATTTTCATTAAAAGAAAACATGAAGGATATTCGAAAAATCATTGTCATCGCAATTTGATCCGGAGGATCTATCGACGATCCTTCTGAGAATTATTGATTATAGGAATTTAAACGTCAGATTATCTGCAATAATAAGAAGATTTGTTTCTCATTAAATGAAATCAATAACCTATCATGATGAATATTTCAATTCAACATTCATGGACTTTCAACATTCAACAAGTCTTTGTCATCGCAATTTGATTCTGAGGATCTATCGACGATCCTTCTGTGAATGATTGATCACAGGAATTTATACGTCTGATTATCTGCAATAATAAGAAGATTTTTTTCTCATTAAATGAAATCAATAACCTATCATGATGAATATTCCAATTCGACATTCAACAAGTCATTGTCATCGCAATTTGATTCTGAGGATCTATCGACGATCCTTCTGTGAATTATTGATTACAGAAATTTAAACGTCAGATTATCTTCATTGATAAGGAAATTTATTTTTCATTCGAAGGAATTAATAACCTATCATGATGAATATTTGCATTAAACATTCATGGACTTTCAACATTCAACAAATCATTGTCATCGCAATTTGATTCTGAGGATCTATCGACGATCCTTCTGCGAATGAGTTGACTGACATTAACCTAATATAATTCATAACAGAGAAACGTATCTCACCTCCTCTAAAAAATTATTCGTCTCGCATCAAATGGATGAGTTTCTGTATATTTGATGGGCCAATTCGAGTTCTCAAATAAATAATGCATTGTTGACGGGAATCCATGAGTCGTGGAGATGATATCTTCCCTTGTCAACCTTGTTACCAAAGTTATATATAATTCAATATTGCATTTGTCAATGAGGCGAAGAGAAAAGATCAACTCAAGAGGATTAAGAAGCTTTATGTGAATACTCAAATGTCTTCATTCTCACAAAAGCGATGAAAACTGATTAAATGGATCCACTATTATTGTTGGAAAACTTGTGACCAAATATGAGTATATTCGGCCGACTTCATACTTTTATCTTCTGAGAGGATGAGCTTAAGTTGTCAATATTAATTGTCGATATATCTCAGTCAAGGCCCCTGAATAGTTCAGCAGTTATGATCAACTGAAACTGGGTTTCCTCAATAACTGCATACTCCCAAATTATATTTCAGTACAGTTATCCCACTAAAACTGTAGGATTTTTTTCACATGATGAAGTTCATAGAATAAATATCATATCATAATCTGAACATAATTTGGGTACGAAGCTTTTTCTATTAGCTATACCCTGGAGATGGTTGCAAGCTCATCAGGAATTTACAAAGGCGAGATTTGAACCTCCAGTTTGTGTCCATGTTATTCACAACGTGTTTTCAATTTGATAATTGAAATAATAAAATTAAATGAAACAGTTCTAAATGAACATACGTATTTTTCTATCTTTGGAATTTACCGCAAATGCTCAGAGTTCTCGCGATTAGATTAAATGCAGCGACTCAATCGTTTTCAAAATTCATTCCTACCTGGTGTAGCTTCTCAGGCATTCTAATACAACATTGTGCCACAATTTTTGCTTTACGGTCTTTCAAATCTACAACTCTGATTATAAAACCAAAGATAACTAAAATGTGATTCAGACTAATTTAGAGTTGAAGACTCACCATGTATATTGAAATTGATTGAATTGCCATTCTTGAAAAAATATTACTAATTTCAAAATGACTATAAAACTCTGACACATTCGATTGAGGTATCTTCCATATATGTTTTATAGAAGAATACACAGTTTTCTCGATGAATAAAAAAGAATATATTCATTCTCGTCTTGATTAACAACAATTAAAATAAACTACAAAAAAAAACAAATCAAAAAATGAAAAAAAAATACGATTTATGCCTTTCCAGCTTTAGTATTGTCAGGTATTTATATTCAATTTGAAATAGTTTGAATAATTCTCTGTTTCAGATCACTTTATGATATTTTGAAAACTAACCTGAAATAGGTGTTTGCATCGGAAAAAGAATGAAAATATTTTCTTCTATGCTTCAAGAAATCAGTGTTTTCTAGAAAAACAAATTGTCGAAGATCCTTCAATTGAGTGTGTAAGAATATTATTTTCATTTTTAGATTTTTAGTTTATTCAAACAAATGATATAAAGTTCCCACCCAACAAAGATCAAACCATTGAATGTTATCAGCTTGTTCACAAGATCAATAACTAGACAATAACAAAAAACCTTTAATTTACATTCATTTAATTGGTGTATTTCAATTGATAGCTTCTTATTTAACTTGAAAACCGAGGCTGCAATCTATGTTTGTCATTTCATTGCAAATTCCAAATATTTATCCAGATTGATAAAACGAGCCGAGAGAAATTGTGAATAGAAATCGAGAAAACTCTGCTGAAAATTCATCAGGTCGTTCTTCGCTTCCAGTATCAACAATCCATTTTGTAGCTAATTAATTCTCTCGGGGCTTGTTGTTTTATGGAAGTCATAAAATGGCGCGGAGGTAATGGGATGAACGTCCCATTTAGCACTCAGTGCATTCGCTAGTCGTGGAATTTTCATTGAAATTTTTCATCAAACCTGTACTTATACAAACTGAAGAATTGTCAGAAAAATTTCAAGCTTTGTGGATGCTCAATGGAGAAATATTAAATTCAGTGTATTTTGGTTTGAGAGCAGATAAAAAAAATGATCCGAGCAATAAAAAAAGTTCCATGAAGAATGAAAGTATAAATAGATAGATGCTGATAAAAAATGAGGAGTTACATTTTTTTATAACACAAGGGAATCCTCCACAAACCCAAATGAAAACTGGAAGTGATGATTATGACAGTATTACTAAAAGGATATTGAATATTATATTTTCTTAAGTATACAGGGTGACTTCTCTGACTACTGCGTCAATTTCAACCATAGGTTCTTGAGATAAAAAAAAACAATTTTTTTCCAATACCGTTTTTCCATATTCAGCTGCGTTAAAGAGTTATAAGCATTTTAAGTTTTCACATTGGGCAAATACCCCTCTGTAGTTCAGCTTATCATGAATGGAAATTAGCACCCACAGCATCCACAAATGAATCTGAATTGTTTAAAAACAATATTTTCGCTCTGAGAAATGATTCACTCACTCATGTTTCATCAGATGATTATATCGATATAATTCCTTTCAACTCAAAATATCTCGAAAATTGTGCAGTTTAGGAAAAAATATCAAGAATGATTTTATCAAAAAAGACTAATGATTATAGGAAGTACAGGATACGGACCTTTAGTTCAAGTGATATTTATTTTTAATGCAAATTAACCAATCTGTACAGTAGTAGTGGGAAACACACAAGAAATGCAATAAATCTATTGACGTCAAAATATGCATGACTGTTACCAAAAACCTTCTACAATTGTTGTTTGAGTATTACAGGTGAAAATGGCATTTTTTAATGAAATTTCAACACCCTTACTCTTAGCTCATTAGGATAATAAGGTGGCCGTCAGAAACGAAACTACAGAAAATTTTTCATCGCCTTACTTTTATGAAAAAGGCCCCAAATTATTCGTCTGGGAATAAGAATTTATCGGTAAATCGGAAAATATGTCGAAGTCCGTCCGAACTCTAAATGCTTGATAGTGTCACAGATAGGTATTCGTTTGACTTCAGTGCAATGAAGTAGCTTGAATGGGCCGAGTCAATTGGTCCAATGTCGTTTTACCCCATCCATACACAGTGCGTGCAAAATGGCGAATGCGTCAGTTTCAACAAGGAACATTCGAATGAGATTTATATAAGAATTATCTTCAAAATATAAAGAAAAATAATTAAATCTTGCAATACTACTTATGGACCTTCTATTAACTTATCCTAAATGCTCAAAAAGTCAACAGACGTATGTATAATCCGGATTTCAAATCAAAATCGCATTCATGTGTATATCTTGTGAAGACATCGAACGTCGAATGCAGCTGTCATATACTAGATTTTGATGGATGCAAAATTCAACCGACTGAAGACAAAAAGATTATTCTGCTTTTATTCGGCGCAAAATAAATTTTCAACAAGGAATTATGTTCACAAGATTTGATAAATCTAGAGAGACTACCCTGTAGATCAGTAGAACAAATTGCAAATAACTTGAGATCATGGTCTAGAAATAGGAACTAAGGGTACAATAAATACGTTCTGATGTATTCATGTAGATGAGGAAAAACAATTCAACGCAATCTTTATGTCTCATTAATAACCTTCAACTCTTCAAATTAGCTGATGACTGATAAGCAACTGGAAATGTCTCTCTATATCAAAAAACCTAAAAAGAATACTCAAATAAAATTTCTCACAGCACAACAGAACCATCCCGGCATAAAAAATCAGATACCCAAATAGAACCAAACGATGTACTTGATGAGACAAACATAATAAAGGAAATAAGATATCAATTGAATGTGCTAGAAAGAAATAAACGACTGCTAGGACATATTCAAGCCTCACCCAATTAGTTGAGACCATTTTGATCTCAACATTTATAACGGTATTTTTTTAGTTTCCTGAACTGGAAGAAACTAGTAGAGAGATACCCCTATATCTTCTCGTGGGATTACCACATGAAAATTAAATTCCAAAACATTATTTTTTGAGATTTGCATAATATCTTATGAGTAATCCGATGTCAAAAAAATTTTTCTAAAATTTATTCGGCTGAGGATTTTCACGAAATTTTATAGTAATTCTAAAGATTTGGGATATAAAAGGAGTTATTGGGCGAACCAAAGTCTAGATGCTCATAAATAATGAACTGTCCGGAGCATTTGGCCTAATAATGAACTCGACCGAGATAATGGGACTACTAACCTATTCTGGAAATATGAAATCTCTAGCTCATCTTTTTCGTCGGTTAGAGAATATAGGGCCAAATATACTAAAATTTAAAAACTGATTCTTCATCAGGAAGTCGATATTTGAGAATATCAGACATTTGGACAAAATATGGCACGCTGTTCAACTTATTTT
Source organism: Micraspis discolor (assembly GCA_030674115.1). Lineage (NCBI taxonomy): Eukaryota > Metazoa > Arthropoda > Insecta > Coleoptera > Coccinellidae > Micraspis > Micraspis discolor. The sequence continues at coordinate 45,514 of JARTUT010000461.1, read as the reverse complement.
ACAGGGGTAATAAGAGACTGCCTTGCTTTAATACTCCAGAGAATATTACAAGTTTTTCAATTTTATTATAATTGTGACTATACAGGGTGAGTCTTAGACCACTTTAACCATAGATTCTTGTCGTCAAAATAAACATTTTCTTCTTATAACCTTTTTTCAAATTTGGCCTCGTTCAAAGGATATATGATGTAGAAATTTGATTAACAAAATCGCATATGCACCTATAATATTTAAACGATATATCAATTCAAAAAATATCAGTTCAAATAATCTCTTGTAGAAGGTTTTTGATAACAGTCATGCATATTTTGGCATATATTTGGCAATAGATTTATTCCATTTCTTGTGGGTATTTCACTACTACACTAGTAGAGACTGGTTAAATTGCATGAAAAACAAATATCACTTGAAGTAAAAGTCCATATCTTGTACTTCCTGGAATTATTAAACCTTTTTGCTGATAAAATCATTCTTCATCGTTTTTCCTAAATCGCACAATTTTTGTTTGGAGTTGAAAGGAATTGAATCGATATAAACATCTGATAAAACATGACTGAGTGAATCTTAAAGGAAAATGATGTTTTTAAACAATTCATTCAATAGTGGATGCTGCGGAAGGTAATTCTCGTTCAAACTAAACTAGACTACAAAGGAGTATTTGCCCAATGTGAAACATCAAAATTCTCATAACTTTTTAACGCAGCCGAATATCGAAAAACGGTATGGAAAAAAAATTGTTTCTTTTGATCTCAAGAACCTAAGTTTAAAATTAATGCAGTGGTAAAATACTCACCTTGAATATGAAGGGAAATTCGTTTCAAAATTTTCATTGGTTTTAATACACAACGAAATTTCAGTCAATTTAATTCCACCGTAAATGAAAGAATAAAATATCTATTTTATTTATTCCTAGTCAATCCCTATTTCCATAATTGCTTTGGAACATGAAAATAATTGCCGTTTCAGTAGAAAAAAGTCAGTGGTTTTGAATTCGAAGCCAATATTCAATTAATTTCGTGAAAAATAAACAATATACGTAAATTGTAAATATTACCTTTTCATCCCGTATACCAAATAATCATTTCAGAGAATATAAGTTTATTCATGCATTTTCAATATCATAAAATGAAATAGAATAGTCAATTGTTAATTTAACCGTGCTAATTTGAGTTAGAAATTTATTTCAATGATCTATTTTTTCTGATGGAGCCTGAAAGCACTCTCACCGTATGAATTGCAATTTACGAATTTAAAATTATTGTTAATTAAGACTTCAAACGGTCATTAGATATCCCATATTGTTGTATCAGTAGAATGACGAGATCATATAAATTACATGCTTGATTTTAATTATTGACTCATTTTCATCGAATGTTCAAGTCCGATTCGAACAGAATTACCAGTACCAAATTAAATTTTTCTCAAAAATACTCACATCTACAACAATTCCAGTATATGGGAACACCTTAGTTTTGGGATCTTCTTTCGGTTCGAATCTGTAAAATTCGTAACCACCCCTGTACCACTTAACAGCATAGAGGGCTGATTCATCTGTGTCGTATGCACACAATAACTTAGCTGATTTGAACCGTTCGACTGTCCTTGGTTCGATTGTCAATTTTACACTATTTGCATTCACTACACTCACAGCATCTGGAAAAAAAAACATAATTAATTAAACGCTTTTCTGTACAACTGCCACTAGAAGTGACACTTTTAATGACAGTCAATAATGTTGAAAGTGACTATTTACGTGGAAGCTAGTTAAAAATATTTTTAACACAGTGTCGAAAGCAATTTCTTTAAATTAATTTAGAATTTTGCAAATGTGTATTTTCAATATTCAACAATAATTGTTCAAAAACATTAAACTTAATCGTACAACTTGAATAATTGCTAACATTAATGTCCTGCGACGTTGGGGAGCTTCTAAACTCAGTACCATCATTACTACTAGAAACCGATACGATATCAGATGATGTTCCAAAATCTACTGAATTGTTAGAGGTTACCATCATCGAATTCCATCCCCCGTGTTTTTTTATCTCCATAATATTTGCTCCTGATTCCGCTAGCAATAACGCGGAAGATCTCCGAAAACATTGGCCTGTATATTGCTTTGGTTCGGGCAGTTTGAGAATTCCGGTAACAATTCCAAATGTATTTATACCAACAGGATCGGCAGTGCTTTCATGATTAATGTTTTTCAGGAAAAAACAACGATGATGGATATCAGAAGGGCACAGTGCAATGTACTTGAGGCAAAAGTCCACATACTTCCCAATATTACAGAACATATGACTTACTTTCGAGTTTGTATTTGAGGGTTGTGTGATCAATGATTCATTTTTTGTTGTATCAATATCTTGTAGTAATAACCGATACTCGTAAGGTATTCGACTTATTACAACAAAATGTTTGATATGTATGTTGGGCGATATTGATATCATACCGTTTTTCAAAATTCATTGTCGTGTAGCTTCAATACAACAGAAGATATAATCAGTTTTTTATTTACTTGAGACAAGCAATTACTGGAGTTGAAGTTGATTTCAATAAATCACATTTACGTTGCGTATTGACTTTCCAAACACTGATATTTCTGAAGTTTCTCCTCCTTGACAGAGACCAGTGAACAGGTCTATGAGGTCTCTTGATATCATACTGTTAAAAGTGTGAAAATCTTTTTCGAAATCTTCAACAACAATGAATGATGTCACTACAAATAATTATTTCAAAGTGATGTTACTTTGCTTGATGATTATTTTCTGTACTGAATTCCAATATCAATTTACTTGAATAGATCACAACTATTCCCAGATTTAGGTGTGCAATTATACTTGCTTGAATAAATTGAATTTGATCGCCTGATTTTTAATATCATTAATATGAATTTATTCTGTTTAGACTTTAATTACTGATTACTGAACATGCGTAAATTTCTACCAATATTTGTCTTGGTGTTATTTTATGTTTTTCCTCTTCGCTATTCTCCCTAGTAGTTTTCATGTCTTATTTGTCATCGGTATCTGGATTTGCTACAGCTCGGCTATAAAAATATATAAACATATCCATACTAAAGCTGTCATCTCAAAGCTTGAATAGAAAACAACTCCATACAGGACTTCATGCCATATTTTGTAATAGATACAGAAAAAACTTCTTAACTTAAGAGGAACAAGCTCCAACACAGGAGCACTCCAAACGCCGACATAAATTCCAGGATCTCCCGCCCCTAACACAAAGAAACGCAAGTTATGTACGGCGTCTCTTTTTTGTCAAAACTCTCGATAGATATACTTTCTGGACCACCAAATAAATAGGACCGTAGCTTTTTGTTGTTGTTGCAATCCATTCAGAGGCCAAACGGCTGAGTGCCGACTAGGAACAAACACTTCCCGACTACTTATCTCGTCTTCTCTGGCCCATTCAACGCATTGTTAATGTGGGGACTTTAGATCGACTTCTACGTGAAACAATGGGCAGATACATGGGGTTTTTGCCTCCTGCACTCGCACGGAATGATTCCTCTAAAAACTGGGGAGAGATAGCTAAATGTGAAAGCATGAAAGGACGATACGGTGTTGCTTTGATTTTGGTTTTTATTCCCCTCGTACGGCGAAGCTTTTTGTTCGGAATTCACTTTTACCATCCTTTCGATGGCTATGATGATGGGCAGAAATAGTTGACTTTTCGAATTTTGAAATGATATTTCACATTTGATGAGTAAGTTGTGATAATCGCATAGATTAAGAGATAAACTGTTAAAATAAACAGGTTCTGATTTCAGGCGAACGTTTTCTTTAAACCTTGAAATAAGATGTGTGTGCACCACAGAAATGATACGAGGGTGGCCTTTTATATTTGAGACTAAAGAACGTGAATAAATATTTCCGTCGACCTCTGTTTTACGTTCACAAAATCATGCATTAATGACCCATTTTAATGCACGATTTCATTCTATTTCAATGCATGATTGTCAACTGAACATAGAGTATTCAGAAGTAATATGAGCAACGTCACAACTCGACAAATCCAAACATAAACGATCTGTCCAATTACGAGTAATATAGCTGCTTTCAATCTTAATCTTAATCTAATATCGCCAGTTACTTTAAGTATGAGTAACGAAGTCAATATCCCCTTAATTTCTCCGGACGTTGCAGAATGGCTAAACCAGCAACTTTGAGCCTGCTACCTGAAGAAGGCCTATATTTGTAAGACAAAACCTACGCAGAATTCATGTTACGGTGCGAGGAGAAGAACGTTTTCAATTATTCTGAAACAGTTTTATTGGCATACTTTGAGAGTGTTGCAGAAAAGAAATCTTAGCAAGTTTATGAACGTAAATAGGAATATTGATATAAGCAGATATCACAAACTAGTGATGTTCATTAATAGACAAAAAATGGGTTACATTCCTAAGAAATCGAAAGTTCTCGAAAGAGTTTATAGCAGATGCTCCAGACAGTATTTTCTTGATGTCAAAGGTAAATATAAAACTCAATTAGATTAATTTTCTCAATTTTTCTTATTATAACGTAGATATAAAATATGCAACCTTAAATTTTTTATTTGAAGGTCGCTTTGATATTTGGAGTATCCGGGGCATTGCAAAAAGATGAGCTGTATAAGTTGCAGATAAATGATGTGCAGGATATGGGCTCGAAATTCATAATGAGGTAGACGAAAAAATCTTGTAATCAACTCGTTTATTAATCTAGCGATTAATGATCTCACCATTAATCGATATTATCAGTGAACTAGTAGATTAAATAACTAATTATTCATCGAAAATTGCTTTATTTCTCTTCAAAATATTCCTCATTGAGATCCATACACCATTGCATGCGTTTGAACCAATTGTCGAAGCACATTTGCGACTCTGATTGAGGTATCTCCAAAACATGTATTATGAACGCATCACCGCTTCTTCAAGTGTCAAAATAGCGTTGACATCTCATTCCATTTAATACGTATGAGATTAAAAAGAAGTCATTCGGTACCAAGTCAGAACAGTACGGTGGATCACTCATCCAATCAATGTTTTGAGTGCTCAAAAATGCAGTTGTCGTGACGAAGGGTGATCTATCTTCGGTGGTTGGTTTTCCTGATTTCTTGGAAGACAACTGGCAAACAAATAGTTGTGTACCACTCAGAATTGACTGTTCTGGTGGTACGATTGCGGTATGTCCAGTTTTTCTGAAAAAATAGGCGACCATTTGCTTGGAAGTGCTTCGTGTGCGAGTAACTTTTGTTGGATTTGGCTCATCTTGAAACACCCATACAGTCGACTGCTGTGTGCTTTCGGGCTTATAAGCGTAAATCCACGATTCTTTACTAGTCACGATGTCATAGACGCGATTCGAAGTACCGCTATCGTATATTTGGAGCATTTCTTTCGACCAATCGACTTTTTTCTAGCGATTCACAAATTGTGTGAACAAATTTTTTCGACGTTCAAGTTTTCATGTAATACTGAATGTATGCTGGTCCCACTAGTGCCTTAAGTTGTCACAATCTCACTATAGGTCGCATGACGATCTTGCAATATCAGTTGGCGCACAGCATCAATGGTTTTCGGAACAACAACTGATTTTGGAAGACCTTCAAGAAATTCGATTTGGAGTGAACTATGACCTTGGTTGAATTCTCCATACCATCGATAAACACTGGTCCTTGATAAAGCTTCATCGCCAAATATTGAATTAAGTTCATCGAAGCACTGTTGCTGAGCGAATCCACGTTGAAAGTTTTAAAATATAATCGCACGAAAATATTCACGATTAAATTGCATTTTTTTGGCGAGATTAATCTTTTAAGTAACTGTAAAATATAACACAAATAGAGCTAGTATAAAATATCTTCTCTTCCTGCAAGTATGCATTTAGTTGTTCATGCAATTTTATTTCTTGAATTCTAATCACAATTGGCAAAAAAATGTTCACGATTTCATTCCATATTTTTGACGAGATGAATCTTTTAAGTTACTGTAAACCTCACAAATAGCGCTAGCATGTCAAAACGTTGTGACTTCGTATAACCTTGAAAATGTTGAGCTTTAGGATAGAGCTGATTGCAACACTAGTGTCCAATCTCGAAATATAAAAGGCAACCCACGTATACCGACCACAGTATAGATACCAAGCAGTAGTCGCACTTCGTGTATTTTCTCACACCAAGTCTGACCTCATATTTTGGTCTTTGTTCATTGTTTTTATCAATAATGCTAAGATGTCTGGAATAATGTCATTATTATTATTTTGAACATCTTAAATCATTCCTTTTTATAATTAATTCATTTAATATTTAGAAAAATATAATTTTTTTGAGATCTATTTGAAATTCAAAGAAGAAAAAATACAACCTAACCTATAATTCAGTGGAATTTCTTTGCGTCAAAATCTACCATGAACCAGCAAAGCTCATTTATTTAATCATTTATTTTCACTCCAGTGAGTATTCCGTTTCAATTTTGTGTTATTTTCAAATTTATTCCAAAATGATTAACTATGGTTGCCTATACAACTGCAAAAACAATAGTTTCAATAATCCCAAACTTTCTTTTTTCTCAATACCATTAGACACCGACAGGTGAGTGACACATACAGTATTGTAGAAAATGTTGTTTATCAAAAGCTCCGTTATTTGAGTAGTGCTTTATTCAATTAGTTTAGATTAATTGAGATATCAGGAACCAATAGAATTTCAGGAGGTTTACGCCTACTGTCGTCATTTCTTTACGATTAGTTGAGATATCAGGAACCAATGAAATTTCAGGAGGTTTACGCCTACAGTCGACATTTCTTTACGATAACTTGAGATATCAGGAACCAATAGAATTCTAGCAGATTTACGCCTACAGCAGGCTTAGTATATTTCTTTACGATTAGTTGAGATATCAGCACCAATGGAATTTCAGGAGGTTTACGCCTACTGTATGCGTATACAGAAGAGTGAAATTTTTTTAGATAAATATTTGAGTGTGTATCTATATAGTTTTCCATTGTATGAATAGAAATAAAAATAATAAAATATATATATAGCAATAATTCAATAGGTTTTTAATTTTTTTCCCACCATAATGAGGGAACCCTTTCTAGAGAACACTCAGCAAAGGAGATTATTTACGGGGGTTGTGTACTGGAGGTAATTAACCGACCCCCCAGGAAAGAGTTTTTCCCGCTAAATCTTCGAATGGAAACGATCTAAACCTCCCTCCCTCTTCACCGCTTTTCACTCAAGATCCGTTCAGGTCCCTCGCTAAAACTTGCCACTAATTCTAGAATTCCATAATCCAACCCTCTTTTAATGAATTGTTCAAAGTAAGTCATCAAATAATTCATTGAAAAAAAAAGTTCGAAACCATTCAATATAAAAAGAAAGTAATTTTTCACGGAATCGAAGATTAATGTTTCAGTGAAATTTAAGTATTGAGGATTTTATATTAAACACATTCGAACCTTTCAACCACCATCTACTCAATTTTTCCATATAATATCTACTCTTCAACTCAATCTTCGTTTAGAAAAATTTTAATGAGTCATTTCACTTACAAACTTAAGGTACCTATGATTTTCAACACATTTCAAAAAGTTTCAGAGGCTGTTCCTGAGTAAACTATTAAGTAAATTTCATCACTAATTACTGTTTCTTTCAAAGTGATATTGAAACCACAATCAAACAATATATCTTTTATTGAATGCGTTCTGTTAATGAGGAAATGTGATTATATTTACGGTTTCATTATGAGCGGAGTCTTAATTTTTATATGAATATAGACTAAACAATGGTCCATTCACTCTAATTATCACTGTGAAAACTTATTACCAGCTTCAATCAAAGTATTTAAGTTTTCAGATAACGCAAATAACCTTTTTTAGTCAATTTTTAAATTCGCGGGCGATAAGATTAGATGCGCAGGGAGGAATGCGCGAGTTCCCTTTGGTGTAAGCGATTTCAGTTCAAAATCCACGAAGTGCGACTACTGCTCGGTCCCTATAGTATGTACCGACTCTAAGATTTGAGCTCAGGTATTTTTACCCAAAGGAAAAAAGTGGATGGTAGTCATTTTCTCATATCTTCGTGAAATGTTGAATATATATAAGACAGGGATTCGATATGGTATATTCTGAATTCAGAAAAAAAAAAGATCTTTTCAGAAATTACACAATAAACAGGGTGTCTCATTGAAGAATCGAATTATTTCATTGTCTCGTCAGCTACTCTCGTTAGCATATAAAAAAAATTATTCGTTAGCGCAAATATTAATGTCAAATATTTTTTTTATATACGCTGTATCAACTACGATGATAGCTGGGACATTTTTAATGAATATAATGAATAAACCTGTACAAAAAAATGGCTGAAAACTTTCCGAATGACACAGAGAATGAAACTTGGTCTCACAATTGTGCGTCGTTTTCAACAAAATCACCAGACCCAAAACTTCCCTCCCATGTCCCCTTGAACGCATAAATTTGAATTCCTAAAGGGACGAAATTGATTAAGTGAATTAATTTGCGCAGAAATTTTCGCATTTTATTTTCAATCTCGTTAAACAAGCCATACTCTGGTTCTGATTCGCAGAAGTTTCTCTTCTGTTGTAAAGTGGGTGAAAAGCTTCGAGATTTCTTATTAATTTATGTAGGGTATGGCGAAAAGAGAGATTTGTTGGAAAAAAATTTTACGCAGGCTGAGGGGAAATTTGAATTTTGTATGAAGCAGTTTGTTTTACATGGTTGAGAACAGTTTTGATTGAGGTGGTAACATTCCGAAAACAAACCCTACAGGGATTTTAAATTTGTTCTTTTTATAAAAACAAAAAAATATACAGTTAGACATATTTGGGAACAATTGAAGTCCATTTTGACAGTTTTAGAAAAAAACATGATAGTTTTGATACGTAGCTGATCTGGTAAACTGAGTAACATTTCCAAGGTGATTTCTCAATTTTTTAGTTTATGTGCGCTTGAACTAGGTAACTCAAAATAGTATATAACATTACTAGCAAGGTAAGAGGGTATTTACTGGCGAATGGAGGACTCGCCTGCGGCTCGTCAGTTACCTCCTTGAGACAGTAAAACCCGTAACCTTGCGTATATTGTTTTATATTTTATTCGTAAAAAGGTTAGATAAATTCCAAAAAACTCTCAATAATTTGTCGCAAATGTCGTAAGCTATGGGAGCATTGCCATGAATATGTCTAGCAAATTATTATGTTGTAGTAGGGAGAGTACAAATGTTCTGCAGTCCTCGAGTTCAGCAGTTTTTGAGTCAACAGATGGTTCGTCATCATCAGTATCAACTCTTTCATCATCAAAAATCTGTGTTACTGGAAATAGCAATTGTACCATGATTTCCAAGATATATGACGATAAAACAGAATTTTCTAATGAAAGTAAAGTTAACTGTCAGGTTTACAAGTTAGTGACTTGATAAAATGAACTTTCTTGATTAATATTGTGTTTTTGAAAACTGACCTTCACAAATGAGAAACAAATAAAACTAGTAGAACATTGTGCAATCGTGTGTTCAGAGATTTGGCATCAGCACATCATGCTCCCTTGTACATTTCTTTGTTAATATGCAATGCAGTAGAACTCCAATTATCCGAATTAATGGGGATCGGGACCCATTCGGATAATCAAATATTCGGATAATCGGATTTTTAAAAAGAATATTGCCATTGGAGAGAATAAAAGCTACGTTTTGATATTGCACTATTTTTTTATTGAATTAAATGAAAGAAACATGAAATTTTCACATGTTTTAAATATAAATAAAATGTACTTATGTACAAGTTTAGAAATAAAAATCATTGTTTTTCAAACATCTCCGTTAATGTATGCTGTTTTGCGGTCTTCAACCGTTTTCGGGCAGCCAGGTCACGCATTCGCTTGACGGTGAGCAGTTGCAAGTGGTCACACTCGGGCTGACGCTCCATCTACTTCAAAGCAGTCTCGATGCCGGCAAATGCTTCACTAGCTGATGGTCCAGCGTCTTCTTCAACATCAGCAGAAAGTTCTTCTTCCACTTCCACTTCAACATCTTCTCTCACACTTACAACAATTTCATCGTAATTGAGAATTTGAAAACCAGGGTCAGACGTGTCACAAGCCATCCACTCTCCTACATCTTCAGCACTTACTTCTGTACAACCAGGAATTTTTACAATCATTTTTCTTATTTCCTCTAGTGACAACGCATCTTCATCATCATCGTCCTCTCCATATTCTTGTTTCTCATTTTCTTCAGATTCTTTTTTTTTTGTTCTTCTGAGACGGTAGGCCTTTCAGTTTATTCTACGCACGCCTTAGCGTCACTGCCGTAACCAAACTCCAAGCTTCCGCTACCATGTAACAGCAGTCGTTTAAATTTATTTTGCTATGATTTGCCAAAATCAATTCTTCATCTTCAGCACCTTCGATCAGCAGTTTTCTCAGGAGTTGCCTTCTGTAATGGCGCTTCATTGTTTCAATAACAGACTGGTCCATGGGTTGCAGCAAACTTGTAACATTGGGAGGCAAAAACGTCGTTTTAAACTGCCCATTCTCTCTTTCCAACAGTTCTGCTGTAGGATGAGTGGGTGCGTTATCAATAATTAAAAGCACCTCACTGCCTTCTTTTCCCACCGAATTTTGTTGCTTTTTCACTTCAGGAATAAACACTTCATCATACCATTCGGTAAACAAAGCTGCAGTCATCCAGGCCTTGGGTTGACTTTTGTAGAAGAGTGGAAGTTTTTTTACGTTTTTAAATGCTCTTGGATTTCTTGATTTTCCTTTCAAAAGAAGTGGCAGTTTATGATTTCCAGTGGAGTTGGCACAGTTAAGCACTGTAACACGTTCTTTACTGACCTTATGTCCAGGGGCACTAGATTCCCTTTTAGAAGCCAAAGTGGTTTTTGGTAATGCTTTCCAAACAAGGCCAGTTTCATCGGCATTATAAACAAACTCCGGATCATAGGATTTTTATGCAGTTTTGAATTTTTCAATAAAATTTTCAGCAGCTGCAGAGTCTGCTGAAAGCTTCTCACCAGCCAAATCTAACTCGCGTACACCATGCCTGAATTTAAAATTCCCTAGCCAGCCGTTACTAGCCTTAAAAGATGAATAACCAAGCTTTTCTGCTAAGAGTTTGGCTTTTTCACAAAGGATTGGACCTGAAATCGGATTTCCCATAGAACGTTGCGGCAAAAACCATTTAAACATGGCATCTTCCAAATTTTTGTTGGTTGCTGTCTTCATTGTTCTCCTGGAGGAACTTCCATCTTCATTTTCAAGCACCGAAACAAAGTTTAAAAGTGTTGACTTACTGTTTTTAATATCAGAAATTGTTGCTTGTCCAACACCATAAATCTCAGACAACTTCTTACCCTTTACACCTTTATCGAGTTGCTCTATAATTTTCAGTTTGTCCGCTAACGATAGCACAACACGTTTTCTTTTCGAAGCCATGATATAAAAACAATACAGTATTGTACACGCACAAACAAAAGTAAGCCGTAGCGAAAGAGTAGCGTCCTCGAGCAAGGTCAATAGCACAGTGGCTAATTAAAACAAACAATGACAGGTGCGCCGTGACTGCAATGCGCCGGAACTTGTCTTAACTTGCCGTTGTGCCTACACTGACTTCGCGGGGAAGTCAGTGTAGGCACAACGGCAAACACTGGCTTCGCGGGGGAAGTCAAGTCAAGACTTGACGCGCAAACACTGCGATTTGGATAGTCGGAGTTCGGATAATTGGAGTTCTACTGTATTCGCATTTGATGTTCCTAATGACTGTCACTTCCAAGCCATCCTCAACCTTGAAACGTTTCTCTATATTTGCCACATAATAATGCATATACTTTTCGCAGATATTATAATTATGTAGGGCCACGAACATTGACTTACAGTCAACGAAAATAAAAACTACTTTGGCTGGGAGGGACCGTATAAGAGTTTCTTATTTATATTCGATTCTTGTTGAGTTTTCTTGAATGCATATTCTAGAATTTCCTGATTTTCTATGTAATTTTTTCAAATTTTCTTCTTTATAATATCCATCTCCTGACAATAACAAACACAACAAAAAGATATTGAAATCACTTCGTTCGCTCACACGTGATGGCGTGACCAAGGGAATAGGGAGTGTTTCTTCTGATCTCAAGAACCTATGGTTAAAATTAACGCAGTGGTCAGAGACTCACCCTGCATGAATCTTTTTATCTTCATAAAATGTAGTATCTATATCAATTATCGTAAAAGAAGTATAGTGTCCAAGTAGTTTAGTTTTATAATTATTATGTATTCTTCACAATCAATGCAGAAATTTATTATTCTTCACCAAATGTGATTATTTTTGTGAGCAGTTATTAAAAGTAAGACTTTTCAAAATATCGGAGAGTTTTTGCTTGAGATTGATATAAAGGCTATAATTTCTCTGTTCGAGAATTATTTCTCTGAATCTGCTGCCATGAACAAATAATATTCCACTCACGTATGTTTCAAAAACACTACCTGTTACGCGTTAAGATAAGAACACAGGTGCACTACTACAATTAAGGGATATAATAATATACAGGGTGGCCATTTGAAAACGAAACAGACGAGATTACAGACGAAATGAATTATTTCGATAGAAATGCTCGGACCGGTCGATTTCTGTTTCGAGGGGGACAACTTAAGATTAAGACAATTTTCAATAGAGAAGAAGGGGTGAGTGATACCTCATTTGAAAGGTATTTTTATACTGATTTCAGCACAGTAATTGCTTTTTTATTTTATGCATTAGTTCTCGAAATATTCTTAACTAAGTATTTGAAAATGAAGTGGTGTTTTCATGGCACTTGTAGTGTTTCTTAGTGAAAAATCGACATTTTTAGCTCCGACACAACCATGACACATTGATCCAATTTTGACGGAAATTAGTGAAAACAATGCTGGAAATTATGTGGAAGATCAGAATGTGATTCAGCAGGATGGAGCTCCTCCACACTACGCCTTACCGGTTTGAGAATATCTGGATCAAAGATTTCCAAATCAGTGGACTGGAAGAAGGGGTCCCACTAAATGGCCAGCCTGATCGCCAGATCTGTCACCACTAGATTTCTTTCTTTGGGGCCACTTGAATAGCAAAATTTTCTTCACACAGCACGGTTCCATAGAAGATTTAAGAAGACATATAGTGAACGAACGTCGTCAAATCACTCCAAAAATGCTGCAAAATGTACGCCATCGTTTCGAACAGAACTTATTTCATTCTATGGAAGCTAATGGTGAACTATTTGAATATTTAATTAATTGATGTGAGTTTATGATAAATTATTTACTTTACTTTAAAAAGTCTTATTTCTTAGATCGATATTTCAAATCGTTCTGATACCGTACAGTTGGAGAATGATTTCAGTGAATAAAACAGCTAGTCGAACATCTGACCCTAGTAGTATTAACACGTATGGTATGACTTCATTTGCCCAGTGGTAGATGTTTTGCAATTTCAAATACAAGTACGGAAATTTCGGTGTTTCGGAAGCACGAAATGTCAATTATTCGCAAAAATTAATTTGAGTGATAAAATTAACTAACGCATGAATATTTCGAGAACTAATGCATAAAATGAAAAAACAATTGCTGTGCTGAAATCAAAATAAAAATACCTTTGAATTGAAGTAAATCGAAAAAACTTATTTCGTCTGTAATCTCGTCTGTTTCGTTTTCAAATAGCCACCCTGTATGAACATATCAGAAAACGGTTTTTAGCAACATGTAGTCATATTGTTTTTCAATCTGCTACTCCACACTGAATGAAATTCGTATTGCCAATTTTAGAAAACCACGGACATCGTTTATTGAATCCTCCCAACTTCAGTATTCAGAGATTTACGATGAACGACATTCATTAACCGAACATGACAAAGTGTTTTATTTATAAAACATGAATAGTATTAATGTACGAAGCGGCACATTTTCACAAGACACCGTTGTCTCCTCGTACATCTGGAACCATATAAATTATCTCAAAGTGACCCGAAAATAACTCGCCTAGCAGTTGTTTCTTATTATACACCTGCAAGAGATAACATACAGCTCATGTAGATGCGTTGGTGATATTTTTCATATCCTTCTTACTGCTGTTATTTCATGGAGGATATTTCTTTCTTTTTGTTTTAGTAATATATACTGACAGGCCTGAATTGAATTCATCTTTGGTGGTCTTTGGGATGAGTTTGTCTAATACCACGAGGGATAGCATTGTCAAAAAAATAAGAATTATTCAACGCCTGAAAATTACTATATGTAGGAGTACACACTAACAAAGAATTATTCGTAATTTATCATTCAAAATGTCCGCGTTGAGATAGTTTTAGTATCTGAAGTATCTGTATGTTGGTAGGACTATGGATTTTGCATGACAATATCGGACAGAGACAATCGAGAGGGTCAACTACATGCCAATTTTTGCCCGATGTTAAGGAATATGTTGTGACACTGTCTGTTCAATCTCAACTGCCATAAGTCTACCTTAGTCCCACTTTTAGAACCTATTTTCAGATTTCGCTGTATACATTGACTGGATGATTGACAATATTTATGCGTAATATGATAACAAAGAAGAAAATTTTTTCTTAGACCTAACCTACATATATTTGAAATTTTATCGTTCTTTTAATTTCAACCTTCCACGTCTGCAGTTGAAATTTGAGAAAAAGTGAGTTCATATTTACTCAAAAAGATGATTGATAAACATTATCTTATATGCAATGCGATAGAGGCCGAAGTCAATAATTAATTTTGTTTTCCTTCCAATCCTGAGCGGTAAGAATAAAAGTTATATTTATTAATTAATCTGATGCTTGCTTTGGATCGAAAGTATATTATTAAAGTTTGAAATTCATTTTGTAGGATCAATTTGTGGAAGAATGCTCTTGGTTTCCGTTGTAATGCTGTGATAAGAAAACGTCAGAGAATTTGTGATGGACATGCTATTCCTAAAGCTTGGGTCAACCCTTCATCAGGTATTGAAGTACTGGAGTAATCACATATTTGATTTTTAAAAATGTATTTTGCGAACAGAATGAAACAATTTTCATCCTTGATATTGCAAATGTTTGCCTAAATCATACATTGCATATCAAGGATGAAAGTTTTCTCATTATTTTCGCAAAATTAATTTTTTAAATTCAATGATCCTGTGCTATCGTTTCAAATTTCCCGCCATTCTTTCGCCGACGCCGATCTCAGCGCCATCTGAAAATAGCCTCATTTCTTAGAGAGATAGAAAATTATATCGGACAAGAATTTAGTTCGGAGTTGACCGTCTCGGTTGTCTCTGATATCGGATTTTCATGCAGCAACGAATATTAATCAATTTAGGATCAAATACTTTGATGAATACCATCGACCAGGCATCTTTTTAGCCTGATCCAAAGTTGTGTCCTTTTTTTTTCAGACTGAAATAACCTCCATAGACTACATCAAAGAAAATCCGTAAAACGAGCTGAAGACTATTACTGAAAGTGCTTATCAAAATTGTTTCAAGGTTGGAAACATGTTGGCACATGTGTATCGCTTTATGTTGACCCTATTTTAAAGAAGACCCAATGAATATTGAAGAACTTTAAGATTTTATGGTTTTATTTCGAAATTCTGCATAGTTTCTGTCAAATAGTATATTCAATCAATTATTCAAGTGAGATTTTAGGAGACGACCTCGAATTCAAACAAAGTTGACCTAATATTGCGAATTTGATTATTATTAACTGAAGATTTTGTACCTCGTATAACAATTTCGATTACACATACTAAGAAGTATGAAGAAGTTGAAGAATAAAAATTTTTGGTTGTTATTGACATAATCTCTAATGAGGGTTTTATGGAGGATATTGGGCACCGCTATGGTGTGGAGACTTAAAGCATTGGGCTAAAGAAGTGCAGAGGCGAGCAAGTTTAGAAAATCATATAAAATTCCTTTTACACTGCCGAAAACAAAAAATAATGCCATCTAATATTTTACGTTACACTAAATGTATTTCAAACTTGGCATTATCTATTAGTCCTGTTGTCAACCAATGCTTTTCTGCATTGTATCAGTTTCAGGTTAGGATTTTGAATATTGAAATAAACTATTACCACTGGAAGTTGAGACAACTTGAGCTTAATATTAAATTATTTAGTCTAAAGTTAGGAATGAAATTGCAGAAGACTTATTTTTCTCTTGTTCTACAACACAAAAAAGATTTTATGAATTAAAGTATCATCAGATTAGAAGCAGACAAGTCAACAAGTTTAACATGTTAGTCAGTACACAAAATAGTCAGCAGAACATACCTGACAAGTGGATTATAAATCTCTCAGATTTACGGATACCGAGTAATAAACAAAGCTTTTTGAGCTTAGGTCATCAGTTTAACCTCCCATATACAAACTCATTTCCTATAATGGACATTGTTGACTGTGAGAGAGTAGTTGCTGGGCACAATGTTGAGGATCGGGATGTAGTCAGAGCGAGGTTGTTAACACTATCACTAACTATTTGAATTTTATTAAATATTCCACATCTTTTAGCTCTTTTTTATCGAGTTGTGAGGGACACTTTCTTAAGAATAATAAAGATTGTATAGTTATCTTGAAGGCAGATAAGGGAAATAACACCGTAATTATGAACCGAGTGGAATATTTCGAAAAATGTGTGACACTACTTAATTACACGGATACATATGAAAGATTGGATTCTGACCCAACACTTCGCCTCCAGAAAAAACATAACCGCTTTACCAAAATCTTACTAGAAAAGACTATAATCACCGAAACGATGGCTAAAAAAATTACCAGCAGTAAGGGCATCTTTCCCAAAATGTATTTTCTTCCAAAGATACATAAAGCTGGCGCTCCCCTTAGACCAATATTGAGTTGTAGGTTCCCCAGTGTATAAGCTGTCAAGATTTGTTGCTGAATTCTTGAGACCGATTTTTATCAAGGATGAACATTATGTCCGAAACTCTTTCGATTCCATTAATAGAATTAAGATACCACCAGACTATAAATTGGTGTCTCTTTACCAATACACACACAACAGATTTGACTTTACAGGTTATAGAAGAGAATTGGAATTCAACTCCTGAGCCTTCTTTAGATTTTGAAGGATTTAGATCAATATTCAATTTTCAGACGACAAGCAAATATTTTGGTTTCAATGATCAATTTTATCGATGAATCTTTGGTTTTGGAATAGAAAGCTTTCTTTCACCCCTTTGCTGTGATATCGTTATGAAAAAGCTTCAGGATATTTGCCTCTCTCGTCTTCCATTCAAAGTATTCATTTTTAAACGTTATGTGGATGACATTTTTCTTATAATACCGGATGGCACTGAACATCTTGCTTGACATTTTCAATTCGTATCATCCTAAATTGCTGTTCAGTGTAGAGTTGGAGTCGAATAGAGCACTCAGTTTTCTAGACATGAAGGTTGAACGTGGGAGTGATGATATCTTGTATGTGGATTGGTATCAGAAATCTACTCTTCTGGACGATATATGGCTCTTTTTCCCATCATGCCATGATTCATAAAATTTATATAATAAAAAATTTGAAGCTCAAAGCTTTGAATCTGTCTGACAACATATATCATAAAAAAAAAACTCGAATATATCAAATCGGTTTTAGTGAGCAACAATTATCCAACTCATTTGATTGACGAGATATTGGGAGAACCAGTCAAGTCTCCTCAACCTCACATCCCTTCGTCCGGAGGGTCCACGCACTCAGTTTTACACACCCCTTTTGTATGTCAGAGGACTCTCAGAGAAAATCTTTCAAACATCATTGAGAGAGAAAATCTTGAGGTGTCTTTTAGGAGCTCGAATACAATTGGAAAACAATTTTTCAGTACCATCAACAATCCCACACCCATTACTATGCTATCTGATATAGTGTACCTACAGGATAAGATGTTCAAATTGTTCTAGTGTCTATGTAGGTCAAACTGGGCGATATTTGAAATCGAGAGTCCAAGAACACAAGAGATCTATCCGCCTGCCCATCCTCAACCCAAAAACAGCCTTAGCTGAGCTCATATATTGGTTCCACCTCCGTGTGTTGACGTATGTCTCTCGAAATTACTTTATTGTTTAATTTTCACCGTGGTCTGGTCATCTCTTTCCATGCAAAATACATATTCGAGATTTGGAAACTATATTATTTATATAGAGGATAATGGGAGAAGACAATTGTTTAGTCTGTAAGTACATTTTCACTTTTTGTGCTGTATCCATGTTTAATTGTTTGATGTTGCACATTTTACACTGTAAATATGAAATGTTGTCTTGGTTTGTCATTCCTGCTCCTTTATATATTTACATGTTTGTTTTTGGAATTTTTCATTATATGCTCCATTGTTTTTTGTGGAGCCCTGAAGAAAGAAATATATTTTTCCAATTAGTCGGCGAACTGACATAGTATCATTTCACTGTTTTTTGATCCTGCTACCACCATTTGATTATTCGAATACACATACTAAACTTTGACCATCGATTCTTCATCAGGGACACGAACCCAAAACAATATTTAAAATAAACAGATTTTACTCCAAAGAATTATATATTGTTGCAAGGAAGAAAAGTGCCGACACAATTCTTCTGTATCAAGTTTATCATTCTATGAAGATTGTCAAGTGCAGTTTTACGTCAATCAAGTACATTGTCATGTGGAAAACAAAAAATTATAACAGACTCCTGAATCATGTACGAGGTATGTCCCAATATCTCAATGTTCTCTCAGAGGTACAACACTACAAGACACCAGCCCCAAAGAAGTTCCAGTTCCTACCTTTACCCTTATACGGAGGAAAATACATGACAACATTACTGATTGGAAATGGAGTTGGAAAAGAACTCATGGGTCACATCAAGGATGTGGTAGAGGCTGGTCGAACTCCAATAAAATTCGAAGAGATCCATGCTCCAAAATCGATTATGAACAGTGAATTAGATTTACATCATATCAAAACATCAATACGTAGAAATCGTGTTGCCCTCAAAGGTTGCATTGAAACTAAAGATGATGTTCAAGGACAGAGTCAGTTCAATTTAAACATCAAATCTGAACTAGACCTTTTCATCTCTATAATTCATTTTATGCCTTATAAAGGAATCGAATGTTTGAATCCAAATATTGATATGATTATGGCCAGGCAGAACACACAGGGTGAATATCTCATGTTGGAACATGAAACTGTTAAAGGTATGGTTGAATCACTTAAAATTATCACGAGACAAAAGACAGAACAATATGCTAGATGGGCATTACATTACGCGAGGGCTCATAATAGGAACAGAGTAACAATAGTACATAAAAGAGATGTGTACGCTTTAGCTGATGGTATATTCATAGATACAATTAAGGATGTTGCTAGAGATTTCAAAGACATGAAATTCAGAACCATGAGAGTATCTAACTTCATTGATCAGCTGATGAAGCACCCTCAACAATTTGATTTCGTCATGATCCCAAATTTGTATGGAAGTGCTGCTACTAATATAGCTTGTGGACTTCTTGGTGAGTTTTATCAAAATAACTAATTATTTCAGTATATAAATAGAGTTTAACCATAAATCCATAAAAAACAGAGTATTTAGAGGTAGGAGGAAAAGAAGCAATTTAGAACTAACTGGCAAAGTAATGATAATAAAAATAGCTATAAATATCTAGGAGTAAACATCACAGATGATGCTGGCAATATACAGGAAGAATACCTAGAATTGAGCAAAAAAATGCAGCTATACGCTGAGTAAACGGCATGTTGTGAAATAACAACATGACAAAAAACTGGGAAATCGATGTTGGCATAGATATTGCTAGCTCACGAGAATTAACATGATGAGGAATACTGAAATCAAGGGAAGAATGTAGGTAGACGTTGATATCATAGAGAACATGGAGCACAAAAGACAGAAATTGTATGGCCATGTCCACCGAATGAGTAATCAACGATGTAACAATGGCACCAATAGTAGGAAAAGGGGGAAAATATAAAAAATCCTGGAGGTGAACTCTGCAATGGACAGCAGGGAACTGCAAGCACATGACTGGAAGAATCGCAGACGTTGGAAACTAGGATGCGAGAAACTCAACAGCTATAGAAAACTCGTCAATATAAATTTATTTCATATCAAATACAGTTTCATCTTGAAATTCCATATCTGTCAAATGAAGACCTAACCAGATCTAAACTCTGCGTATGGTTTTTAAACAACCGGACATGTTTGATTGAGATAGAAGTGTTTGTCGACTCACTATAAACATTACTGACTATTTTTCAGTTACCTAGGTTCTTCGTCACATATATATATTTCATATTTCCAGACCTATTTTGATAAAAATTCGAATTGTATGTAAGTCAATCGAGTGAGTCTTAGCCGTTCAATATTTTTCTTTTCTCAACGAGTATTTTTGAGGCTTGAGAAATTAAAAGTCTCTGGTGAATTGGTGAATACGGAAGGAGTTTAAAATACAATCAATTTGATCATTGTAGCTGATGACTTATGACCCCGTGCACTGTCGCAGTACCGTAAATCAGTTACCTAGGTTCTTCGTCACATATATATATTTCATATTTCCAGACCTATTTTGATAAAAATTCGAATTGTATGTAAGTCAATCGAGTGAGTCTTAGCCGTTCAATCCATCTTTTTCATATAAGGCTATCGCATGAATAACTTGTGGCTCAGGTATCTATTCATTGCAATCATATAGATCTCTGCATCTTCAATTATCCATTCGGTTGAGCCAAATCTTTTCTCAACGAGTATTTTTGAGGCTTGCGAGAAATTAAAAGTCTCTGGTGAATTGGTGAATACGGAAGGAGTTTAAAATACAATCAATTTGATCATTGTAGCTGATGACTTATGACCCCGTGCACTGTCGCAGTAATGAATAACTTCTCTCCTTTTTCAGGAGGGCCAGGACTCTTCTCCAAGAAAAGTTACAGCGATTACTATGCAATTTTCGAACCAGCAGTTGGGTCATTAGCAACAGATCTTGAGGGAAAAGACCAAGTGAATCCAATAGCGATGCTGAATGCTTTGAGAGATATGCTTGCTTATCTGAAAATGTCAAAAGATGCAACCGCAATAGATTGTGCTGTCAGAAAAACAATCATCATCGATAAGATTCTCACTCCTGACGTCTGTGGGACAGGAAAAACGTCTGAGTTTATGGACAGGGTGAAAAAGTATGTGAAACACTTTTTATGCACCTGATGAACAGTGGGAAGGAATAACTTTCTATTTCGAATTTTCTGAAATGATAAGAAAGATATCTTGAGTGACTCATTTCAAATAACTATCTGACTAACATTTCACATATATCTATTTATAATAAATATTTTGAAAATATCTGAAATGAAATTTTCATTCTCGAAAACGAGTAATATTTGGCATTGGTGAGGTATCCTTCAGAATTAAAAAACTGAACTAAAACTTGTTCGTTTTTGAGAAATTTAGGAAAAACTCCAGTCGTAATCGATTGATTGATAAGTAAGCAAAATGTCGGCCGATAACAGGACCATTTTAATGATCCGCGCAAAGAAAAAATCTCCACCGGAAGTACCATTTTTAAGAGATTTTACACATCTTTAACCTCATGTTCCAATACAGGATGGAAAAAATGTTATTATTCTCAATACAAGAAGTGGTACATTAAATGGACAACGCATTATTTTAATAATGATTGAGGCTTGTCTCCGCATTGGATGTGAAAATCCAGCAAATATCTTTGTCAGGGCTTAATCCTCGTAAATCAAAATACCATCAACATCAAGTACAATTGATTTATGATCGGTACATTTGTACCCAGTCACTGTATTTACAAGGTACCAAATGGTTCTATTTCTGTTGGTAGATTTTTCGTTGAGATCACGGTGGTAATCTAATTCAGCGTTTCTTGACAGATTTCTATAAGAATATTTGGCATTTTTTTACAAACGATAGACAGATAGGCTTCCGGTATTGACGTGCAACAAATGAAGATTTCTCAGGTCATTTTTAGCCGTGATAATTTCAGAGGAAATAAGTATTTTATCGTTCTTGGCATAGCTAAAATAATATACAGAAGGACAACAAGCTTCAAAACTACTTTGAATTAAATTAAAAAAAAATTTTAAAACATTCATCAACATGCGGCCTTTTATACAATTCATGAAGATCACAATTGGAGATACTATATTCAAAATCTTTCAGATTTTGAGGACATAAATTTCTAACTAACTATTACCTGCACCATAAGTGAAATGACCTGATGAGCACTAATGTGAGGTACATAAACTTCAACATTACAATCCAGCAAATTTGCATTTGTTAATACAATGTGATAACCTGTGTTCTTTGCCCTTTTGTTTCAATACATGAACTTGGAAATATCGAAAAATTAAAATTCTAGTATATATCCTTCTGAACACCTACTCAAATTGAGCAATGGATTCCTCATCAGAAAATAGGACTTGTTTGATTGAAACCAATTCTCCATATTCGAACATTGTAGATATTTGACCTAAACGATAGTACACTGTTTAACTAGTTATATAAGCAAGAGAGAGCGGTCAAAAATATTCCTTGAAAGCCTCTCAGTGAGAACTGAACGCCGAATATGATGAATCTCCAGCTGAACATTTTCCGTTTCCTTTTTCACCCTAAAAATATAGGTAATATCCTATGATTTTCCATTTATCTTCAACCGAAATCGTGCTCCATCATGTTTCCATCAAAAATAAATTGACAGTTGCTCCGATCTGCATATTCCCTATCTTATTTTCCTCCCTCAGTTACCCTGAAGAAATATTGCAAATTTCCATATTTTCACCGAGAGCTGAGCTTCATTTACGGAATTTTCTTTATCGAAGAAGAAAAATTCAGATCGCAATCAACGGGGAGCTGACGACCCGGAATTACACGGTGTTCTAGTTGTATTGAGATGATTGAGCAGTTTTATAAAAAAAAAATTAGAAACGCTCTGACCTGAAGTCAGGATCTTTTGCCCACTTATTCTGAAATTTAATGATATTTGTACCATTATCACCAACTTGTTAAATTGTGTCAAATTCTTTCATCGTCCTCAAAGAAAACCTGCTTTAGAAAAGAAATAGAAGATTCTGATCTAATTATTCACTCAAAATTTGAGACTATTGTTGGGAAGGAGAATTTCATCTCTTTCCAATATACTTATACGTTTTATGTCCAAAAACTTACTTTTATGAATAGTTATAATCAGTGGCGGCTGGTCCATAAGAAGACATGACAAGGTGCACCCATGATTGAAACATGACCGTTATTGCGATATGTTGCGAAATTTTTAGGTCCTAAAGTTGCAGGAGTTTGCAGGTTTCATCTCGAGTAATCGAATTATTCCCTAATAAAGTCATTTCACGAAGGGGTAATTATCTTAGCCCGCTTGACTATTTTGCATGGGGATACCATAAAAGTAAAGTTTCTCAAAATAATGCAACGAATCTAACCCAGTTGAAGCAAAACATCAGGACAGAAATGGCAGCAATGTTAAAAGCTTTCCCCAATCTTCTTTCCGTTTAGAAGAGTGCCATCAACGCAACGGTCATCAATTGGATAATATCATCTTTGACGAATAATTCTCCAATTTATATTTTAATAATATACAATAAACTTTCTTATTGATCACAAATATTTTTTGTTTTATTGAACAAATACCCGAAACTCTCCAAACATTTTATCGCGCCGTTAAACTGAAACTCCAATTCAATTCTATCACAACCTAAACTACGAAAACCTACAAAAACAATGAATTCACCATGATGAAGTCATATCTGGGTACCTCTCTTTTAGGGGAGCGGGTGGCGGAGGACATTGTTAATTTAACATAAACGCTGCGTACATTTTCGGTGTGCCAAAAAGTTCAATTGTAACCGAATCGAAGTCGAGCGTATGAAACTTTATCGAGTCGGTTGTTCTATAAGATATTAAAATTATTATTCAACGTTTGCAGAGCTGTAGTTGACTGTTTAAATGAGTCGCTTCGTCGTTGTGTTAATTTTTAATATTATTTTATCTATAATATAAAAATGAATCGCAAAATGTGTTGGTAAGCGCATAACTTAACGACGCCTGGACCAATTTGGCCAAATCTTTTTTTTAAATGTTCGTTGAAGTTCAAGGATGGTTTTTACGGCGAGAAAAATTAAAATTATTGCTGGAAAAACCCTAAAAATAGCCCTTTTCTTTTTCCCATACAAATGATTTGTAACTAAAACGTAGTCAATTCGAACTTTATTGCTATGGTATAAAGTTCATATTAAATTACAAGCACTCACTGTTGTCTAAGCAATGTAGGTGTGTTCCTAACGTCAAAGATCATATCTATCAAAACAATGTGCGTGTGTGCGTTGGAGCACAGAATACATAGTTGGAGGAGTTTAATGTCGCGTTCCGAAACTCGCGTTTCTTCTGTATTAGTTTCGGCACGCGAGATAAAATGCATCAGTTTCCACGTCATTACATCAGTCCAACAAAAATAAGTTGTCTGTTGCCTAATCTACTGAGTTTGCTTTTGTCAACTGATACACGAAACAAATAGTATATCGTGTTTTGTGCAGAGTGTTTAGTTAGTTAGTGTTTGTTTAGTTCGTGATTAGTGAAAAAATAATTTATATTTGATATGCCTCCTATAAGACGAAGCAATTTAGGTAGAAGAACCAGAAATGCTACAAACCAAGCTAATTACTGATCTAATCGTACTGCACAAGAACGTGACGACGGAAATGAACGTGAAAGAATTCGGATATCACAAACGCGTGAAGCGCGAGCGCGACATTCAACTAATAATCTCGCAAGTTTGAATCGAGCTGCTTTCAGTTACGATGTGTCAATTGACTACAGTAACTACCAATGTGTTGTTATTGGTTCTATGAACTCGGTTTGCTCACACTGTAAGGCATTAAAATACAAAAACGAAGCCAATGGGTTGTCTTGCGCAAATGGTAAAGTGAAATTGATACCATTGGATCCACCACCAGAACCATTGTACTCATTGGTTTCAGGAATAGAAACAGATTCTATACACTTTTTGACACATATCCAACAATATAACAATTGCTTTCAAATGACTTCATTTGGGGCAACAAATGTAGTTCGGGAAAATTTTATGCCAACTTTGAAGGTATGTATTATAGCAGTTACTCATAATTATTTTAGCGAACAAAATTTTCTGTCACCAAAGTTAAGATGTGTCACTAATCTTCAATTTCTTAATCACTTATATATCACTTAGTCATCATATTATATGGTGACTCAGTTTCAGTGACACTTTTATTATATTTTATATTTGATAGATATTAGTTAAAACTAAATATATACTTTTTAAGATCAAATATTATTTAAGTTTGATCACTGACAATCCATTAATTTATACCACACCATAATAATTTTTTTTTATTTACAGATACAAGGGCAAATATATCACAGAGCAGGTTCACTGTTACCAGTGTCAGATAGCGACAACAAATTCCTGCAAATTTATTTGGGCAATTCACCACAAGAAATTGATCTGCGTTGTGCAAAGAACAATTTAGTAAAGAGGTCTATTGTAGAACAATTACAAACTTTATTTCATCAACACAATCAATTGATTATATTGTTTAAAACTGCCCTGGATCTGATGCCATCCGATAATCACAAAATTGTAATCAGAGCTGATAAAACACCCGCACGTCAACATACAAGACGTTTTAATGCACCAACTATTGATGAAGTTGCTATCGTTGTAGTTGGAGAAAACTTGGAATCCCGTGATATTGTTTTACATCGTCGGAATGATCAATTACAACGTATAAAGGAAACACACTGCTCATATGATGCACTGCAATATCCCATTATATTTTGGCAAGGTGAAGATGTCTACGATTTCTCAATAAAAATGATAAATCCCATTACAGGTAACTAAAATATTAGTTTAGCTATGGCGATAATATCTCAGTCATTATATTATGTATTTTAATTTTATATTTGAATGTTATTAAAACAAAATCTATTTACAGGTTCTGAAACCAACAAAAAAGTCAGTTCAATGAACTATTATTCATACCGCCTAATGATTCGGGAAAATGAAGACCATGATTGGTTGAGCGAACGAGCTATACTGGCTGCAAAAAACATAGATGTAAATGAATTAAATTTCAAAATTCAAGAACAAATTACAGGCGAATTGAGGATATATAAATCAGTTGATTCGGCTACTAATCAAGATGATGTAGTCAACTATCCACCGGAATTTTTAAACTCGCTGGATTTGCCACAATCTTCAATTAAAGGTTGGATCGGTGGTTATAATGTTGCGAAATATCAACCAACCGCGTCTTTGCAACGGTACACGGTTAGCGATAAAAAAATTACTAAACAATGTGATAGAAGCAACTATACTCAAAGGAAAGTATAAAGGAGAAGATGTTCTCATACCGCGCATCCCAATGATTCCGTCTGATGTGCCATTTGAGTTTAAACGACTACAGTTTCCAGTGCGGTTTGCTTTTGCTATGACTATAAACAAGTCCCAGGGGCAATCATTAAGTGTTTGTGGTATTAATCTAGAAAACCATGTTTCTCACATGGTCAATTGTATGTTGCCTGTTCCCGTGTTGGAAAACCATCAGAATTGTTTATCTATGCGCCAGGTAATCAAACAAAAAACATCGTATACCACAAAGCGCTACAATGATAATAATAATAATTATGATTCACATGATTAACAATAAAGCGATTACTTACTTTTAAATCCTTATACATGTTTTATTTAATTATTTTTTATTCACAACGCCCTATTACCAGGGTGACGGTTCTGTTCAGGAGAATTTTTTAAAATACGTAGGCACAAAAACTGCTACATTACAAATCTTTTTGACAGGACAAAGTCTGTCGGGTCAGCTAGTTAGTAATAAAGATGGATTCTTGCGATAATACCGTAGAATATTTAAAAATAATCAATATTTAATAATTATGATTAATAATTTCTTTAATGGATATAAATAAAATTTTTACTTTCTTCAGATACTTTTCCCTTAATATCTCAGTAGGTATTGAAAAAAGAAATACCGGTTTTTACTGTGATCAGATACTTTTCTGTTAATATCGAACCTAATATTTTTGTACTATTCATAGAATGTTTCATCAGAAACTAGAATAATATACAGGGTGCTTCATTTCAAATTTTAAATTTGACATCACATCCTGTTGAACCAAGAGTTCAAAATTGTTGAAAAATATGAAAACGAATAGGCAATTTCCAGCAATATACATCTTCCAAATTTCATTTTTATATCTCTAATAATTTTAGAGATATTTACTTGGTTTCACCCATTTGCCCATCACTGTATATCTTGCACTGTAGCAGCCAACGAAGTGTGCGTTACTGTGATTATACAGGTGAAAGAATAATTCTCTTCCACTATTCTATTCTTTTTTCTTCGGATATATTTTCACAGTTTGGAAAACTAATTTCCATCGCCACATTTTTGATTCCATTATAGATAAATATCATCAGACCTAATTGGAATCAATTTAAAGAAGATCTGATTTAAGAAATCCGAGTAGTGCTGTTAACATTAAAAATTTCTAGTGGAAAATAATCTCTAAACCAAATTTTCGGTCACTTTTAATCTCCTACATATAATTATTACCATGCTCATGACAACAGCCATTTTTCGAAGCTCAATGAATCAAGAAGGGCAACTGGTGAGTGCTCAAACGATATGATCTATCGAAAAAATATTAAAAATAAAATAGAAACAGGAGTATAGATATCACTCATAAGCGTTGCACTAAATAGTGGAAAATGAAATTGGTAATTCTCTCATTAGTAATTTTCTCATAAGAGTACTCTTTTTCTTATTTGGTGAACCTCCTTTTTCCCTGGCCACGAGCCGCCGCTGGTTATAATAAAAAGTCTTGAATGTTCGTACGAATTTGGGACTAGATAAAATCACAGAACAATGAATTTATGATTTTTTTCCCAAATTATCAAGATTCAGTAAAATGCTAGTATAATATAATATATTACATAATATTACATATTATGTAATGATGAAAAGATATTAATTGCTTTAATATCATTCTATAGAATTGAAACTCTAACAAACGCTGTCATTTCCGCCTACATCAAGGGTATAACTCGTTCAAGGAGGATATGAGTTTGAAGTTTGAAGATAATTGCATGACAAAGAGGAGATGGTTCTTCTGAAAACTTTTAAAGCACTCTTATTTTTCTGTTCGCTTCGAAATAGAACGAACTTCATTCAACTTTTCAATTTTGACGGAAGTTGTTGAAATTGTGGCAGACACTAGGGGCAACTGGAAGAGAGTTAATCTCAAATGTTCATCAGAATGCCTGAAATATAATTATGATCAGTGAACTGATTAGCTTCAATCATTCTGAATGAGTTGTCCTTTGTTTGATAAAAGAATAACTTGGATGATGAAGTGCTTTCAATTTATTCATTCACTTGGAACACAAACAAGCGTTGTTCCTCTTCTGAAAGGTTTAACTGAAAAATATGAGAAGAATTGAAAATTCTATACGATTTCCATCATATCAAAACATTCTCTCAATATTTTTTTGACCGGAGACATAGAATCATGTCGAAAACCACTCGAGGTAAAATTTCAGCAGGTATAAAACTTAATCTCTAGTGGTATTATAAATGAAAATAAAAAAATTTCCTCAGCTTCACACATACATGATGATCAATAATTTTAAAAGCAGATTAGAAAAATCATTGAATCAACAATCCCTGAATAGTTCATTATGCAATCGTGAATATTAGTCGTAAACCCTGACATAAATTCATTCGTTTTGAAGAAAACACGAATTCCTTTCATTCCAAGTAATTCATGTGGGTAAAAAGCAAATTTTCACTCCTCACTCTTCATTATGAAAAGCATAAGATTCTCAGAATTGTCCTTCCAAGGACAAATTGACGAATTGGAGGAACTGCCATAAATCAGTAGATGACAAATGGTCCGAAGGTACTGATTATGAATTCGGAGACTGGGCCTGACCCGCTGCTCCAACTTGAGAAGTTTCCTCGGAGCTTGTCATAAATTTCCGGAAGGGATTCATAAGGAAGCCTGAAGAGGGGGAATAAGGTATCCTATATCCCCAACTTACTTCAGGGATAGATGAGAAAACGAAGGGAAAATGGGTATTTGCAATTGAGATATCATCTGGAAATTATAACGAGTTATGAAAAATGGAAAAGAACAGATTTGAAGTCAGCTTTTTCCTTCACTTCGGATGAAATTTATATGGTGAGTAACGGAAGATTTTATATTGAAGACCATTTCAGTGGTAATTGCATTTTGATTTAGATTCACTGTTCATATAATTCCAAGAAATTCAGAAGAAATTCAAATGATTCAATATGGAATTAAGGAATGGAATATCGTAAAAATTACATAAATGAGATGGAAAAAAATGGCAGTTCATCTAAGATGGCAGTATCAGCACCACCGACCCAAACCGTCCATTAAATAATTGTTCAGATAAAGTTTGAATTCCAACCTCAAACAATGATCAAAAAAGAGGACCTGATTTAGATCCGTGTGGAACTCTCATCGCGGCTACATACTCTTTAGGATTATCTTCGCAGGCTTGGACCTGTTCTCAAACGATTAAGAACTGTCCAAATAGTTTTTGGAAGATCATAACTAGGCATATTTGCAGAAGAATCAAAAATGAGATCTGTATTGAACATTTCATAAGGGTTCCACTCGATTGAGAATTCTTTATCGCTAATATTCAAATTGAAGAACGTTTTATACCAGAAGGGTTTACGTGACTTCAATTTGTAATTCTATTTTGTGGAACGTATAAAATAATCAGAAATAAATTAGGAAAAGAATGACATTTGTTCCAAGAATTCAGAACTGCAGTCTGTCAGCGAATATGGGGGAGAGAATGTTAGACAAAACTGTTATTAGATCATATGGTGTCAGTAATCATTCTCATGGAGGTATTCAATTGTGCATCGAGTTTTTGTTAATGAGCACTATCAAACTGAACAGAGCAACAATACTCAGCCGCATAAAAGACTAGAGCTAAGGATGCTGTGCGAAGAGTGGAAGCATCAACACCCCAAGATGATCCAACTAATTTCTGAAGAATATTATGTAACCTCTAGCAACCGTATAAGATTTGTATCCTCCATGCTGTTTGAATCTCCGCAAATCAGCTCCTGAATTCCCAAACAGTAGAATCGATGACCGCTGAAAACAGTGACCAGTATACATAAAGGAGTTTGGCACTTTGAAAATTGGGGACAAACATATTAATACCTACAGCATCTACTCCACATCCCTTCATCGAATATTTGACAGAAAATCTGTCATGTTCAACATTTGATGGCCTTAGATTAACGTGTTTTTTTTAACATTTCGATGCATTTAATACCGTCAAAAGTTCCAGCTGATAGAGCAAATTCTCTCGTTTTATTAAGCAAAGAGCGGAGCGAATGAATATGCTTTTCCCAACTGGTGGTACAAATAACTATTCCCTGAGAATAACGATAGTAAGCAATTACTTTCCATTTCATTTGGAAACCACGGTTCGTCATTCAGCCACTCAGTATCTGAAAAGAGTATATTTCCTCACCGAAGAATTATGAAATACTATATTTTCCCAGCATCTCACGTCAAGGCCATACACCTACGTTTACGTACGAAATCAATATAAGAGAAAAATATAGCCCTACTAAATTTCACCAAGTTCTCGATTTGCCTCGCCTCAGACTGAGCGCAGATGTAACAATTCCGGCTCTATGTGCGTTACCCTTGAAAAATTTCATTTGGTTCCCGTTTGATTGAAATTAATTTTATTTCTGTGGGTGACCCCCCCCCGGGATTTGCGTTCTTGGCGGGCAATCTACTCGTCAGAAACAGTAATTAACAACGTTGCTGGGATCGACGTAGTTTTTTTTTTAATTCGCTTCGGAGCAATAATTGCAATTTCTACTCTGGACTATTGTTCAGCTTATGGGTCCAGTTCTTCTGGAATTTAATATTGTTTCCTCCAATTTTCTTTCACAATTGACCTTTTTCGACTACCAGTGGGTGTTAGTTGTGACTAGTAGAAAAATACATGTGCTTCCATTAGATTATGAAACAAAGGGTTAAGGGTTTCTACTTTTCGAATGCATTATTGTAGGGGTGATATATTTCTAGCCTTTTTCCGGAATAAAGAATCGTGTGGTAGTCAGTCAAAATCAGATGATGAATCTTGACTTTTTCTGAATATTGAAGGTTAATCATATAATTAAGTAAGGATTGCAGGATTTTGGACAAATTTAATGTATTCAAAAATTCAATACATCGCCAACGTTTCGAATCTTGTGTGATTCTTTATCAAGGCTTAAATATCAAACAAATACTTAGTCATAAATGGAACACCAGCTGGTGTTATTGGACATATTTATTGAAGTTTCTTCAAGTTTTTACGGGTGTTTCAAACATTTTTTCGCAAAATTATTTATGTAAAAAAATTATTATGAATTTCATCATCCCAGTAAAGTTGAAGTTGATTCAAAATTTTTTTCCGGATAGTTTTTGAAAGTACTACATTTTTTTTGGAGACTTTTCTATTCAGACTTCTGTTGAGAAATGTCTTGAGTATAATAACTTTGACCTCTGTATTCTATGAATTATTAAATCATTGGAATATACAGGTTCAAAAAACGATATAAAAAATAACATAGATTGACATCTTTGATACTTATGAAAAATAAAAAATATAGCAATATTGCTGGTTTGTTGATCTAAAGAACTGAAAAGAATTATAGAAATGGGAAAGTTGACATTGAATAGGTGTATTTTCTCATGAAATATTCAGTTGAATTAAGAATAAATTCCAGAAATTTCATTTGATATTATGAAATGTCACAAGGCAAAAGCTGAATTTTTTGTGTGATCTGGAACAGAATCTAGTGGTGGCTAAGCCCACGTTGAAACCTTAAATTGCTCTCAACTTTGAAACGGGGCAGAATTGGAAAAGGTAGTACAGGAATCAAAGTTTTTTCTCTTCAAGAATCAGTAGTTGAAATTAACGTAGTGGTCAAAGACTCACCCTGTATATTTCGATATCAAGAAAAAGTTCAAAAATTTCGTGATCTACCATACTATTCAGTTTTGTTATGTATTTATAGTCTAACCTAACGTTTTATGAAAATTTATTTTTACTTATTTTGACGAGACCAATGAAAATCGAATTAATGTTAGGTTAACGTTGTTCCACTTTTTCTTCTAATCTAAATTCTCTTGAACTGTGAAGATTTTGACCTTTTTTCGTAGGCAAAATGGTCATCGTCTTCAATTAAATTATTAAAAGTTAATTGAGAATTTTATTTTGATCTGACATAAAGATCATTAATATTTTTCCTGGAACAAAATTAATGTACAATTTCAAAACACAAAAATAATATTATCTTATGCAGAATAAATTTTATTGTAACTAAATTGGAATTACGCCAAGAAGAAAATCGAAAAAAATCATAAAACTGTCATAAATGAAAATTATGTAAGGACTGATGAATAAAAAATCTTGAAATCCATATACCTTTCAATAAAAAGGAGAGAAAGACACAGATCCGTAGAGACCATCGAATCCAAATCATTGTAACGGTATCACATCACTTCCATCAACGTGACAGTTCACGCATAGAAATAAACGACTTCTGAACTAGTTTCCACATAAGATCTGATCGCGGGGACGCGTTCAGAAAAACAGATAAATTCGCAACAACGAAACGACGCTCTCGTCAACGTCACGGTGTCGGGGCGCGCACGACGTCGCGCTTACCCAGACCCTGCCAACTTTCGGGGTATCGTAGGGAAGAATACTGGATAATTTTGGGAGAGATCTTGGATGGGGACATTGCGCAAACGTGAAGTGTTTCAGATCAAGAGTGGGTGCTACGTTTTTACATTGATATGGATTGATGGTAATTAATCGGTGGGCTCAACTGATAACTTGATGTGACAGGGATATTGTCGGGGATGGCAGGGGATATCGTCCAAGCTTTCCGATTTTGTTTTTGCCATGGTTCTCATACAGTTGTATGAGAATGGGGATTTCCCA
The DNA here is from genome assembly GCA_030674115.1 of Micraspis discolor. NCBI lineage: Eukaryota > Metazoa > Arthropoda > Insecta > Coleoptera > Coccinellidae > Micraspis > Micraspis discolor. The sequence continues at coordinate 12,391 of JARTUT010000461.1, read as the reverse complement.
TGGTTTGATGTTCAATGAACAGCGATGTTTTCATTTATCTCCCCATTGATAGGAGATATGAATTATGTGTTTTTTCGAGGAGAACTGAATGGACTCAGATAGATATAAAATCGGAAAAGAATATACTTCAAATGTACGAGGTATGAGGTTGTCTTTTATAGTTCAGGATTGGACAACCCTAGTGATGCAATCTGCCAACTGATAGCTCCATCGTAAAGCTTGACATTTTTGAGGTTATACGTAGTCAGAACGTTTTTGACATGCGAGGGCTATTTGTGAGGTTCACAGTAACTAAAAGATTCATCTCGTCAAAAAAATAGAATAAAATCGTGAACATTTTTTTGCAAATTGTGATTAAAATTCTGGAAATAAAATTGCATGAACAACTAAATGCATACGTCCAGGAAGATAAGATATTTTATGTTGATCAGTCTGGATTCTGTTCTGTTCTAATTATGGACTAGAGGAGACATAGTGCTAAAATGTATTGTTACAAAACCGAATATAAACATTTTGAGAACCACCGCAACAACAGAGGAGTTCCGCTTCATGCGCCGACAAAGGGATTAAGATCGCGATAAAGGGACCGCTCGCCATAAAGCTGTCACATAAAAAACGTTTAATGATGGCATATTTATGGGACATAAAGAGGCCGCTACGAACATTCTGGAATGTGAAGCATCTTTCTGGTAACTTCTAGAAAAACAGCGCCGGATATAAATGACTGAAGCCGATTCATGGATTGATTGATGGATAGAACTTGCCGACGAATAAACAGGTGTTCCTAGTGAAATTTTGTAGATAAATTGTGTATATAAATTATTGATTATTGTTAGTTAAGTGTAAATATAAATTAGTTTAAAGAAGACTTGTATTGTTTTTCTATTTCGCTGAGGAAAAACGTAACAGTATTGAAAGTTATTTGAGTGGTAGATCCCAGGTTTCAAGAATAGAAAACAAAATGTCAGACATCAGGAAAGTGGATTTTGGTGTGCCACAGGGTAGTGTGCTTGGTCCTTTATTGTTCAATATATATATTAATGATATTTGTAAATACACAAAAAAATATTATATCAGTTTATATGCGGATAACATAGTAATTAATATCAATATCTGGCGACAATATAGTGGAAATTGTCCGAATTATGAATGAAGAATTTTGTATTTTAAATGAATGGTTGAATATATGTAATTTAGAATTGAATGTCCTAATATCTGGGACATCCATGATATGAAATATATCTGAGTAGTGTTTCTCTTCCATATCATAAATAGATGTAATCTCTTTAAACAAGCAGATTTGAAAGTTGAAATATAAGGTTGTTCGGAAAGTAATTTCGTTTTTTCCCCTTAGAGGACTTATGTACGTTTTTTCGAAACCAACTTCACACTTGAGCCGCTCAACCATTATATGTCTTGAGAGCTGATATTGCAAGACTTGTGTGTGAAAAAGTTCTACTAATTCTACAGTAATTTTGGTTGGTGCCCTTTTAAATATGGAGAGCAATAAGCAGCATTTTCGTCATATTTCACTTTTTTACTTCAGAAAAGGTAAAAATGCTGTCCAAGCGAGAAAAAAATTGACGGATGTGTATGGAGAAGGCGTGTTAACAGTACGCCAGTGCCAGAACTGGTTTGCAAAATTTCGATCCGGCAATTTTGATGTCGAAGATGCACCTCGGTCGGCCGGTCGAAGCTGACAAAGATGCAATAAAGGCATTAGTTGATGCAAATCGGCGAATAACCACACGAGAGATCGGTGAGAGATAAATTTTGTCGAATTCGACTGTTTGTGGCCATTTGAAAGGCATGGGCTTAACCTCGAAGCTCGATGTGTGGGTGCCCCATGTCCTTACGGAGCTAAATTTGTATCGTCGCGTTGACGCGTGTGATTCGCTCGTCAAACGTCAAGAAAATGATCCATTTTTGAAGCGGATTATTACTGGGGACGAAAAATGGGTTGTATACAACAATGTTAAATGCAAGAGGTCATGGAGCAGAAAAGATGAACCGGCTCAAAGCGTGTCAAAAGCCAACATTCACCAAACAAAGGTGATGCTCTCCGTTTGGTGGGATGTCAAAGGAATCGTTTTTTTTTGAGCTTTTGCCGGTCAATTCAGAAGTCTATTGTCATCAGCTGGACAAATTGAATGATTCACTTAAAGAGAAGAGGCCCGAATCAATCAACAAGAAGGGTGTAGTGTTCCACCAGGATAATGCGAGACCTCACACAAGTTTGGTAGTCGCCAAAAACTTTTACAGCTTGAATGGGACGAACTGCAACATCCACCATATTCTCCAGATCTGGCGCCTTCCGACTACTATTTGTTCCGGTCCCTGCAAAATTTTTTTGGATGGCAAAACCTTTATCTCAAATGAAGATGTCAAAAACCACCTGAACCAGTTTTTTGCCAGCAAGGACCAAAACTTTTATGAGAGGGGAATTATGTTACTGCCAGAAAGATGGCAAAAGGTGTTGGACCAGAATGGCCAATATATAATTCAATAAAATATTTATTCATTATACGAAAACTGTCTTTCATGTTCCCCAAAAAAAACGAAATGACTTTCCGAACAACCCAATAAATTCAAAACTGATTGATCAAGTAAATGTGATTAGTCACCTGGGAGTTCATTTGGACTCTCAATTAAAATTACAAGAACACGTAGAGTATATAGGGTGAGTCTTTGACCACTGCGTTAATTTCAACCATAGGTTCTTGAGATCAAAAGAAACACTTTTTCCATTACGGTTTTTCTATATTCAGCTGCGTTGAAAAGTTATAAGCATTTTAAGTTTTCACATTGGGCAAATACCCCTCTGTAGTCCAGTATAGTTTGAATGAAAAATACTTTCCACAGCATCTACTATTGAATCTGAATTGTTTAAAAACATTATTTTCCCTATAAGAAATGATTCACTCACTCATGTTTCATCCGATTAGGTCCATATCCAGAAAAAAGATACAAAATACTAATTTTCTGGTAAAAAAAATTCAACACCATAAACATATTTTTGCTGTTTACTATAATTTATTTCTACTTCAAGATTATACACCATCCCTTCCCAGTGAGAAATTCCCAAAAAACCCCAGAATTATTGGATGTTATCATCATACATTTGTAATTTTCTTCTTAAGATTTCCAAATCATGAAAACCATCATTTCTATGAAAACTTCCAAGGCAAGAGGTTGTCACATTGCTTTTTTCTCACTCAAAGCGAGAAAATATCATCTATGATTTTCCAAACACTGATATTATTTAAGTTTCTTCTCCTTGACAGAGACCAGTGAACAGGTCTATGAGACTGTTAAAAATATGGCAATCTTTTTCGAAATCTTCAACAACAATGAATAATGTCACTACGAATAATTATTTTACAGTGATGTTTCTTTGCTTGATGATTATTTTCTCTACTGAATCCCAATAACAAATTACTTGAATATATTACAAGTATTCTCAGATTTAGGTGTGCAATTATATTTGCTTGAAGGAATTAGGTTTGATCACCTACATTTGATTCTGAAAAACCAACTACGTGTTTTTTCGTTAGTAAGAATCTATTCTGTTTAGACTATAATTAATTACTGAACAAATTTTTGGTTTTTTTAATCAGAATATCTGTTTTAATTATGTAAACAAAAACAGAAATATTGAATAATGGTTATTCATAGATTATGTCAAATTTTAATACCTTACCATAGAATATTAATTTATTACCGAACCCCAGGAGAGAAAAAAATTAATAATTGCAAAGATTTTTTTAAATGAAAGATAATATCTGTAATCATTATCGATCTTCAGTTATAATTTTTCTCAGAATAACTAGAGTGAATTATTACCACATTGAAATGTTATAATAACGTCTCTGTGGTGGGTTGTTCCCAATAAAATAGTGTTCTGTGGTTCCTTGTTGTTTTGATTCTGTTTGAAACTGTCAACAGTTATTTAAAAAATGTGGAAAATATTATAATAAAATAATAATTTCGATAGTTTGAAATTATTCAATTCAGTATGAAATGATTATGGTCAGAAAACACATTTCTATTCTAATCTTTCTTGTTTATGAACCTATAGCTTCCAGTTTCAATATTGATTGAATTTTAATTAACCATGCATCATAACAAACATTCAGAAATACTAAAACTAAGTCAAATTCTATTTTCTCCTAAGTTCGTGTAGGTACCAGGTTGAATCGGTGTATGAAATAAATATGTAAAAAAACTATAAACCTACAAAATAAATCAAGGAGACTGGATTCGAAGATTTTAAAACTCATATGATCTTAATTTGAAGCATTCCTATGTTAGAAAAGATATAATTTGATGGACCCTGAAAGTCTGAAGTTATAAAGAACCAGCTCTTCATAAAGACAAGTCTTCAATTCAACAGGTACTGACAGCAAATACATTACCTATTTCAACGGTTATGAGAATATACCGAAGTACCTATGTTAGTGAAGGAAATCTTTTTCTCTATTTCTTATTGAATATTACTCTGGATCAAATATCAAACAAGGTGCTAGACATCATTAATAATGAATACAGCAAATGGCAATTCAGATTTTGTAGAGAATGTAAGACATTGTTCAGTGGTTAATTTCATCTATTAGTTTTTAGTGGTGGAACCATAGACTGGAGAGATTTTCCCAACCTTTTGAAGAAATATTTAATATAGACATAAAATATGGCAACATTGAACAAATCTTGTTATTGAATCATTTCAGCACAGAGTTGGATTTGGGAGAATCAGAAAATTTGGACAAAATTATATCGATTTAATTCCTTTCAACTTCAAATATCTCAAGAATGGTGCAATTTAGGAGGAAAGATGGAGAATGATTTTATCTGCAAAAAGACTAATGATTCCAGGAAGTACAAGATACGGACCTTTAGTTCAACGATATTTGTTTTTCATGCAATTTAACCAATCTGTAGAGTAGTAGTGAGAAACCCACAAGGAATGGAATAAATCTAACGATGCCAAAATATGCATGACTGTTATCAGAATCCTTTTGCAAGAGATCATTTCAATTGATATTGTCGTTTGAATATTACAGGTGAAAATGCAATTTTTTTATGAAATTTCAACACCACTATATCTTTTGAACGGGGCCAAATTTGGAAAAATGTTATAGGAAGAAAGTGTTTCTTTTGACGTAAAGAATCTATGGTTAAAATTAACGCAGTGGTCAAAGACTCACCCTGTATATGTAAGAAGCAGGTGAAAAATTGGATACTTTAAAAGAATATCGCACACTACCCGTCTGGTAATACCGGAACGTCCCCATGGACGAGGCAGGCCTACGCAGGTATACCTGTACAGTTTTCCTCTCCGGTCTACCGTAGCGTGTATGCTGCCTTATGGGAGCAGAAGAGATTTTCATAAATTCTGCCTCCTTGAGTTTTCTTCATGTACATTTTTTATTTCTCTAGAAATGATAAATGTATATTGATATTCGAGCAACATTTTTTCATAGTAACATCATTAGAAAAATGTAGAAAAGCACTGACGTAACGTATACGGACAACTGGACGTCCGGACATACTCACAATTGACCACGGATTCTTCATTGGAAAGTCGAACGCAAATCGAATGAATCAATTTTTTCATGGAACTCCGAAAAAAACGCAGGCATTTGAGCAAATGGACCGTCCACTGTTCTACGGTTTCTTAAATCCTAATCTAGAAAATATAAGTTTCCGAATTCCTGAACCATATCCATTCCACGTGTTCGATATCAATAAAGATGGTATCTCAATTCTATGATATCAAAACCAAAAGAGATATGTGTCCTCAGAGAAAACTCAAGCGAAACCTGTAGGCTTTTCAATAACCGTCTGAACATATTCCAAAAACACATCCCATTTCGTGCGATGAATTTTAATGCAATCAGTTCCCACTTCAAAGAACCTCCATATCCTTTCCATCCTCTCATAATTCCCCATCTTATCAGTGAAAGCGTGATTCAACGCTATTTAACCCTCTCACTAGATTGTGGACAAGGTTCGCCCTTTCAAATTTTCATACGAGGAATCCAATAACACTCCAGTTAAATGTTACTAATTTTGCCATGATATAATGAGAATTTGGCTTTGAGAACATCGATGCATTTAAGTTGCACGAAAATAATCAGAGAATAGTTATTTGTGAAAAAAATTGGAAAAATAATTATGTTTCGAAACGCGAGTCAAGAAAAATAGTGTTTCCCAACGTGGTTCACCAATATTTTTACTAATTTTGGGACTGTTTCAATTGAAATTAAAAGTATCAAAACGTCCCTACAAGCATCAAGTTTATGTTTATATTTATGTTTATGTTTATACTGGCTTACTTAGGTTTACATATATCAATGTACACCCCTCAGAAGCTAATTCAAGCTTGTGCGATTTAGGTTAACCTGTGATCTGTGTAGGCTTTGTTACTGTGTCCTCACGCCACCTTAGGCACAGCACTGTTAATTTTAGACCCAACAGTGAATGGTGGCCGCATACCGAAAGCTGGAATCTAATATTTTTCCCGTGTACAATACACTATTTCTTTCTGTGACAGGAAAAACGAGTATTTAATAGTGAAAGAACATAATATTACAATATATTGTAGTTATCAATATGAAATTTGAATTTTTAAACGAGTAAACTATTAGACCTGCGTTGCTGAAGAAAACTTCAGTGTAATAAAATATCTGTCAATTTAATTTTGTGATTTGATTCAAAATTTGCGAACTCAGTAATTGTTAAGTAGTTATTTTGAATAATATAAAGTTCAAAAAGCGCTTGATTCTGAGTTTTCTCTGACTCCACCAGGGTTGACAGAAGCTGCTCAAGTAGCGTCACGAAAATTATTGCCAGCTAAAACGCGGAAAATTTACGAAACTGCGTTTTCAAGATTTATGGAATGGAAAATGAAAAAGAAATGCAGTTCTTTCTCGGTGACAGTGTTATTGGCTTATTTTTCGGAACTGGTACAACAACAAAAGCTATCAACAGTGTAGTCGAATTATTCAATGATTAAAAGTATGTTACGATCTAATAATAATGTAGACATTTCGAAATATTTCAAGCTAATTACATTTCTTAAACAAAATGGGAAAGGTTACACGCCCAACAAAGCTGCGATTTTTACGAGTACACAAATTAGTGATTTTTTGAATAATGCACTCGATGAAGTTTATTCAACGGTCAAGGTTGTGGTTACATTTTGGATTGCAGGAGCTTGTCGAATTTGTGAAATCAGCCAGGTAACATTAGATGATATTGAAGATTCGGGAAAGTTATTAATTGTGAAACTAAAGCAAACAAAGAATGATGTAAACAGAAGATTTGTAGTTACTGAAGAATATATTAAATATTACCGAATGTACATAGCCCTTTGTCTAGCAAGCTTGTCAACTTGAAAATGCTAACTCATATACAGGTCATTCATTTCGAAGATCGTCTACTACACTTCTAGTTGAATCTGGGGAAGACTTGATGACACTAAAGAAACATGGCGGTTGGAAGTCATCAACGGTCGCTGAAGAGTTTGTTGATGAATCGGCGGTACACATATTATTATTATTATTATTACACTACAATAAGAGTGGAGGTTGAACCTATGCACTCAATACAGAACTAATATATACAATGCATGCCAGAAAGTATACAAATTCAAGCACTTCTATATCGGTCAAACCTGTTCTTGAAACTGTTAACAGTATCAGCATTCACCACTTCATCCGGGAGACGATTCCAAACGTCGAAAATTCTGCTAGGTAGGAAGTTCATCCGGCAGGTGGTCTTGAACGATTCCTTGGCAAGTTTGAAACTATGTCCGCGAAGATGGTTTATATTTAAAGGAAATAAATTTTTTAAGGTCTACACCAAAGAATCCATGCGTAGCCCTAAAAGCCACTATCATGTCACTCCTGGCACGCCGGCCCTTAAAACTGGTTAGCCCAAACAACCGCATCCTCGCCTCGTAGCTTGGTCGAGATAACCAGGAAAACGGAATTCTTGTGCACCATCTCTGGATAGACTCAAGAAGTTGTAAGTCAGATTTTAGAGCCACCCACCAAACTGGTCCGGCGTACTCCAGAATAGGCCTCACGTAGGTTGAGTACAGTAATTTGGCAGTCTCTACATTACAACCCCTGAAGGACGGCTGAATGAGGTAGGCGACCTTCTTAGCTCTACTGCAAGTCTCCGTTATATGCTCCGACCATTCAAGATCAGAATTGACGATCACCTCAAGATCACGACGGCCCCGGGCCACAATAAGAGGCTCTCCAGCCAGCGTATAAGGAAGTTTGGGGTTATTTCTGCCGAGGTGCACTACGCAGCACTTGCTGATGTTGAGAGGCAGCAACCATTTTTCAACCCAGAGAGCAATTCTATCCAGGTCAGACTGCAGCTGGCCTGCGGTAAGGGACGGAACGCTGTATAATTCGGCATCGTCTGCGAACAGGAGACACTTGGAGATCAACGACTGTGGAAGATCCGCTGTGTACAGCAGGAAGAGGATCGGACCAAGAACCGATCCCTGGCGAACACCACTCTCCATGTCAGAGAATATTATTTCAACACAAAAAAATTCGTCTGTTGTACCGAATAGTTCAAGGAGCATGTCATTCACCCAATGTACATTTAATAATTGTACTTTTGATATAAAGGTAACTATATTCAATAAAAATTCTAAAATGAAATATCTTCCATTATCTATAAGTATATATATCCGGGGAAAAAGTATCCACTTCTATATTATATTTTGTTGCCTGTCAACAGAGATGAAATGTCAAATTTTATTTCCGTCACAGAAAAAAATCATTTATCATACAACTCCTAAATTCAAAAATTTAGAAAGCACTGACGTGAGCTCAGATTGCTTTGGCGCTCTTGTTGAGCTACTTGCGAGTAAATATTCAAACCATAACAAATTTGTAAGCTCTCTGATCAGGTGAACAATAGTCTTTTCCCGTACTATGGGACAATGTGATGCAAATATGAACGCCTAATGAATGAACAAACCTATATTTCAAATTAAAAATAACTACTCATAATTTATCCCAATTTTTGTTCGAAGCTATAATTCCCTTCCCCTAAAAACTTATGTCAGTGCTTTTCTGATTTTTGACAACGTATATTATTTCAGCCACCGAGATTGAATTCTATGTCTATGATTTCCTGTTATGAAAAATTTTGATTAATATTACGCCAAATGACACTGATTGATGAGCCCGACATTTGTCGATCGAATATTGATCTGTGATGGCCATCGTTCAAAGAAAATCATCGGGACGTATGTCATTTCTCTTTTCTCTTGGGTAAATGAAAAAAAAATGATCATATCTTTAGATGGGAGGGAGCTACGACAATGAAGTTTGAGGATAAGTAAGATATCGATCGCCTCAATATATTCACGAATTTTTATTGAAATCCGAAAAATATCTCATGAGATAGTGAGTATTAAAAATTTTTTTTGAGAATTTTTGAAAATTTTCAAGCGTGACGATTTCTGCAAAATTTTGCGAGCTGTTTTGTTGCAGCCTTCCCCAACAATATTTCAAGTATCAACATGATCGGATGGATATTCTAGTATTGAGGAAACAAAATTTCAGATACTCATAACTACTGAACCATCCGATGGATTTGGCCCAATAACCAACTTGGCCGAGATATTTTGAAAATTAACCTATTCTGAAAATATGAAAACTCTAGCTCATCTCTTTTGGATGTTAGAGAGGATACGGCCGGCCGGCCGGACAGACTCAACTTTCCCTACGGATTCTTCATCAGGGAGTAGAACCCAATCGATTGAGACCATTTTCGGCTCGATATTCCAAAATTACAGACATTTAGGCAAAATGATAGGCACTCTGTTCGTGTGAACAAGAGCGTCATAAACGAAAGTAAGTCGTACTTTCTGTATTATTGGGAAGTATGTGGACGATTTCGCCGAGTACATTGTACTCCGCCCTTCCGTTATCAAACGTAGTCGTTTTCTCCTGAAATATGTGAATAATAAATGCACGGGCAATCCAGTTGGACTGAATACATTTGAAAAATGACCTTTTTCGTAGCCAAATTTCTCAATCTGCCAGAACCAAAGCAATCTAAGGCCACTCTTTACGGAGATCTTTCGCGTCATTGCTGGCAGAATCAGGAGAAAATATAACGTAGATGAAGAAACATGGTTGATGGAAGTCTATGACGGTAGCGGAGGATTATGTTGATTCCATTGCTTATAAAAATGCCATTGAGGAAAAATTCTTTCAACCTCTAACAACTCAGAAGATTTTGGTACGTCATCATCTGGTATTATATCGGTTTTTAGTAGTAATGATGGTACTGGAGATTTTAAGTTGATTGAGATAAGTTGCGGAGCTCCCTGAGGTCACAAGGCATTTATGTTAGCAGTTGTTCGAGTTTTACAATTAAAATAAATGTTTATAAGTTATGATTAATCGATGTTGTAAACAAAAATTTGCAAAATTCTGATTTCATTACAGGAAAATGCATTCAACACCGTGCTGAAAAATTTTTCGAAAGAATTCCTGAAAATTTATTATATGATTATCATTACTTCTGGATTACACATTTGGTGAATCTAAGACCTATGAAAAATGCTAATTGAAATGTATAATGAATTATTCAATGACGAGGAGACCCCAATTCAATCTAATTATTTCAGATCCACACAGAATTTCTTGATCATCATTTCGAATTCCCTCAAGACAAATGTCACCTAACATGTGCCTCAGATAAATCCTCCGGACTTGAAGTCACGGTTTTAATTGAATTTTTTCTCCTATTCTTCTTTTCGTGTCTTCCACCATCACTTATCCAGCCCCTAAATATCAATCCGCCATAGTTCCTTAACCTCTTCCGCACCCGGAAACCGTTTTATCGCTCGGCCAAAATAATTGTGGTGTTTCCGCTTCTTTTGTCGCGGAAAGAAGGAGCCGCCTCCGTCTACTTCCGATCTCTGGAAGGTATTAATCCGAATGGAGAAGTTCGATAATTGGAATTTTAATGGATTTCCAGCAAATTTGAAAGAGTGTGCCTTGTCCGTACCGCACGAGGGGGCGTTGAGTAGCGTTTTGGAATGAGTGGATTATAACATTACGGAAAGGATTTGAAGTGCTATTTCTTCGGAACCGTCGTTTCTTGAACGGTTTGTCGTATTTTTATTATCTTTAGCAACTCATCTCCTTATGTCCTCATGGGGTAGAGTTTGCCGAATAAATTGGGGTGGGATCGCCGAACCCAAGAGGTAACTGTGCTAGCTTTACAGTTCGATTTGTTATTCATCTGATATTGTCGGTTGTTCATATAGATGAAGTTCCATAAATTATGATATTTCATGACAGTTCGGCTTCATGTTATCCACGGCTGGTCCCTCTGTTCCAGAAATGGCCCAACAACTAGCCTTTTCTCCTTCGAATGCCTAGGTGGCTCATTAAACAAAGCTAAAGATCGCTGGTCGTTTGGATTCACCTTTGAGATATCCATGATGGTTTTTGTCTGAAATCGTATTCTCCAAGAGAAACCGAATGAGTTGCTTACAGACCGACAATATTCTTGAAAATTCAAGGCATGAAAGGTAGATCTGCCACCAGTGGCGTAACAATAGGATGGCAAGGCTGGCAAAATGCCACGGGCCTCAGTCCCAACAGGGCCCCCACGGTCTAAAAGGGTGGGAGTTCAGTTATTTTTTATATTGTCTTCAAGTAATATATTTTGCTTAAAAAGTATATTTTTAAATTTCCGCTCATGATCCAAGCTGAGACAATTAAGGATCATAATACGTATAATATCAAGTGAATAGCTTAGTTTAAAAAATATGTAAGAAAGCACTACTTTAGGTTAATTCTGCACCTTTGTTCTGAAGTATTTTTTCGGAATTCGAAACAAGGCTCGCAAAGATTGTGAAATAATCAAAAACCTATATTTTGAATTGATTACAAGTGATGGTCAACATCGATCTGATCTTCACTGACGACCGTTTTCAATAACTAATCTAACCTCCAAATCTATGGATAGATTGAAACTGGGATTGAAATAATCTGTCATTTAGTACCTGTTTCCGTTTCAATATTCTAGCTGCTGAAAAAGATTCTTACTGACGATCTCCATATATCCTTTCTTCCGAAAAGCAGTCAGATAACGATCCATAAATAGAAACTTTCGCCTATGTGCGTTTCAAAAAAATTTGAGGTTCACCAAAAATGTCAAAAAGGATCTTGAGTTCATGAGATCATTTAACGGCCAAGTTTCACCAGTTATGACTGAGATCTGTAAGAGATAAGTGTTGAAATTTCTTTCATTGTAGATTTCGGAAGATTTTAGTGTAAATAAATTTGAATAATTATGGATCATTTAAGTAGCGATGACAGCGATGTGGAATTATTAG